>CM042164.1:29111746-29114246 GCA_023376005.1 Doryteuthis pealeii
AAGGAAGGAAGAATTAATAAACAGAATAGACAATGTATTAGGCAAAAGAAAGAACGTGAAAATGTTATTGTAGAATTGACAAAAGAACTGCGTAAATAAATTTGGATATTAGAAAAAGAAAAAGAACTGAAGAAAAGAAAGAATGAAAGGAAGAATTAATGAACAGAATAGACAATGTATTAGGTAAAAGAAAGAAAGAAAGAAAGTACGTGAAAATGTTATTTTAGAATAGACAGAAAGAATAAAGGAATGGACGAAAAGCCATATTACGTAAATATATTTGGATATTAGAAAAAGAAAAAGAAATGAAGAAAAGAAAGAAAGAAATGAAGAATTAATGAACAGAATAGACAATGTTTTAGGTAAAAGAAAGAAAGAACGTAAAAATGTTATTGTAGAATTGACAAAAGAATTGCGTAAATATATTTGGATATTAGAAAAAGGAAAAGAAATGAAGAAAGAAATGAGGTGAAGAAAATGACTGGAAATAAAGTGAAAAAAAAATGAAATAAAAAGATGGAAGAAAATTGACGCAGGGAAAGAACAATATTGACGTTATAGAGAGAGAAAGAAAGGTCACGTTTTTTTCTCTGATTTCCTATTCCTTTTGTCTTTTTTTTTCAAAACCCTTGAGGACTGTTCCAAGGGCGCCAACTACATGAATTATCTTTCCCGACACCATGTTGTATTTTATTTTCAGTTCACGGGCATGTTACAATTATTTGTTTATTTTTTGTTTTCTTTCATTTTCATTCTCTGGTCCGTATGAACGACAAAATCAACTGGATGCTAAGTTATTTTTGGCTTGTTAATTAACACTAGTTCTGGTCTTCTGACTGGGATCAGATGATTTGTTTGTATTTCAAAATCCCAGATAATTAAATGCGTCTCATATCTTTGGATGGATTCTGGTTTGTGCATATGTTATTTGGTTGTATGTTCAGAATTCAGTTTCAAGTGCTATTTCTAGTTGATCACTTTTCTTAAAAATAGGCAACACACTGAAAGTATAGATAAAATGGGTTAGGGCTTGGCATAAGGGCAATGGGGTTGGGACAACCATATAGGTACTAGGGCTTGACGTGACCAGCCGATTGATCAGGGACGGGGAAGTTCAATGACCGCCTGTCGAGCCTAAGTAAGGGCCAAAGTAGACTGTCGCATGTCATGGACTACTGATTAGGAAACTTAAAATCTTTTACATAATGATTCAGAAGTAAAAACATAAGGTAAAAAATTTAAATTTAAATTAAAAGCAGGACTACAATGTGCAAGTTTCTGAGTTTGCTTCGGAGTATTTGAACCCTAACCCCCATTATGGAGATCTCTCTCTCTCTAAAAACATAAAAAGTAAAAATTGAAATTAAAAAAAATAAATCCAACTTTTTTCTTTGAAACCGTAAATTAGCAACTGAGAAGAGTCAGATTAATCCTTAGATTCCAGTTAGCAGGATGGACGGACTGACACTGATCTGGGCAAAACGGATTATTGACCCTTTAATCACATTATTAACAGTCTTTCTCTGCTTAAACACAGTGTACACTTGATATTCTATTGTGTCTTCTTTAATTTCAATATGATATAATTGTTCATTATGGCCTTATGTTGTGCCATATTTATAAGAGATTTCGTTTCTTTCTTGAGGTTCCCCTTTCCTGAACTTCTCGTATACAATCTCTGCCGTTTGTCGCATTTCTGTTTTCTAGGTATTTCGCTTTACATTTTGTCCATATGATTCAGTTGTTGTTACTGGCTGTTGCAATTAGGCTGTCTTCGTTCTTTTTAGTATATTCTTCGAGTCCTATTATTGTTGCCTCTACGCTATCTTTGGGATCTATTCCTCCTTTGCTGAACATAGTCTGTTTATATATTGGATGTAATTCCTCGTGCATCGTCATTAAATTATCCAATCTTTAGTACGTCTGTCGGAGATCCTGCCTTATTCATGTTAAGAATGCTTCAGAGTATTTTCCAAGTGTTCATCCCAAGTGTGTATTCTGTTTATGATATTTCTGCTATAGAACTTGGTTTGGAAAACATTTCTTGTTCTTTTGAGGTACTCCTTCCTTACTTTTTCTTTCATATCTATTCATATCATATTTGCTCGAAATACTCTCAAATACTTGTTTTTCTAACATTTCTAAAAATTTTCTGAGTTTGGTAGGTCGATCCCTTCCGTTGATTCTCTTTCTCTCGTTTTCCATCACGAGCATGGTACACTTCTTCTTCTTCTTCTTCTTCTTCTTCTTCTTCTTCTTCTTCTTCTTCTTCTTCTTCTTCTTCTTCTTCTTCTTCTTCTTCTGTTGTTGTTGTTGTTGTTGTTGTTGTTCTTCTTCTTCTTCTTCTTCTTCTTCTTCTTCTTCTTTGAATTAACACTAGATCTGCTCTTCTAACCTAGATTAAATAACCCGCATGTACCTCAAAGTTCCAGAGAATTTATGCGTCTCATTCTCAAGGACGGATATTGGTTTCTTGCAAGATTCCGTTCATAGCGCCTAG
>CM042164.1:29119246-29126822 GCA_023376005.1 Doryteuthis pealeii
ATTGTGTGTATATATATATATCTATATACATATAGATAGATACAAAGGATCTTTAATTATGTTTTATCTTTTTTTTACTGCAGGGAGAATTCTCTCCATAGTGTTATCGCATCTGGAATCAGGAAAACGTCAATTTTTGTCTGCCTAAATAGTTGTGCCTTTTCAGTCTAAAACAACGAAGGGATAAAAATTATTCAAAAGTTTGACGGCCTCGACAGAAAACATTACATTCAGTTTAAAAATAGGATTTCAGAATAATAGATATAAATAATAAATATCTAAAGTACGCAGGTTAAACACAAGAAACGTGGAGCTTGCAGAAGAGACGAGGAAAGAAAGAAGTGAAATGCAAAAATTATTTTAAAAAGAAGAAAGAATTGGTGAATGAACGAATGACCCAAAAGAATTGAATTGAATGAAAAAATGAAAGAAGTATATAGAATTAGGATGAAGTATGAATTAAAGGAAAAAGAAAGATAAAAAGAAAGAAAATATGATTGGTAGAACAGAATGAATGAATGAGAAATGAAAGAAAATATCAAGATAATTTGGTGAATAACGATATGACCAAAAGAATGAGATGAATGAAAAATGAAAGAAAGTATTAGAATTAGGATGAAGTTAGAATTAAAGGAAAAAGAAAGATAAAAAGAAAGAAAATATGATTGTAGAACAGAATGAATGAATGAAAAATGAAAGAAAATATCAAGATAAGTTGGTGAATGAACAAATGAACCAAAAGAATGAATGAATGAAAAATGAAAGAAAGTATTAGAATTAGGATGAAGTTAGAATTAAAGGAAAAAGAAAGATAAAAAGAAAGAAAATATGATTGTAGAACAGAATAAATGAGTGAAAAATGAAAGAAAGTATCAAGATAATTTGAGAACATAGATCTTGAGAAAAGAAAGAAAGGCGGAATGAATGAAATTTGTGAAAATAATATTGTAGAAGAAATGAATTAATCAATGATCATAAAGATAAAGTATTACGAGAAAAGAAGACTGCAAGAAAGAAGACAAAAAGAAAACTGTGAAAGAATGAATTCATAAAGAAAAGAAAGACAGTATAAAGAAAAAATTGAGGACAAAGGGTTTGAGATAAGATGAAAAAAAAAAGAAGGAAAATGTAGAAAAGAAATGAATAAAGAATGAATGATCAAAGAGAGAGTATTTAGATAGATTGAAGAACTGTCCGTGGAGATAAGAGATGAAGAATGAACAAGAAGCAAAAAAAATGAAAAAAAAATTGTCAATAATATAGTTTTTTAGAAAAAGAAGAAAAAAATTAAAAATGAATGAATGAAAAATGAAAGAATGAAGCAATGTATGAACAGGCATTAATTAAATTAGATACATTGAGGAAATAGGACCGAATAAAAGAAAGAAAAAAAAAAAGAAATATAGAAAGAAAGGACGAAAGAAAGGACGCAAAGAAAGAAAGAATGAAAAATACGATAAAATCAAAAAGAAAAAAACATGCCGCGTGGTAAAATTAGTTGAAGAAATAAAACAAGAAGAGAAAGGATGTTTAAGGTAAATGAAAAAGCAAAGATACGAGAAAGAAAAAACAAAATCAAATGATAAACAAGCCGATGTATATTTTAAACGGAAATCGGGTAGAAAATCGATACGTAAAAGATAAAAAAAATGAGCAGAAAGGAATAAGGTAAAGGTAGTGTACGTCACATAACTATAAAGAGATGCCATATGGGTTTAAATAAACTGGAAACTTGATTATTTACGAAGGACATTCGGATATCTTGAAGAACTTTAAGCCTTAAAACCCTTAGTCCCATCAAACTCGTAGCCTCTCCCACACCCTTGGAACCTAGCTGAAAATAAGCTGCAAATCTAAAATTCGTAATCTGTCATTTAACATCTGATGGTAGCGCTGTTGCAAGCAATAGCGATGTTAAATTGTATTCTTACAGTCAGAATTCAAGCACTCAAATACCTGTCACTCATTTTTAAGGTTTAAATAAAGAAACAAACAAAAGAAGGAACAATTTAGTTAATATCAGTTACGATATAAAAGGTGCTAACTATTTTTTTCAATGAAAATGTTTGAGACTCATTTTACAAATCAGATGGTCCTGTTAGTAAACAAAAAAAAACCAGCTGCTGAGGCGAGCCAAATCTAGAATAATAATTAACAAAAGAAAAAAAAGAAAAGAAAGCAAATGAACAGAAACATAAACGCGCACACACACACTTACACACACACAAACACACACATAAACAAGCACCCCCCACACATACACATAATTTGGAAGACATGAGACAGAACAAATGAACAGCCACTAGCAACATCTGCAGATTAGTAATCTCCTGTAGATGGGATTTATCACCGAAATATTGAGAATAAATCACAGGTTAACAAACAACACCAACCAGATTACTTCTTTTTACTTAATACACTTGCATTGTGATAGCCTTACAAACCAAACCAAGAACCAATATGAACACAATGCTATTACATCAAATTACACAAACTCTATACAATATATATATATAATAACAAATTATATTAATTATATATATATATATATTATAGATATAATAATATATATAATTCCACCCAAATTAATAAAAGGTTGGCCAGAAACCGAAAAGATCAAAAAATAAAATGTTAAAACAGGAGATGTGTCTTTTTTGTTTAATTTCACATGCATAAATAGAAAAAATAGTGCCCAAATACCACAAACAACAACCACACCCACACACACACACCACACAAATATATATATATAGTATATATATATATATATATAATGATTATATATATATATATATATATAATCTACACGAGGAAAGAAATATATTCAATATGAGTATTGTCTGAAATTAAGTGAGTCTGGTATTACTCTGCGATTATACGGACTAATTGTCCCCATCTTCATTGTTATTTAGCACAAACGTCTCGGCCGATATGACCCCGGCCTTCTTCAGGTGTTCTTGTCTTGGACTCTAGGGAACCTTCTCGGGAACCTTCTTTCGAACTCGGGAACTTCTCTTTATCGGTAACTCGGGAGCCATCACGGGACGTTGAACCTAACCCTTATATTTATATCCACGGGGGTAATTCCTGTTCTCATTCCAGCTAACCATAGGCTGGGGAGAGTGTGTTAATTATTTTTTCTAACTGCCTCCACTCACGGCACACTTGAACTATGGATCCAGAGATAACTGTCAACTGTAGAACTGCAACCTAACATACCTTATCCACATAAGCCATGTGTCCATGTGTCCAGATACAAAATTTAAGAATTAAGAATGAATATCATTTTATTTCTTGACAATTTCATCCTTTTTTTTTCTTTACTTATTCTCACTTTGATATCTTAAGTCTATTTATATCTTATAATTCTTATATCTTATTTTTTAGGATCTTTCTATAATTTCTCTAATACTTATTCCAGATATAATAATTTCCCCTTCTTTTTCATCTTCACTTCCCATTCCTTTTCACTTTTCTTTCTACCTTCCTACCTTATCTTTTTTTCAACATAATCGTATTCATCTTTCTTTCTTTTAAATATATTATATCCCTTGTCATTATCTACTTTGTATCTATGGCATTTTTATATTCAATTAAAAATCTTAACTAGCGCTTTACTTTCTTTCAACTGCCTCTTTATTTCTCTATTCAATCAACCTCTATATCAAGTCCTCCTTCTTTTTTTTCTTTCTATTTTTATTCCTTTTCATCACGCTTTATCCCACATCTTCACCTATTTATATATTCCATATCCACTTATTCTTTAAGATCATTATTTCCTTCTTTCCTTCTTTATTTACTTACTTCTTTCCTTTATTTGTATTATCTTTTCCTCGCAGCGTTATCTTACGTCTCCTATTCATATATTTATCTGTTTATTAATCATCACCATTATTCCACCTTTTCTTTCTCCTTTCTTCTTTCTTTCTTTCTTTCTTTTTTTCTTTCCTCTTCTGGTCTTTCTTTCCCATTTTCTGTCTTTATTTACCTCGCCGCATTATCTTACGTTTTCTAATTCATAAGTTTATGTCATCTGTTTATATCATTACTCTATATCCACCTCTTCTCTTCTTCTTTTTCCATCTTTCTCTCTTTTTTTCTCTTTACATTTTTCTTTATTTCTTTTCCTCACGCTATTATCTTACCATCTCTCTCTCTAATTTATCTGTTATTCATTCACCTTTATCCACCACTTCTTTTTTTCTTTCTTTTCTTTTTTTCTTCTTTTTATTTTCTTTCTTTCTTGGAACACGTTTTAGTCTGCATCTTTCTTCTTGATTTGTATGTTTCTTATTATTTTTTATATTTTTTCACCAGACTTTCCCATTGTCTTCTTTTCTCTCTCTTTTTTTGTTTATAATTTCATTCATCAACCATTACCACGACATCATTCTTCTTCGTTATTTCTTTCTGTCTTTGTGTAGAATGACGAATTCATTGTCTTTATTTTGCTCAATCTCTATCTAACCCCTCTTTTCTTTCATTTTCTTAATATTTCTTTCTTTCTTTCATTTTTATTTGAATACTCTTTACACGCTTTTAAAATTTTTTTCATCATAATATATATTTTGTCCACAATTTTCCCATGCCTTTCTTTCGTTTTCGTTTTCGTTCCTCTTTTTTTCTGCTTTCTTTATTTTAGCAATATTTTTCTAGCTTTACCATTTTATTTGTGTTTATTTTTTATGCCTTTATTGCTATCTCTTTTTTATTTCATAGACTATCAGTTTATCAGATTTCATTTTCCATTCTCTTCTTTCTTTCACTAATCCTTATAACATTATTCTGGTTTTCTTTCTTTGGCTAACCATTTATCCTATTAATTTTTCTATTTCCTTTAAACTTTTATCTATCTCAACTTCTTATGTTCCAATTTCTTTCCGTCTTTCCTGTCTATCTTCGTTTCTTTCTTTTCTTTCTTCTTTCTTTCTTTCGTATTTTCTTTCTTTCATTAATCGTTATTACACATATATCTGTTTTTATTTTCTTTTACTTTCTTTCTTTCTTTTCATTCTTTCAGTAATTGTTATCCACACATCGATCTGTTTTTCCTTCTTTGGCTACAATTCATTTTTTCTCTCTTTCATTCACCTGTGCTCATCAAACTTCTCTCTTTATTTGGCTAATATTTATCCTATCTCTCTTCCTTCTTTCTTTCTTTATTTACTTATTTATTTATTTATTTAACCAATCCATATTACAGGTCTTTCTTTTTACTTTCACTCTATCTTTATTTTTCCACGGTTTGCATTAAATGTATTTTATTTTCCCCTCAAGAAATATCAAATGTGTACAACTATTCACGCTTACAATACTGCAGAAGCAAACTGTCCACAATTACCTATTTTCATATCATTTTTTTTTTTCATTTAGAATCATCCTCTCGGTTTATTTAAGAACAAATCTGTTTTTCTTTTTCTGCACTTGTTGAAAATATTACTTCTCTTGTCGCTATTACTTTTCGATTTTTCCCCGTCTGAGATATGATAAAGCAAGCAGCTCCATTACGCAAGGTGTTGTGGTTTAAATTGAAAACGATATCTAATTGTAGGATTCTGCCTCAGGCCGCAGGGAATTAATTGCAGACATTTTTAATACTAAGCACACTGCAGATTAGTTTTTGTATATTTTTGTCATTTTTCTTTACTTAATCTCTCATAATTATATGGATGTTTTTTTAGAGGCACCATGGCATCATTCAGTGCAAGTTGGGAACTACGCGAACACATCAGTTTCATATGCATTCTTTAGAAAATAATGTACCAGACGTTTTTCGACAGTTACGAACAGCCTACGTTTAACGGTGATGTCAAGCATGAAAATATCACGTGAATCTTGCGACTTCCACGCGAGATGTTTAAAGGATAAGATTAGTAAAAAAAAAAAACAACTCGAATGACACATGTATTTGACACTAGAAATATTGGATGGGTAGAGGTAAAGGTGGAGTTGGTAAGAAGACAGTGAAAGGTGCCGTGATATTGAAAGGCAAGAACGAGTAAAAAGTTTATTTATAAAATAAAAAGAAGGAAAATCGAATTATAAACAGATACAAAAAGAAAATGCAAATATCTTGCCTGGTTATCTGGAAAGTAGAAGATGGTTTATAGATGTGATTTAGGCGTCGACAATACAAATCGGGTTTAATGGGTTTAGTACAGTAACTGCATGTGAAGACTGCTGTAACTCATATAACGTCTATGTCACGTAGCTCAGATATATTTAAATTTGTCTGTAAGATTTGACTACGTTGAGAGTATCTGTTGCATAGGGGTAAAGACCGCCATTAAAAAAAAAAAACAAAGACAGCGTCCTAAGTATGAAACTAAACTGAATCTAATGGACAGGCTTTAATTCTGGAGATCTGGGGAATGAGGAGTCCATATCCAATAATATTTCATTTTTTAGTAAGGTTTGGTTTGTTTTGTTTTACGGCATATCAACAAAATCATGAAAATAGATCTTAGTAAATTACCTACCTTTCTGTAGTTTGGCACAAGGCTATATATATAATGTGGGTGCTACATTTATAAGTAAATATATATACTTATAAGTCAGTATCATGGATAGATCATTTATATCTAAATTCAGGTAGCGTGGGCATGGTGTAAACGGCGTTTTGTTTTGTTTTGTTTTACGGCATATCAACCTCAGTGGGTCATTTAATGCCGATAAAGTTTTAAAATAAATCAATTCTTAATGGATAATACAATTTTTTTATAAATACGTTTTTCTATTTAAACCATAGATTGGGACTAACCACAGGTACTACCACTCCGGGTCAGAGTGGACCACGGAGCAATGGTGATTGAATGGGGTGCTCCACATGTCCCGCACACCTCCAAAACTGGAACCTCACCATCAGATAGAGTTAACGTCATTCCCGAGTGACATGTAGACCCGCAGCTACCGCCTCTAGCACCCATATGATAAAAAGGGGTTAGGGCTTGCTAAGGACAATAGGGTTGGGAAAATCATATAGGTGCTGAGGGCTTGACGTGACCAGCCGAGTTGATCGGAGGGGGCCTCTCCGACCAAGATCGCCCGTCTAGCCCAAGATAGGAAACCAAAGTGGAGTAATTGCTTGTCCGACAGGGCAGCAATAATATTTCTCCTAGGTTACTCTTACGCCGGAGTGGTAGTACCTTTCATCTGTAGATTATTTGAATCTAAACATTTTTGTATTCAAATGGTGCAAAACATTTTTAAAAAGTACATAAATAATTTCCCAAGAAACAACTACATAAATTGTAAATATATACGTACAATAGAACGCGATTCTTACCAAGGCATAAAATAACCTGTATGGAGTTTTTGACATATGCGTTAACATCAAAAATCAATTTTGACATTTCGTTGTAGAAATACAGCAGATATGTATTATTAGGTGGCTGGAAATGATCCCAAAACTCGTCCGGTGTAGAGTTTAGAAGAGTCAAGCGTCAATTGAAAAACAAATTTATAAAGATGTCTCACGATGACCATCATAAATAAGCAATTACAACATGGTGAAAAGATATAATGACAGTGAACAAAGAGAAGTATCCATTTCGTTGATCCTCCAGAGAGAGGCGCG
>CM042164.1:29126922-29134422 GCA_023376005.1 Doryteuthis pealeii
CTGATGACACAAGTATTTGTAAGTCTTCTTTTTCTTTCAAGGGATATCTATAGTGTCTTGATTCGCTAGTCTGTATTCTGTTCACTTACTTTTCTTTACCCCTTTATAACTAGCCATAGCACATTTTCGATTCCGAATTCCAGTTCCATTTATCTTTTATATATTCTGCATGGTTTTGTATCATGCGTTTTAGTTCCCTTTTTTCATTTTTTGCACAAGATCACATTATAACCCGTGCCGAATACGCTACGTCATCCCATGTACACACTAACGCGTCGTTTATTTTCCTGAGAGTTAAAGAATATTGTCTATCCCCACGGCATTCTTCGAGTATCATGATTGCTCTCTGTCTATCACAGTCAATGTCGGCATCAGGCTGCTGCGTATAATAAAACATATAGTAGGGTACGAAATAGCGAGTCCTCCTTGGAAGATACGCTCTTTGGAATGTTACTTCTGCCAGATATTGTCCTCCTGGCTTTAATTGACTCTCCAGCTTTTTTACATTATTCATTATTATTATTTTTATATTGTTATATTATTAATTATTATTATATATTATTATTATTATTTAAGTTCTTCACCACACAGCGTAGCTTCTGATGGCATTTTCTGGTCCGACTGAGTGACAACAAGTCTTCTTAGAATCTCCAGGACTCTTCTGAGTATACAGCAGATTGCAGCAATTCAGTAGTCTGGATGCGTCAATTCTTCTCAGAATTTCAGATTCTCCAGTCTTTTTTCCAAGCTTTTGTGACCGTTCCAAGTGCACAACTACAATTTGGTATTCACTTTCACTCTCATATTCTATAGCCTTTTCAGTTTTCTGACACGGTCCAGTGGTATTTGTTCTTCCTTTCATTTTCCTTCGTCTTCCCCCTGTGATCTGCAGGAACTGCAAATCCACCGTTTGACAAGTTTTTCTTTTTGTTAATCATACTAGATCTGGTCTCCTGATGCTGGGATAAAGGTTGATCCGTCTTTTCATTTTCAAGAACAGATTCTGGTTTATGCATTATACCATTTTGTTGTGTATGGTCAAAATTCATTTTTTTGCATAAATTCTCCGTGGATCACCTTCCCAACCCAGTCGTGCCTAGTTTTGTATCCCCGTTTGTGCTACTTTGCAACATCACTTAGTACATGGTTTACAGTCTCATCTCTGTCACTGCATAGTCTATATTTACTGTTAATTTATCAATTTTTGAATTGATATAATTTGTCCTTATGGCATTATTTTGTACAGCAATTAGGAGTGATTCAGTTTCTCTTTTGAGGTTTCCTCTTCTTAAACATGTCCAATTCTTTTCATGTGCAACCTCTCTGATTTGTCGTTTGAAGTGTCAATATAAGTGTTTTTTCTTCCCATCTTTGTTTTCTAGTTTTTGTTGTTTTCCTGTTTGTCCATATATTACACCTGCTATTGTTGGCTGCCATAAGTTAATCTGTCTTTGCACTTTTTGTGCATTCTTCGAGTTGTTGGAGTGTGGCCTCTACGCAGTCCTCTATGTGCAATACTCTTCCACCTTCCTTTCTGATACATATATTATATCTCTATCGTCTCTAGGATGTAGAGCCTTGTGCATGGTCATTAATTTTCTCTAGTCTTTGGCCATCTGTTCTTCTTTTGTCCTATTTAAGAATGGCCCGAGTATCTTATAATGGGGGAACAGCGCACGTATAAGTTCCTTTGATGAGATTTCTGCTGGTTGAGTTTTTTTTAGGAGGTTTCCTGTCTCATATTATTATTATTATTATTATATTATTATTATTATTATTATTATTATTTATTAGCGAGATGTGTACTGTTGGACAAACCTCCTCTAAATCTTTTTACCTGTATGTTGGATATTCAAAGTTTACTATCTATTCACCTCAAAAACTGATTCTTATTCAAATAAAACTCCTATTATTATTCTAACTGAGACCTTTGAGATCCACTGCCAGTGTATTACGTTAGCATCGTAGTGTGGGTGTAGGCAAAGAGTTAAGAACCAACATTTTAGATTGTTAAATAATGTTTAGCCTTCCTTTTTGCATCTCATTACGGTCAAGTCATAATTAAATCCACACCTTCTCACTAGATCACTGAATTTTAATTGGAACCCGTGTGTCCTTTGTTTATAAAAAAAAAATTGACTCGACATTAACGTATGCATTTATTTAACCTCTGCATTTATATGTCCTATGCATTTAAGTTCATTTAACCTATGCTTTAATTTAACCTATGATATATTTAATTTATTGATTTTATTAATTTTAATTTATTAAAATTAATCAATTTAAATTTATATGTAATCAATAATTTAATTTTACTAATTTATTAATTTAATTTTACTAATTTACTAATTTTACTGCTATTTTTTACTATTTTACTAATTATTAATTAACTAATTTAAACCTATGCATTTAATTTAACCTATGCATTTTTAATTAAAGAAATGTTAATGTGATATTTAATTGGATGATCACTGATGCAAAAGCAGTACTGCAAGCCACCTGTGTCCTTTGTTTATAAAAATAATTGACTCGACATTGACCCATGCATTTTAATTTAACCTCTGCATTTGTATGTCCTATGCATTTAAGTTAATTTAACCTATGGATTAATTTAACTATGTTATTAATTACTAATTTATTAATTTTAATTATTAAAATTAATCAATTAAATTACATTTAATCAATAACTTAATTTTACTAATTAATAATTCAATTTACTAATTTATTAATTTATGCTATTTTTTACTATTTAAAAAAAATGTTTACTATTTTTACTAATTTATTAATTTATCTAATTTAATAATTATAAATGTTCATATATAATACATATATAAATTTCCATATATAAATTTACTTAATTTTACTAAATAATATTTACTAATTTATTAATTTAACTAATTTAATTTTTACTAATTTATTAATTTTACTGCTATTTTTACCATTTTACTAATTTTTAATTTAACCTATGGCATTAATTTAAACCTATGCATGTTAATAAAAAGAAGTGTTAATGTGATATTAATTGGATGATCACTGATACAAAACCAGGTACTGCAAGCAACATGTTCCTTTGTTTATTAAAAAAAATTGACTCGAGATTAAATGATCCGAAAAAGTGCTAATGTACCGTAAAGTTAAACCTTCTGCCTTTGACTAAATCTCGTCGCTAGTCGCTCATGACAACTGACGAATTCATTTTTATCAGTATTCTTCCTGCTGTCTTCTTTCACCCTCTCACACCTCCAGCCGATTCATGTACGCAAGGGGCTATGCTTATGGCCGATAACATACGCACAGCATCACTGCCTCTATGCCACCCGTAAATCTCTCGAGCTTTCGCCATATATATAATATCCCAGAGTTGAAGCTTGAAGAGTAAATGTTGTGTTACTCTCAAATTGATGAAAATACTATAGTACCACTAATTCTACTGAATTAAAGTTGACGGAATTCGAATCATGGTTCACTAAATGTTCATATATTCGTTCCTTTAGAGTCATCCCTAAAAATGATATAAACTGTTGTTCACCATGCTATTTTCAATTTCCTCGTCGCAAACAAATTATTATGCTAATAAAACGTTAAATATTCTAGAAATTTAACATGATTTGCAATTAGACACCTAACATAAACAGTACCTAGTAAAGCACACGGGACGATTTCTTTAATTGTATCACAACTTTCAGTATTACGCACGTGTTTTAATACGGTCAAAAAATACTTTGTGTAAGAATAATGTGTTTAAAGTTTAGATTAAGTGAGAAACTCGTTGATTTTAACGGCATGTTAACCCGGCTGTGTTTATTTTAGTCTAAGAGGCTAGTGAATTACGTATACTGTATGTTTATATTGACTTCATTTGTAGATCCTTAAGAGATTTTCGTGCAAAGCTATAAATCAAGTATTCCTATAAAATACATCTCATTTTAAGGCGGATTTATTTAATCTATAAATTGGATCATAACAGATTATAACACTTTGAATCAATGAGAACATGGGCATAATGGGACTGATTTGGTATTCCATACTTCCCACACCTATAGAACATGGTTGTCAACGAAAAATGCAATTTCTCCTTCTCACTCTCCCATCCGCTTTAGTTCATACATGCATCCGCTCTGTGGTAGGATACAGTCATAGTATTCCAAGTACTACCAACATAATACCTCAAATGGCCAGATAATTGAATATCCTCGTAAAAGCCGTTTGGAATTAAACATTGAACCGGTTCATTGGGAAGAAATTGACGTTCTCAGAGGAAATGAGAATTATGTATGTGTACAGACACAAACCTGCACGCAGACACATACACACACACAAATACACAAACATCAACACTCACATATACGCACATTTACAGTAAGCGCGTGGTGCGATGGTTAAAGTCATGGGAAATGGACTCGTCACCCCGAGTTCAAATCCTGGATGTGATAATTGCATTTAACTTTGTGTTAATACACTTGGGAAAGGTATGAATCCTACTCTCCCTCCAGCTATGGATAAATAGTAGGGCAGACTGGGCTCTTTAACCTTGGTTAGGCAACCAGTCTAGGAGAAGGAAAACTCTGAATTCAAACCTGTTGAACTCCGCTTAAGAAATTGACCTTGTGTCACATCCTGCTCGTGCGGAGGGGTTGGTAAATATATATACGCACATTTACACACACACACACACACACAAATATATATATATATATATATATATATATATATATATATATATATATATATATATAGAGAGAGAGAGAGAGAGAGAGAGAGGGGGAGAGAGAAAGTATTATAGGAGAAAAAACGTTAAGGGTTTACCATAATTTCAATCCAAATGATTTCATCAGGACCCTACCCTACGCTTAACTAAATCGATGTGATTCCTTAGTTAAACTCAGATTCATAATTTGGATAATATATATATATATATATAAAATAATAAAAGTGTGTGTGTGTGTGTGTGTGTGTGTGTGTGTGTGTGTGTGTGTTGAAAAGAGAAATAAAGGAAAGAAAGTATTTAATGGATGAAATAGGATTATTTTAATTAATTTTACTTACGCATGTTTCGGTCAGGAGTTTGTCCATGTGTACATTATTATCATTATTCTTAAATAACAAAATGAAAAAAAAAAATTCATTATTAATAATAATAATGTATTCATTTTGTATTTACAAAATAATAATAGATAGAATAATGTACACATGGATAAACCCCTAACCGAAACACGTGTAAGTTAAATAAATTAAAATGATCTTCTTTTATCCATTCAATACGTTCTTTCCTTTATTTCTCTTTTCAACATACCGTCGGATTCACTTACATTTTCAATTTACACACACACACACACACACACACAACACACATATATATATATATATATATATATATATATATATATATATATATATATATATATATATAACCTAATGATTCAAAAAAAATATTCTTTTTTTCGAACATTTAAAATTCTGTTCTTATCTCTACTCAAAAAAAAAAAAAAAAAAATTCACTCCGATGAAGGTCGTAAAAAATCTCTCTGTGTACGGAATATTTTATACATTTTTTACTATTATTATTATTATTATTATTATTATTATTATTATTTATTACTAGCAAATATATGCACCCTCCGGGTGCAAGTATTTAAGTTTTAATGTAATAAAATATTTTATTAAAATTAGAAAGGCTAATTAAACTAAATAAGAATGCAGATAAAAAGATTTGAAACAGAGGAGTATAATCGAAAATAGAACAACTGAAACTTACTCTTCCATCACTCTCGTCTTTCATTGTTATTTTTTCTAATTTAAGTATTTAGTTAAAATAGGAAGTAAAGAATAAAATGACATTTATATTTTCTTGTTAATGGATTTCATTTAAGATTCATTGAAGAGATTGTTGCTTATATTCATTAAAATAAAACCAAACAGATAGAAATCAATAATACTAAGCACATATTTATTAAATTCGATTTTTTAATATCAATATGCAAATTAGCCTTCCCGTTAACACTGTAAACCGCTATTTTGTTGTATATATAAATATAATTGCACGTTGTTAGTATGTAGATATGGTTAACAGTACTAATAATGTAAAACAATTTTATTAATAATTGAGATTAAAATAAAAATAAAATCATGGAGAATGTGATGTCAATAACTAAGGGAATTGTGACTTGAGTATTAATATAGTTTCGGTTACAGACAGAAAAAGACACAATCTCCATTATAATAAGATTATTATTATTATTATTATTATTATAATCATTTCAACTCTATCTGATTATTTTAATAATAATAATAAGGTAAATCCGTATACATTTTGATAAACAGACCCAAACACACGTGTAAGTAATATCGATTAAAAGTGATATCGATAAAATTCATTTTTGTCCATCTACATTTCTTTTCTTTACTCATTTCTTCCTCATATTGTCGGATTCAATTCCTTTCCATTCGTACACACACACACACACACACACACAACACATATATATATATATATATATATATATATATATATATATATATATATATATATATACAAAGAGATAAAACGGAGCGAACATTATTTGTGGTAATCTAATTAGTTGAAACGATAATTAATGCATATTTCTCTTAAGTGCAGTTCTTTGTGATAAGTGTCACACTGATTTTCTAGACCGTTATAATTCTACGTCATCATGTCTGGAGGAAGTGTCATGTAGAACATGTGAACTTTCCAGATATTACCATCGCCAAAATCAAGAGATATTTCACAGATGGTGTGGTATTCAATGATGTTCCCAGGTTCATCACGTGTTTTGAATCTTTCCGCATCAAAATTTTCCCCATATGACCCTGCCGGGTTTGCTCATATATTAATTTGCATACGAGCAGTGAAAATCCTGGACCCCCATCTTAATCCAAATCAACTTCGGCACTATACTGGGGCGCAGAATAAACAGGCAGTATTTAGCTCAGTCGGTAGAGCGTTTGGCTAGAAACCATAAGGTTCTTAGTTCGATACTGGCCCTCGCTAACTCAGCGTATGAGTAGCGGTAAAGTAAGTAGCTAACCAGCTCCTTACTTACTGCTATTGTTGACTGTCATAAGTAATCTGTATTTGCTCTTTGTTGTGTATTCTTCGAGTTGTTGAATTGTGGCCTCTATGCTGGCAATACCTCTTCCACTATTATTATTATTATTATTAGTGAGATGTGTACTGTTGGGACAAAACCCTCCTCCAAATATTTTTTACCTGTATATTGGGATATTTACTATCTATTCACTTCCGAACTGATACCGACTTTAGGCCACCCCGACGACTTTAGATTCCATGCAGCGTGATAAGACACCCTCGCAAATATGGTTCCTCGGTGACGCACTAAACTGCATCGAGCAATGTGACTCCATTTTTCTTCTATGTTCTTACTCACAGTTTCAGTCTTAACTGGAGAGGTGTATTTCCTGTTAGAGTCCAATCCACGAATCAAATAGATATATTCAAAAATTATTAGGATTTTATAGGAA
>CM042164.1:29139422-29149422 GCA_023376005.1 Doryteuthis pealeii
AACTGTTAGGGAAAGATAAATAGGGAATTGTTTTGGTGTTGTTTCCTTTTTAGAATTAATTATGATTATATCATAACCTTAATTTAAAACATATCATCCATCAATTATAGATTTGCGTTTGTCTACCTGTTCAAGAATTATAATCAAAATTAATGAACCAGGGGCCTCTTTGGTTACACAGGTTTTAATTTTACCTCCAACCTGTGCATATATTATACAACTTGGACCTGGCTATGTTAGGACACAATATCTAATTACATGTAACTATATCATTTCCCTTACAGGCTGAACGAGATAAAAGTTTGAATATGAATTACACAAATGTTATTGACCCCATAAAGGATGAAAGGAACGTCTAATGTCACTGTCATCACGGGAGATGAGGATATGTTAGAAATTATTGTTTTGGGCAAAACAAGTGACAAAGAGACATTGTTTTAAAGTACAAATCCCCTGAAATATAATAACGAGAAAACATTGCGACTATTACGTTCAATATTACATGTTAGAGACACGCTTTGATCAGAAATACACCTCTGTGTAACAAAAGTGTATCTAATTGCATTCAAGATTTGTACACATATAGTATTTAAAAAACTTGATTATATATATATATATATATATATATATATTATTATAATGGAGATTGTGGGTTTGTATGTCTGTAACCGAAACTATATTACTATACAAGTCACATTTCCCTTTGTTATTTACATCACATTCTCCATGATTTTATTTTTTATTTAAACCTCAATTATTAGTAAAATTGTTTTACAACATTAAGACTGTTAACAATATCTACATACTAATAACATGCAATTGTAT
This sequence comes from Doryteuthis pealeii, assembly GCA_023376005.1. Classification (NCBI taxonomy): domain Eukaryota; kingdom Metazoa; phylum Mollusca; class Cephalopoda; order Myopsida; family Loliginidae; genus Doryteuthis; species Doryteuthis pealeii. The sequence goes on from CM042164.1 coordinate 29,140,248, forward strand.
TTATATATTCAACGAAATAGCGGTTTACAGTATGAATGGGAAGGCTAATTTGCATATTGATCTTCAAAAATTTGATTTTAATAAATATATGCTTAGTATTATTGATTTCTAATTGTTTGGTTTTATCTTAATAAATATGAGCAAAAATCTCGGGGATAAATCTTAACAGAAATCTATTAACATAAAGAAGTAACTGTAATTTTATTCTTTTCTTCCTATTTTAACTAAATAGTTAAATTAGGGAAATTTAACACTGAAAGACTGGAGTAAGGGAAAATGGTGGAACAGTTAGTTTCAAAGTTGTTCTATTTTCCGATTATGCCCCCTCTGTTCCAAATATTTTTATCTGAATTCTTATTCAGTTTCATCAGCCTTTCTAATTTAACATGATATTTTATTATATTAAAACTTAAATACTTGCACCCGGAGGGTGCATATATTTGCTAGTATATATATATATATATATATATATATATATATATATATATATATATATGGTAGAAATGTGGGAGGTTAATCCGACAGTATGTGGAGAAAAGTAGACAAACACAGGATGTTGTGGAAACTTGATGTTTATTGTCAATAAACATCAAGTTTCCACAACATCCCGTGTTTGGTCTACTTTTCTCCATATATATATATATATATATATATATATGTATATATATATATATATATAAGGGATAGAGTACTCTATGACGGCCTTTACATACATACATATATGTGTAATAAAACAGTTATCTCCTCTCCATTCTGTAGTGGACGATAGCCGAGGGGTTAAGCTGTCCGACTGATGCTGAATCGATCGGGTTTCTATCCTGTCTCTCGGTAACTTTCAAATGTCTAGCCATACTAAAGAGTCGTGATACGTCGAAACACGGTGTCTGTGGATGACTAATATATATATAATATATATATATATATATATATATATATATATGGATCGCGACTTGCCTTTCAAACATTATATAATATATATATATATATATATATATATATATATAGGAACCAAACTTTATTGATCTGCTGAGAGTATTTTGCTTCTATGCAGATTAATGCAATGTATTGGACAATGATATCCAAACCCATTTCTACACGGTGATATAATATGTCCCCTACTTTGCCATTATATGTCGCCACTAGTCTACATTCATCAGTTAACTATTTTATCAGCAAAAACATTTGGCGCCGTTTCTACAGCTTTCATCAAAAAACATTTATCTCTTATCTTCTTTTTTACTTTAGACGCATAGGGTACTTGTGACAATAAGTAGTAAAGAAGAGTAATCAATGATATCAAACGGTAGAACAAATGAACAAAATGGAGAAGTAAGGAAGGAAGGAAGGAAGGAAGCAAGGAAGGAAAAAGCAATGATAAAAGACAATACAAAGTCAAAAGTATCGAGAATAAAATACAAGTATACAAAATGAACCATATTGAAATAAAAGGAAGAATGAGGAATCTGCCGAATCAGACGAGAATGAAGGAAGCAACAATAACAGAATAATGAAAAAGAAGGAAACAAAGAATTGAAAGACAAGATGAGCAATTGAAAGATTAAAATGATAGAAATTGCAAAAGGAAATAAGAAAATAAATTAAAAATGGAAGATGGAAGGCATCAGTTAAAGAGTAAAATGAGAAGTTCATTTTATTTCAAGCTTTGACATTTACGTTTTATCTTCCTTCTATTGTTCATAGAACTATTCTATTATTGTTCAAATAATATGCATGTTAATGCATACATATTGCTCCACGCGATATACATTATCTATCTGCATACTACCAGAATCATATTAATATATATATATATATATATATATATATATATATATATATATATAATATAATATATGTATGTATGACGCGTAAAAGCATATGCATGTTGATAAAAGGAATATTTTCTTAAAAAAGAAAAGTGAGGGTATGCTTATTATATATATATATATACATATATATATATATATATATATATATATACAATACGAAACCAAACTTTATTTAAGATACAAAACCATTGACTTAACTACTAATTATTAAAATTTAAAAATATATCCTACTGAATTGATTTGTCATCAACCCCTTTTCTTCCATTTCTAGAATCTAGAGATAGAGTTCTAATCTGTCACTGCCTTTATTTTTATATTTTATATAAGGTATGGACAAATATTTCAAGGATAAATTTTTAAAGAAAAATTGATTGGTAGATGATCTTCATATATCTACCAATAGAAAATGAATGCTGTCAGAGTTTTCACTTTATCTTTTTTTTAATAAAGTGACAATTCTGACAGGAACACAGAAAATAGCCAAATCCAAGATAAAATTAAAAAAATTAAAATTAAAAAAAAACCCTTACAAATACCAGTTAAAATCAGTGAATAACTAAAATTCTTAAGTATCTTTGAATATTTTTCTGATTGAAGAATTATAAGAATAAAAAGAGATTGCTGATAATGTAATCTAAAACCAAAACTGTATGTGGGTGTGTGCATAGATATAGATAGGACACCTACTGAAGAGTGATGGTTAACAAGCTATTGCTAGTGAAAGGCTCACCTCAAAATGATAGCCCTGTGCCAGATTAGGCTCCCATCTATATTATACGCACACACACACATCCATATATGTTGAGAAAGAAAGACTGAACTGGTAAGGAATAGAAATAATGAAAAAAGTAGAATCTAATTGTTTGCAAGAGTTGTTTGGAATATTCATTTGGAAAATTTCATGCGGGATACATGGCTCATCATCAGGTGGGTGGCATTGCTAAAAGTGCTGGTTAAGTTTACGTTGAATATACCTCAACCTTTTTTTTTTTACTACTGAATACCTTAAGTGTAAGCACGCATTAGAAATTGGGAAAATATTCCTTTCTCTCTTCAGGAAAAATATATTTTTTTACAAAAATAAAGAGAAATGTAATGGACACCCTTAAAAAGTACCGCAGGCCATTTCGAAATTACTGCGGACCCCATGTGGCAGCCGGGTGGCAATTGGCCTTTGACAGTTTCGTATTATCAAAGATTGGGCTTAAAAAACTTAAGGAGGAAGGTACGGTAGTGCAAATCGAAATAGATGACTATTAACCACTTACTGGTAAAAATATGGATCTAGAATGACGTTATCTTATCGACTAATGGATTTTGCTAGTTCATGTTTGTACGAGGCTATGTGGCGTTTCACTTTGAGCAGTATTTTTATGCCACTCTGAAACAGACATAACTTATACTTTTCCTGGTGACCCAGTACTACGCAAGGTTCGACCTCCATTTTCTCAGTGCCACAGTTATTGCCATTCATGCTTGTTAACTCCCTGAATATAAGGAGTTTTTGACTTTCGGAATAAATAAAATATGTTTCCTTCAACATCTGGACCTCAGAGAACTAAGTACTTACAAAAAGATATACATGTTCTACTGACATCTGATCATAATGTACCGAAGATTAGTTGTTATTATCATTAAAAAAGTAACTTTCGTCCACTGAAAAAATGAAAAAAATATTTATGTTCCTATTCTATTCATCTATTAAAAAACGGCCGACCTTTCTAAATCATTTAACTATACCTTTGATACAAATATACATACACATCCATTTATATACATACTTAACACACATATATATATATATATATATATATATATATACATATATATAATATATTATATTGTGTGTGTGGTGTGTGTGTGTTGTGGTTGTGTCTGTGTGTGTGTATATATATATATATATATATATATATATATATATGCTATGTTCATACATGCCAACTTTTCTTGCATCATTCCATATATTTTTACCTTTTTCTTGGATTTTCTTCTTAGATTTATTCATAAGATCATCCATCCATGTAAAAATACTCTTGTATTTATATATACTAGCAAATATATGCACCCTCCGGGTGCAAGTATTTAAGTTTGAATGTAATAGAATATTGTATTAAATTAGAAAGGCTAATGAAACTAAATAAGAATGCAGATAAAAAGATTTGAAACACAGGGGGTATAATTGAAAAATAGAACAACTGAAACTTACTCTTCCATCGCTCTCGTCTTTCATTGTTATTTTTTCGAATTTAAGCATTTAGTTAAAAGAGGAAGTAAAGAATAAAATTACAGTTATTTTTTCTTGTTAATGGATTTCATTTAAGATTCATTGAAGAGATTTTTGCTTATATTCATTAAAATAAAACCAAACAATTAGAAATCAATAACACTGAGCACATATTTATTAAATTCGATTTTTTAATATCAAATGCAAATTATCCTTCCCGTTCACACTGTAAACCGCTATTTTGTTGTATTATAAAATATAATTGCATGTGTTAGTATGTAGATATGGGCCAACAGTATTAATAATGTAAAACAAATTTATTAATAATTGAGGTTAAAATAAAATTAAATCATAGAGAATGTATGTCAATAACTAAGTAGTAATATAGTTTCGGTTACAGACAAGCAAAACACACAATTCTCATTATAATAAGATATCTGCCAACTCTTTATATGCATGTTTGAGTTCTCAATTTTGGTTTTGTCTTATGCCTGGATACCTTTCTTCGATATCTATATGTCTCTCTTTCCCACTCTCTTTCTCTCTCTCTCTCTCTCTCTTCTCTCCTCTCTCTCTATATATATATAATATATATATATATATATATATATATACAATATACACTGATAAACAAAAAAATAAGTTACAAAAACACACACAACCTATCAAATATCAGAAATCACACATGTAACCTATTCTGACAAAAATATAGTTATTCAATTCCTGAGAGATAACAGATCTGGAACACGTGTCGCATATGTAAGTTAATAATATTTTTCTTTTAAAACATAATCCTTTTGGTAACCTTCTTTTTTTTTATAGAATACCTAATTTTCTCCCGTTGGCCGATAACAACACTTTTTTATATGCACATACATATGCACACACACACACACACACACACACACACACACACACACACACTCGTATCTCTATCTCTCCCTCACACACACATTCTCTCTCTCTCCCTCATACACCCACACACACACACACACTCACACACACAAACACACACACACACATATATTATATATATATATATATATATATATATATATATATATATATATACTATTGCCTCGCAGATACGCATTAACCTGCATATTGGAATAATAATAAAATATTATTTTGATTAAGAATAGAAAAAAAGGTAAATGTCAACCCATAATGGAAAAGGAATTTGATATTTCATTCTTTAACTATTATCTTAGATCTTGAATCATTTTCCTTTTATTATTTTCTTGTCTTAACCAATGTTCTTACCTTTCTCTTTTTTCTTTGCTTCTCTTCTTATATGTTTATTATATTCTATTTTCATTTCATTAGGTTTTCCCCTTCATTTTCTTCCCTTTCCACTGCTTATGCATTTGGTTTTAGATTTTTCATTATTATTTTCTATTCACGTTATTTTATTATCATCATTCGTTATTTTCATCTTTTTATTTTCGATATCTCACTCTTAATTGGTTTTGCCTCGTTCAGTACACACGCACACACGCATATATATATATATATATAATATTATATATAATGTGTGTGTGTGTGTGTGTGTGTGTGTTGTGTGTGTGTGTGTCGGTGTGTGTCGGTGTGTGTGTGTGTGTGTACACTCTAGTACACACATATATATATATATATATATACGTAGTAGAGTATATATAATATATATATATATATATATATATATATATATACTAGAGTGTATATATATATGTACACACCTAGATATAGTATATATATATATATATATACTAGTATGTACATATATATATATATATATATATATATATACATATATATGTACACTCTAGTACACACATATATATATATATATATATATATATATATATATACACATATATGTACTCTAGTACACACATATATATAATATATATAATATATATATAATGTACATAATATATATATATATATCCTGTAGCACACACACACATATATATAATATATATATATATATATACACTGTGGTACATTTATATATAATATACATACCTACACACACATATATATATATATATATATATATATATATATATGTAACCTGTGGTACATATATAATATATATATACATTATATATATATATATGTACACTGTGGTACATATATATATATATATAACATTATATGTACATTCTGGTACACACATATATATATATATACACTCTAGTACATATATATATATACTCTAGCACATATATATGTATATATATATATATATATATATATATATATATATATATATATATATATATAAATGTACACTCTAGTACATAATATATATATATGTGTGTGTGTAGTGTGTGTGTGTGTACACTCTAGTACACACACACAACATATATATGTACACTGTAGTACATATATTATAAAATATATATATATATATATATATATATATATATTATATCTGTATGTGTGTGTACTCTAGCACACACACACACACACATATATAAATATATAATATATTATATATATATATATATATATATGTTGTGTGTGTGTGTAGTGTGTGTGTTCTAGAGGAGAAAAATCAATTTTAGATGAGAGAGATCGAAAAAATAACGAAAGATAATAATAAAAAAGGCGTAAATAACATGATTAAAAGCAAAAAAAGTGAAATATCAAAGCAAATGCCTCAGCAAAAGAACCGAAAATGAGGGGAAAACGCAAAAGAATTCTTTGTTGCTGTTGTACCTTTTTCATGAATATCAATATTGAAGGGTCCTTTTATGCCCCAGATTATTCTCGTATGGCCACATTTACTGAACGCTGAACCCGGATTTTTTTCTTTACCGGAGAAGTCATTGTGTTTCTATATACTGTTCTGTCTTTTGACCCATTCCACCTATTAGCAAAACGTCTGCTTGAGCCATTTTGCGAAAATTTTTAGTCTTACATATACAAATAAAACATTCTTTGGAAATGTCATTGCTTTTCACGTCTTAGCCACCCAAAACCTGCAAAAAAACGGTTGGTGTTGATTCTTCTCTGATTTTCAACTCTTATAGTTTGTTTTCTAAATTGTGTTGGAACTGGTCGAAGGACACCGATTACAATTCATGTCATTTTCACCCCCATATATATATATATATATATATATATATATATATATATATATATATATATATATAATATAACATTACACACTTTCTTTTCGTTTCTTTGATTTTCTTCTTAAATTTATCATAAGATCATCCGTCCATGTAAAAAATACGCACATACTTCTTGTAATGTATATTCCACCAAATCTTTATATGCACGTTTGACTTCTCAAATTTGTTGGGCTTATGCCTGGGTACCCTCCTCTATATATCTGTCTCTGTTTCTGTCTGTCTGTTTGTCTGAATCGTTTGTCTGTCTGTCTCTCTGTCTCTCTCTCTCTCTCTGTCTCCCGTCCTCTCTCTCTTCTCTCCTCTCTCTCTATATATATATAGAATATATATATATATATATATATATATTAAAAAATAAATATATAAAGGTTTTTGAAACATCTTCACCTGATGATTACTCGCATAAAACCAATTATGTCGTGCAATGTTCTTTGTCACCAAGTAAATAGATGTTAAAAAACCTTCATAGATTATCTTATTATATTATATAACAGCTCTATTTATATTTGAGCACTCTCTACCAATAATACTGCCTTTGGTACGCCATTCCAGCAAATTGGTGAAACAATGACCGTCACTATAGATATATATATATTATATATATTATATATATATATATATATATATATATATATATATAATATATACTATTGCCTCGCAGATACGGATAACCTGCATTTCATTGGTTTTCACTTCTTAGCCACCAAAAACTTGGCAAAAAAAACTGTCGTGTGTTGATTCTTGTTTTCTGAATTGGTGTGGAACAGGTCCAAGGGCATGGATTACAATTCATGTCATTTTCACCCCCATATTCCGCATTTTTTGTGTTTTGGCAAGGTCCAAGTCTATATTTCCCATTTCTTTCATATTCACCCTGTGATCTGCTTGGACTGCAAAATTTACCAGGTGACAAGTTCTCCTTTTCTTGTGAATCTATACTAGATCTGGTTTTCTGATAAGGTGATTCGTCTGTATCTCAATGTTCCAGAGAGTTTCATTCTCAAGAACAGATTCTGGTTAATGTATATAGCATTATTTGTATGATCAACATTTAGCTCATTGAACAATACACAGTGGATCATTTCAACCTAGTTTTACCTCGCCTTGTATTCTATTTGTGCTAGTTTGCTGCTTTCGCTTATCATATGTTTGATCGTCTCATCTCTGTCACTACACATCCTACATTTGCTGTTCTGTTGTGTCTAATCTATTTTTGCTTTGATATAATTTGTTCTTATGACACTGTTTTGTGCTCTGATTATAAGCAACTCAGTTTCTCTCATGAGGTAACTTTTCTAAACCATATCCTACTCTTTTGATGTGGGTTCTCCCGAATTTGCCGCTTGGAGTATCCATGTAATTTTTTTTTTCATGTTTGCTTTTTTTTGCTTGTCCCTATGTTGCAATTGATAGTACTGGGTGCTCTAATTAATCTACCCTGCTTTTTTGTGTATACTTCGAATCCTTGGATTGTGATATCTACGCAATCATCAATATTGGTTACACCTCTTCCACCCTCTTTCTTGATACATATAGTATGTATTTTATTATTTCACTCCATTCGAGTTTTTCACAACCGCACTGGAGGCTGAGTGACAGCAAGTTTCCTCAGGTCTCCAAGACTATTCTGAGTATTCCAGCCGATCTCAATAATGCTGCAGTCTGGATGGTCTCGATTCTTCCTCTGATTTTCAACCCCTCGGGGATTGTTCCAAGTGCCCCAATTACAATTGGTATGACCTTCACTCTCATGTTCCACAGTTTTCTCGGTTCTCTGGCAATGTCTAATATTTGTCGATCTTTTCGCTCTCTTTCATTTTTACTCTGTGATCGGCCGGGACGGCAAAGTCCACGAGATGACAAGTCTTCATCTTCTTGTCAATCAAAACTAGATCTGGTCTCCTAGCCGGGGTTAGGTGATCCGTCTGTACCTCAAAGTCCCAGAGACTTTTTTGTGTCTCATTCTTCAGGACAGATTCAGGTTTGTGCATATACCA
>CM042164.1:29154422-29161922 GCA_023376005.1 Doryteuthis pealeii
AAATAAAAAGATGGAAGAAAATTGACGTAGAGAAAGAATAATATTGACGTTGAGAGAAAGAAAGGTGACGTTTTTTTCTCTGATTTCCTATTCCTCTTGTCTTTTTTTCAAAACCCTTGAGGACTGTTCCAAGGGCGCCAACTACATGAATTATCTTTCCCGACACCATGTTGTATTTTATTTTCAGTTCACGGGCATGTTACAATTATTTGTTTATTTTTTGTTTTCTTTCATTTTCATTCTCTGGTCCGTATGAACGACAAAATCAACTGGATGCTAAGTTATTTTTGGCTTGTTAATTAACACTAGTTCTGGTCTTCTGACTGGGATCAGATGATTTGTTTGTATTTCAAAATCCCAGATAATTAAATGCGTCTCATATCTTTGGATGGATTCTGGTTTGTGCATATGTTATTTGGTTGTATGTTCAGAATTCAGTTTCTAGTGCTATTTCTAGTTGATCACTTTTCTTAGAAATTGGCAATACACTGAAAGTATAGATAAAATGGGTTAGGGCTTGGCATAAGGGCAATGGGGTTGGGACAACCATATAGGTACTAGAGCTTGACGTGATCAGCCGATTGATCATGGACGGGGAGGTTCACCGACCGCCTGTCGAGCCTAAATAAGGGCCAATGTGGAGTGTCGCATGTCATGGACTACTGTTTAGGAAACTTAAAATCTTTTACATAATGATTCAGAAGTAAAAACATAAGGTAAAAAATTTAAATTTAAATTAAAAGCAGGACTACAATGTGCAAGTTTCTGAGTTTGCTTCGGAGTATTTGAACCCTAACCCCCATTATGGAGATCTCTCTCTCTCTCTAAAAACATAAAAAGTAAAAATTGAAATTTAAAAAAAATAAATCCAACTTTTTTCTTTGAAACCGTAAATTAGCAACTAAGAAGAGTCAGATTAATCCTTAGATTCCAGTTAGCAGGATGGACGGACTGACACTGATCTGGGAAAAAAGGATTATTGACCCTTTAATCACATTATTAACAGCCTTTCTCTGCTTAAACACATTGTACACTTGATATTCAATTGTGTCTTCTTCAATTTCATTTTGTATAATTGTTCATTATGACCTTATGTTGACATATTTATAAGAGATTTCGTTTCTTTGTTGAGGTTCCCCTTTCCTAATCTTCTCGTATAAAATCTCTGCCGTTTGTCGCTTGAAGTATCCATATAGCTTTCTTTCTTCCCATTTCTGTTTTCTAGGTATTTCGCTTTACATTTTGTCCATATGATTCAGTTGTTGTTACTGGCTGTTGCAATTAGGCTGTCTTCGTTCTTTTTAGTATATTCTTCGAGTCCTATTATTGTTGCCTCTACGCAATCTTTGGGACCTATTCCTCCTTTGCTGGACATAGTCTGTTTATATATTGGATGTAATTCCTTGTGCATCGTCATTAGATTATCCAATCTTTAGTACGTCTGTCGGAGGTCCTGCCTTATCCATGGTAAGAATGCTTCAGAGTATTTTCCAAGTGTTCATCCCAAGTGTTTATTCTGTTTATGATATTTCTGCTATAGAACTTGGTTTGGAAAACATTCCTTGTTCTTTTGAAGTACTCCTTCTTTACTTTTCCTTTCATATCTATTTACATTATATTTGCTCGAAATATTCTCAAATACTTGTTTTTCTAACATTTCTAAATTTTTTCTAATTTTGGTAGGTCGATCCGTTCCGTTGTTTCTCTTTTTCTCGTTTTCCATCACGAGCATGGTACACTTCTTCTTCTTCTTCTTCTTCTTCTTCTTCTTCTTCTTCTTCTTCTTCTTCTTCTTCTTCTTCTTGTTCCTTTTGTTGTTGTTGTTGTTGTTGTTGTTGTTCTTCTTCTTCTTTGAATTAACACTAGATCTGCTCTTCTAACCTAGATTAAATGACTCGCATGTACCTCAAAGTTCCAGAGAATTTATGCGTCTCATTCTCAAGGACGGATATTGTTTTCTTGGACAATTCCGTTGATAGCGCCTAGTCTTGTACACCATTGCTGCATTGACTTGTAATATGATTTAGCGTTTCATATTTGTCACCATACATCCTATACTTGCTATTCTGTTGCGATCTATTTTTTTTTTTGGATGTAGTTTGTTCTTATAGCCTTGTTTTGTCTTGCAATTTTAAGAGAGTCAGTATCTATTTTGGGGATATCCTTTCTTAGCAATATCCAGGTTTTCTCATGTGTAATTTCTCCAGTTTGTCGCTTGAAGGATCCAGTCAGTTGTTTTCCTTACCATTTCCGTTTATATTATATATATATATATATATATTATATATATATATATATATATATATATATATGTGTGTGTGTGTGTGTGTGTATGTGTGTGTGTGTGTGTGTGTGTGTGAGTGGGAGAGAGAGAGGAGAGAGAGAGAGAGAGAGAGAGATTTATAATTGAATTTAAAACAATTTTAAAACAACAACGTATACGAAGCAATTGTCTGTTTCAAGATTTCTCAATTTTCAGGTGATATGAAAAGTCAATATATATACTATATTAGTGTCATATAGAGATTGAACATGTATTTACCAAGATAGAAATTAACAATGAATGGAACGTGGATTTTTTTTTCAGAATACAATGTGTTTCAAAAGGTGTCGGATTTGAAGCTGTATTTACCAAGATAAAAAAGAACAATGAATGGAAGGGTAATTTTTTCAGAACACAAGGTGTGTCAAAAAGTGCAAAAATCTTGATACTTTTTGACACACCTTGTATATATAATATATATATTATATATATATATATATATATATATATATATGCGTGTGTGTATCGGCGAGATGGACTAATAAAATACCTGTGCTCCCTGGAAATACCTGTATTGTGGGAAGGTGTGCAAGACCTTGGCAGGACTAAAGAGCCACTTTCGTGCAGCTCATTGTTGAACTTTTTTGAAGCTCACCATTAATTGTTTGAACTGTTGAGCTTTTTTTAAATTATTATTATTGTTTATATCAAGCAATGGCAATACTTGAACACGAGTTTGCTGCCATCATATATATATATATATATATATATATATATATATATATATATATATATATATAGAGAGAGAGAGAGAGAGATTTCTCCTAAACATGGATATATATATATATATATATATATATATATATATATATATATATATATATATGAGTGTGTGTATTTGTAGGTGGGTGTGTCACATTGTGCTCACTAATAATTAGAATAAAATGGGGTGTTGAAAAAGGAAGTGAAGTTCGTTCGCTTTTTATTACTAAAATAATACATTCTTTTCATTTCGCAATCATTTAATTTCAGTGTATTTTCATTTATTCCTCATAATTGAAATAACCGCATCTCATGCCTAATAACATCAGTAAGAAAAACGTCAAATCACCGAATGGAATCCTCCATGTTTTTGTTCCCGGTAGAGATAAGGACAACAAATTAAATACATTGCTGCGGCAACATACACCATACATAGGCATAAATAATCGCGTATAATTCGACGATATATTTATAGTTAACTGTATGCGAGTCTTTGACATATTTATAGACAATGCATACAGATAAGTGTATAAAATTTGAAGGAAGTGTAAGATAGTCTTATGTTCAGTAGCACTAGAGACATAATCGGTCTCCTTGTATTCCCTTCTTACCAATAATCCTGAATAAAATAACAATTCAAGTTTCGTCCTGCTTTGTCCTTTCATATATTCATAATGGTTCAATACACACGTGTCGTGGCGGTTAAAGAATACGTCGATCGTAGGGATTGGAGAACAATATCCCCTATCAATCCATTTCACATGATTACTCTCAAAGAGACAGACAATGCAAAGTAACTGTCAGTAAACTGTGCCCCTGAGAGAAAATTAAATTCTTTATACAGTTCTCTAAATCATACAAGGCTAAAGGAGCATTCGGCCAGACATGGGGAACATTCTATGATATATAGGCACTGGACAATATATTGTCCATTTTTCGTATTTTCTATATACGCATTTTAGTGCAGGCAATATATATATATATATATATATATATATATATATATATATATATATATATATATAAAGTAGTCAAACAATGTGTTGAAATGGCAAAGGCCGACAATTTGTGGGGGAAATTATGGGCTTAAATAAAGTCATACCTAATTTTGTTAATTAATTAATTATATCTAAATGAATTAGGCGTACATATCAGTTTAAATGTAAAGCGTGAACAAATCGAGAAAAGTCATCTCTGTATGTACATTTCAACCCATTAGCCCTCATCAGCAGAGCTATAGACAGGGCAGTGCTTTGTGCGTGATTCGAACCCTACCTGTCAGGCTGACAGACGGACATTCTAACCACTACACTAGCTGGCTTCCCTAGAATTTCTCGTTCATTTTAAACTGGTATGTATATCGCACTTTTTGGGTGACTCAAGTCACGGCAGTATGAAGTAGTTAAACAATGTGTTTGAAATGGCAAAGACCGAAAATTTGTGGGAGATTATGTGCTTAATTAAAGTCATACCTAATTTTGTTAATTAATGAATTATAACTAAATGAATTAGGCGTGCATATCAGTTTAAATGTAAAGCGTAAACAAAACATTGTAACGTTTGCTAATATCTTAATAAAACCTTCCCCATATACTCTAAGTATATTACTTTTAAATGTGTTGCATATTTATTTACCATTTAACGTCGGATTAATTTCCATATATATATATATATATTATATATATATATATATATATATTGGGGTGTTTGTGTCTTTATTCATGCCAGTGTGTATTTTGCCAAACACCTTCCCCACATTAACATGCGATGAAGGTTAATTTTAAAGCGAGGTACATGTGATTTGAATCTGCTGCAAAGGCTATTAAATTCGGTTTTGAGGATCATGTTTTGAAGCACATGTGTAGTATGGAGCTATCTCTTCAGTAGCATAATTCTCAGGTCCTCTCTGACCCCAAGTCACAGTTTTTGTAAGAGTCCCATCTATGCATCAAATAGATCTGTTTGAGATAATGAAGTGTCTGATTTGTTATAAACGATTTTGACCCAATGCTGTCCAATGTATATTTTGAGACAAGACTTTCTTTTAACTAACTTTAGCATACAGATTGGTGTGGGCATATATTGATTTATGTGAGTAAAAGTTCATGTGTAGCTAAGTATGTTAGAGGCGAAATGTGAGTAAATGTTCATGTGTAGCAGAATAGGTTAGAGGGGGAGAAAAGTTCATGTGTGGCTAAGTTATGTTAGAGGCGAAATGTGGGAGATTGTAGTGTTTGTTGATTTTCATTTGTTATCCATTATCATGGAGAGAAAGATTGTTCTCGTGGATTATAGATTGAGCTATTGATCTGTCAAGGTTGAAGAAGCCTTTTCTGGTGTTAATATTTTTTACATGAGGTATTAGAGCAGCTTCGCATAGTCGTCTTAAATTTTTCTGTGTATGAATTTGATGAGTTTTGCCTGGGTGAAGTTGAGAGAGTGGTTGTGTTATATCATGTGTGTGACTAGAGCATTTAGTTTGTCGTGTATTCTTATTGATCTTTTGTGTTCTCTTAGGCGTTGTGAGAGGTCCCGTTGGGTTTCACCTATGTAACATTTGTTGCAGTCTTCGCACACCATATGCCCACACCAATTGACCCATCAACCACTGTCACCGCCCCAGCACTTCAAACAAACATCCTCTACCCCTCCACTCAACTGACCCAGCGACCCCATCCTACCCAAAATTCCCCGCTCCTCCTTATCTCACATCACTACACACTCACCCCCTTGACCTCCCCGGCGCCGCCACCGCCACGTGTATTTAAACGTATGCTTTGCTTTAATAAAGTCTCAGATGACTGAGGAAGTCTGTGAATACAGACGAAACGTATCACCCTGTGACTTGTTTTGAGTTGATCATTTCTTGACCACTTTCCTTCTATCTACAGCATATATATATATATATATATATATATATATATATATATATATATATATAATATATATATATATATATATTACACTATCATACAATATATTATATTATATCATTATATATATATATATATATATATTATATATATATATATATATATATATGTTCACAGTACCTTTTAATGTCGGTTTGATCAAAAACAGTATGTCCGAAAAGGAGTAAAGAATAAAATTGTTTTTGTATGCAAAGAGCGGGACGGAATCTGTTGATGAGGTGGGCTTCGAGTATAGCCAGGTGTAACTCGTTGGATGAGGAAGATAAAATGGAGAACATTTTGGGTTTATATGCTGCAGCACAATCAGGATTGTCCAACAGGTGTCTCCCAATGGTGAAGGTCAATACGAATTTCTTGGTGGAGAAGAGTGGTCAAAGTTGTTGTTACGGATATAAGATGGAATGTGTTGGTTTATTCTGACCTCCAACCTTTGGCTAGTGCGCCCAATGTAGAATACATCACATTTGCATTTGAATTTGAAGATTAGGTAACTTTTTTCGTGAGGGGTTACACTATCTTTAAGATTTAATATATATATATATATATATGATCCCGATTTTCCTGGTAGAGCACTGTAGGGGTGACATTAGTTGAACTCTCACCGTTTAGCGTAATGCATTCACTCGCCTGTTCCTTACGGACTTGAATTCCCAGGTGATTGTAAAAACATACATCCTGTAAGTGTGTATTAATTAATTGTTCGCCTCTGACTGACAGTCACTGACGGCCATACGTGCAAGGAGCTTGACAGATGAAAATTCTGCCGGGTTTCGCTCCCGGCTAGAGGTAGCTGTTAAAAATGTCGAGCCGCACTGATGAGACGTAAACGTTATCCACAGATACTGTGGATAACTGATATATATATATATATATATTATATATTATATATATATATTTATATATATTATAAATATTTGTGTCTGTACATATTGGTGTGTGCGTATTGACCACCCCTCCATACGAGTAAGTTGTTACATAAGGTCAATTTCTGAAGCGGAATTAACCGATTTTAATTAGACTGGTTGCCTAACCAAGGTTAAAGACCAACTATTTACCCATATCTAGAGGGAGAATAGTTGGATGCATACATTTGCCAAGGGTATTAACGCACATACATGATTTGAACTAGTCTCCTTGTGTTCATTTCTTACAACGGTAGAAATAACATCACCCGCCTCAAATATATATATATATATATATGTGTGTGTGTGTGTGTGTGTTGTTTGTGCGTGTATAAGGGTTTACGTATGTTTATGTATGAGTGTGTCCGTGTGCCTGTATGTGTTAGAGTTTGTGGGAGTATGTGTGTGTATATATATATATCTATATGTATAGATAGATAACAAGGATCTTTAATTATGTTTTATCTTTTTTTTACTGCAGGGAGAATTCTCTCCATATGTGTTATCGCATGGAATCGGAAACGTCAATTTTTTGTTGCCTAATGTGTGCTCTTTTCAGTCTAAAACAAGAAGGGATAAAAATTATCAAAGGTTTGGGCTCGAACAGAAAACATACATTCAGGTAAAAATAGGATTCAGA
>CM042164.1:29166922-29194422 GCA_023376005.1 Doryteuthis pealeii
TCTTTCTTTCTTTATTTCTTTATTTATTTATTTAACCAATCCATATTACAGGTCTTTCTTTTTACTTTCACTCTATCTTTATTTTTCCACGGTTTGCATTAAATGTATTTTATTTTCCCCTCAAGAAATATCAAATGTGTACAACTATTCACGCTTACAATACTGCAGAAGCAAACTGTCCACAATTACCTATTTTCATATCATTTTTTTTTTTTTCATTTAGAATCATCCTCTCGGTTTATTTAAGAACAAATCTGTTTTTCTTTTTCTGCACTTGTTGAAAATATTACTTCTCTTGTCGCTATTACTTTTCGATTTTTCCCCGTCTGAGATATGATAAAGCAAGCAGCTCCATTACGCAAGGTGTTGTGGTTTAAAATTGAAACGAATATCTAATTGTAGGATTCTGCCTTCAGCCGCAGGGAATTATTGCAGACATTTTTAATACTAAGACACTGCAATTAGTTTTGTATATTTTTGTCATTTTCTTTTACTTAATCTCTCATATTAATATGGAGTGTTTTTAAGAGGCACAATGCATCATTAGTGCAGTTGGGACAGCGAACACACAGTTTCCATTATGCATTCTTTTAGAAAATAATGTACCAGACGTTTTCGACAGTACGAACAGCCTACGTTTAACGGTGATGTCAAGCCATAAATATCACGTGAAATCTTGCGACTTCCACGCGAGATGTTTAAAGGATAAGATTAGTAAAAAAAAAAAAACAACTGGAAATGACACATGTATTTGACACTAGAAATATTGGATGGGTAGAGGTAAAGGTGGGGTTGGGTAAGAGGCAGTGAAAGGTGCCGTTGAATATTGAAAGCAAGAACGAGTAAAAAGTTATTTATAAAATAAAACGAAGGAAAATCGAATTATAAACAGATACAAGAAAATGCAAATATCTTGCTGGTTATCTGAAAGTAGAAGATGGTTTATAGATGTGATTTAGGCGTCGACAATACAAATCGGTTTAATGGGTTAGTACATGCATATGAAGACTGCTGTAACCATATAACGTCTATGTCACGTAGCTCAGATATATTTAAATTTGTCTGTAAGATTTGACTACGCTGAGAGTATCTGTTGCATAGGGGTAAGACCCCCATAAAAAAAACAAAAACAAAGAGCGTCCTAAGTATGACACTAAACTATATCTAATGGACAGGCTTTAATTCTGGAGATCTGGGAATGAGGAGTCCATATCCAATAATATTTCATTTTTTAGTAAGGTTTGGTTTGTTTTGTTTTACGGCATATCAACCTCAGTGGGTCATTTAATGCCGATAAAGTTTTGAAATAAATCAATTCTTAATGGATAATACAATTTTTTATAAATACGTTTTTCTATTTAAACCATAGATGGGACCCTAACAGGTACTACCACTCCGGGTCAGAGTGGACCACGGAGCAATGGTGATGAATGGGGTGCTCCACATTCCCCACACCTCCAAAACTGGAACCTCACCATCAGAGTTTAACGTCATTCCCAGGACATGTAGACCCGCAGCTACCGCCTTCTAGCACCCATATGATAAAAAGGGGTTAGGGCTTGCCATAAGGGCAATAGGGTTGGGAAAATCATATAGGTGCTAGGGCTTGACGTGACCAGCCGATTGATCGGAGGGGGCCTCTCCGACCGCCCGTCTAGCCCAAGATAGGACCAAAGTGGAGTATTGCATGTCCGACAGGGCGCAATAATATTTCTCCTAGGTTCACTCTTACCCGGAGTGGTAGTACCTTCCATCTGTAGATTAATTTGATCTTAAACATTATTTGTATTCTATAGGTGCAAAAAATTTTAAAAGTACATAAATAAAATTCCCAAGAAACAACTACATAAATATGTAAATATAAACGTACAATAAACGCGATTCTCTAACCACAAGGCATAAAATAACCCTGTATAGTTTTACATAGCGTTAATATCAATCAATTTGTCAATTTGTTGTAGAAATACAGCAGATATGTTATGAGGTGGCCTGGAAATGATCCCAAAATCGTCAGGTGTAGAGTTAAGAGAGCTCAAGCGTCATTGAAAAACAAATTTATAAAAAGATGTCACACGATGACCATCAAAAATAAAGCATTACAACATTGTGAAAAGATATAAGACAGTGAACAAAGACAGAAGTATCCATTTCGTTGATCCTCAGTGAGAGAGAGAGAGAGAGAGAGAGAGGAGAGGGGGGGGAGAGGGTATCAGATTTTTTATGGAGTATAAATAATACGACATAGATTTACTTCTAGCGAAACAACTGGCTGGGCGACCCGAGAAGGGTAAGACTGCCATTCAAAAGTATGAATAAAAGTCATATACAATTTTCAAAATAAAAATCAGATAGCATTGTTTATAATAAAAGTCATGCGCAATTGTTAAGAAAAAACGTCATGTTTATTCTTTAAGAATAAAAGTCGTATTCAATTGTCATGAGGTTGTTAGTGTTTTTTTTCTCCATCAGAAGACGATCACCCATCGTCATCAAATGATCAATGTAGAAATTGGTGACTGGTATCCGCATCATGTTTGTTCGTATCCTCAATGCTAAACTACGGCTTTAAAACCTGACGCAGTCTTCTCAACCACCAAATGCAGACTTGAAAAAGGTTGAAAAACCCTCAAACTGGCGAGAGATTGAAATATGGGAGTTCATATGCCACACTGTATCTATTTATCTATCTATCGATCTATATTTCTCTGTCTCTCTGTCTCTACCTCTGTCTGTCTGTCTGTCTATCTGTCTCCCTCTCTCTCTCTCTCTCTCTCTCTCTCTCTCTCTCTATATATATATATATATATATATATATATATATATTAATATATATATATATATTCTTTGTTGGAGTCCAAGTTTCTTGATACAAGGTGATTCTAGACTGGTCCATAATCACAATACTCATGGTATTTAAGGCCTTTATATTCACACACACACACACACACATACATATAATATATATATATATATATATATATATATATATATATATATATATATATATATGGATGGCTGCATTGATGGCAGGACAGGTATATGGATTAACTTATTTACCAACTCGTTCGCATGAGTAGGATGTGACACATGTTCTGTTACATAATTGTTTGAATTTAGAGTTTTCCTTCTCCTAAACCAAGGTTAAATAGCAGCCGGACCTGCTATTTATCCATTATTGGGGAGGGGGGTAGTGAGATTCATTCCAAGGGTTATAGCAGTATGTAAAATACGAGCAGCCTCGCCCAGAATTTGAAATCGTCTCGCCGTCTCCATTTCCATATGATAGTAACCATTACACCACGTGATTGATATATGAATATATAACGTAAAATGTTTTTCGATGAGAAAGAAGTTACTAAAAATATTTTAAAGAAAGATAAAATCGAGAAAATGTGTAATGCAACCGATCGTCGTAAAGGTGTCAAAAATAGTGACGATGGCAATGAAAAAGAAGAAGAAAAAAAACGAATAAGAAATAAAAATAAAAAAAAGAAATGTAAAAATGTAGTAAATGATTTATCGAAAATCGTTTTGTATTCGACTAAAAACTGGATTGAGAAATTACTTACAAAGTAATAGCCGTAAAAAGCCTAAGAGGTAAAAAGCCTGTAATGTTGGAAAAGTGTTAGGTTTACTCAGCATTTGACAGTCTGATTGATTGACTAAGAAACTAAACTTTGGCCTCAGGGTAAATGCTAAAAGAATATTTAGGTCATCATCCTCATCATCATCATCATCATCATCATCATCGAGCCGTTTTGTTTGTTTGTTTTTGTTTTGTGGCATATCAACCTCAGTGGGTCATTTAATACCGATAAAGTTTTGAAATAAATCAATTCTTAATGGATAATACAATTTTTTTAATGAATACATTTTTCTATTTAACCCATAGATGGGACCCTAACAGGTACTACCACTCCGGGTCAGAATGGACCAGGGAGCAATGGTGATGAAGGGGTGCTCCACATTCCCCAAACCTCCAAAACTGGAACCACACCATCAGATAGAGTTTAACGTCATTCCCAGGACATGTAGATCCGCAGCCACCGCCTTCTAGCACCCACATGATAAAAAGGGGTTGGGGCTTGCCATAAGGGCAATAGGGTTGGGAAAATCATATAGGTGCTAGGGCTTGACGTGACCAGTCAATTGATCGGAGGGGGCCTTTCCGAAAGTGGAGTATTGTATGTCATGAACTGCTCATCCACCTGGGCTATATCCTTAAGCATCACAGGTCGCCACCCACGGCCAACAGGTGCCCCATTGGGGGAGTCTTAGTCCTCTGCAGAGGTGCAGTTGGTACATTCTAACGCCCCAGCCGACAGGGCGGGAGTCGTTTTGATAGCACTGATAGCCTTGTATCCGTCTCTGTCTATTTGCCATCGGTCAGGCCAGATGTTTCCATTTCCTAGACCGGTTGCCAAACCAAGGTTAAATAGCAGCCTGCTCTGTTATTTAACCATTATTGGGGTGGGTAGTGGGATTCATACCTTTTCCAATGGTTATATCATTATGTAAAATACGAGCAGCCTCGCCCAGAATTTGAAATCGTCTCGCCGTCTTCATTTCATGTGTCCGTGCATAGCTGATGGCTGTAAGTCTTTGCTGGTCGACCAAAAATAAGTGTGTCCATGTATTGTAAAGAAGTGAATGTCGCTTATGTGTACATCCCAGTTTCAACAGCATGTCTTTTTTATCTTACTTTTATGACGTGAAATGGGATGTCAGTGTCCGTATGCTATATTGTTGGGTAGTGCCCCTGGTATTGTTCAAAAGAGCAAACAGCAGGGTCGTATAGTTTCCACGAAACATTTTTCTCCAAGCGCTTCGAGAAAGTCCGTGTCATGCAGGCATACAATAGTACTACACGGATACAGCTAGGAAGAATTCCCGTTTTATTTCACTAGAGAGATCGGATGTATACATACTTGATAACCAATAAATAGCAGTCCATGTCTTTTCTATTCGTATGTTGACATCGCTTTCAGTAGATAAAATATTGCTACCAAGGTATGTTAATCAGTCAATAGCAGTCCATGCCTTTTCTATTCGTATGTTGACATCGCTTTCAGTAGATGAGATATTGCTACCAAGGTATGTTGATCAGTCAATAGCAGTCCTTTTCTATTCGTATGTTGTCATCGCTTTTAGTAGATGAGATAGTCCTACCAAGGAATGTGAAATGGTCTTCTAATTTTGGAGTCTTGCCATTGTATGTGTAGATGGCACAACAAGGTTTAAAAAATATGTACTTTCTTTTTTCTAAGTTTCCGTAGAAACCACTGTCTCTTGCCGCCTGCTCCACATTAGACAGCGGAGATTCAGCTTCAGTAGGTGTATTAATGAGAAGCATCCGATCGTCTGAGTAGTGTGGATCCGTAATTGTTTCTGCTTGTTCATGCCTTTTCTTAGTATGACACCATTTTCTTTCATTAGATCTATTGACGTTCGTCGCACGTAATCTAGGCAGATTATAAAAAGAAATGGTGCTAATGTATCTCCAGGCCAGAATCTAGCAAAAATATCAAAGAAATCAGTGACACCATCAGGTGACAAAATCAGTGGTTTCGTGTTTTCTAGGACATGATACGCATTTAGCTTTCGGTTTGTTTTGGTATGCGCGCAGCTGCTGCTTCGAAATGGATGCTAACAAAGTGTTTATATTCGTCATTTGGAGTATGACTTACAGATATCTCCTGAATAGTACCAACCGTGTTTCTTTCATTTACCGAGGACCAGTCATAGCATACAGATTTACCGGTTTATTTCTCCCAAGTGATTATTTACTAAGAGGATTCTTCAAAAGAGGAATATGCCTCACAGCTCATAGCGCTGTTTAACCACTTTTTATTTGTAAATAGATAATCTCGCTTTTGAGATAGTTGGTTAGGTGTAAGTCCATGGTTGTCCCTGCCTCTTTTAAAATTTAGTGTCTAGGCATACAAGCATGTTGCCGGGACTGTATTATGACGGGATATTTGTGCTGTTTTTGCAACCATCATTCTCGGATATTCTTTTTGCTATTTACTGTTTTTAACTCTTTGCCTACTAAATTTCCCCTCAGCTGTAAAATAAAACGTCCATGGCATTTTTTTACTTGTATGATGGGATATTTAAAATTTCACTATCTATTCACTTCAGAACTCATTCTATACTGTCCTATTATCATTGTGAACTGAGTCTTTCTGCTCAGTGATAACGAACTAACCATCAGTTTCTGTACTTTGCTTGGATGAAGAACGCGTAGTCAAGTATGTGTAGGGCCGCCGTGAGCGGCTTAATGTAGGCAAAGAGTTTACGAACGAGGTCTTAGAAGCTTTTCTATGCCTCCAATAGCAGAAATGATGGAATTTTCTATGCTGATTTCGACAAAAATGTTCATCCATTAATAGACTGATGTAGTTTAGTTCTCACTCACAATGGTAACAACTATGTTACTGTATGCACATGGAATTGTCTCTTGTTGTAACCACAGATCGCTGGTTTATAATATTTAATGTTTATACTGTTAAAATTTGCGATTGTGTTGCCTGTAATTTGATTTCGGGTCATGCAGCTGATATTTCCAACAATGAAAAAAGAGTTCCTACTTGATCTGAACGTTCCTCTTGTTGACCTGTGAGAATGACGTAGGGTTCGGATGTTTTGGTTTGAATTCGAGTCATGGTAGTTTATCTGTGGCTATTTTTCTCATCAAAAGATGAGTAGCAGTAGTTTATTGAATGACGTATTTAATTATTTCCGTTTACTTTTGAGATGTATCTACTCGGCATCAGGTGAAGCGCGCCGTTGACCCGAATATGAAAATATAACAATCTCGCCTCCCCCAGAATCTGATTGATAAGACTGGCCAATGATAATCCATGATTATATGGGCTCTATGTCTGATTGTCGCGAATAGTTTAATCTCTCAGGTTGACCGACATTTTTTCGTCACAGTTTATTTTTTGTATACGTCTTCGGTACTAAACTGGTAGTTTAGAGTATATGAGTTTTCCTTTTAAAGAGAAAAGAATAGGAAAAGGTATTATTTATTATTTGCAATTTTCATTAACTTTTACCTTGGTTAAATTACAACTACCTCACTCTATATTAACAAATGTCGTGGATTCTGCTTATTCCTTCGTTTCCTGTGTAGTCAAAGTACTTTTCATTATTTTTTTACTATTTTACTCGGGTTTAATTTTCCTCGTTTGCGTTTCAAATTGTACAGCTGTTTTTTTATATTAGTATTGAAGGAGGATAAGGTATATTGACATTTTAGTTGAGTGGCGAAACCTAAAAGAAGAAGTCCTAAATCTACTATGGCAAGGAATTGTATTTTTAGCCATAAAAATGTTAAAAAGAAAAAAGAAAATGATTTAAGTTAGGAAATGATGAAAAAAGTAATATTCAGAAGGATTAGGAGAAAAAGTTTACAGGAGATCGACATTTTTTGTATTGGCAAGTGTTATATATCCATTTCTTATTAGAAAACATCCCATCAATGTGTTTGGATCACGAAAGAGAGGAAAAAATGTAGATGGATTATGAGCAAAGTGTGCAAATAAATGAATAAATAAATAATTCTGGGGTACTTATGTCACATACAATAAATCAGCATTTTCACAAGTTTCAGAAATTCAAGTTGGTGTAACTTGAATGAAATCCAAGAGCAGTAGTTAACGAACTATGACATCATGAGCATCTCACTAAGTGTTCAATACAGGGGGTAGAGCATATATATACAAGTTAGAGTAGCGTGAACGTGCATTCAACGGCGCTTTGTTACAAACAGTTTCTCGCCTATGAAATTATTCAAACAAGTGTGCTTGGTTTGTATATTCACATAGGTAAGAAACTATCAGTAACCAAGCACCTTTTACTCCATGTATATATATATATATATATATATATATATATATATATATATATATATATATATATATATTATAATGGTACACAGTAATAACTAAGCAATAATTAATTTGGTCTACTTACGCATTGAGCAGTGTATATTTGTTATATCACTGTCTTATCATTTTGACCATTTGGACCATTTTCACCGGTAAGTCACCTTTCAAAATATATATATATATATATATATATATATATATATATATATATATATGTGTGTGTGTGTGTGTGTGTGTGTGTGTGTGTGTGTTGAAATTAGAAAAAAACAAAATATATAGTTTTGTTCCGACAAAAAATTTCCATCATAGTGACCTGATGAAGGTTTAATAATAACCGAAACGTTTTAACCTCGCCTTCATCGTCAAGAATGAATTAATGTTTTGTTTTTTTTGGCAATGCTCTATTTTCTACTTTCTACATAATGTCGTATTTATTTCCATATTTTTATATTATTATATATTATATATATATATATATATATATATATATATATATATATATATATGCAATGCAATATAAACAAATGCGATAGAAAAATGGACGAAAGGCTGTGACCTCCCATTTCCTCTCTAGGTTTAAAGGATCCAGTACGTCCTTCTATTTACCAATAGCTGTAGAGAAAATAGTGATTAATACCTTTCCCAGTGGTATTAGCGTGATGTGAAATGCAAACCTCTTTCAGAATTTGAATGTGGGTCGCCGGATCCATTACCTAGGACGATAATCGATTTCCCTTCGACTGCAGTCGACACCAAGTTGACAATATGGCATTAGGTTGATAAATTTCGAGTGGCAAGATCGGAAGATATCAGGTCCCCATAAAGTTACCCTAACTTAGAGAATAAAATAATTTACTAATGAAATTGCAACTTTATAATTACATCAAATGCTAGTCATAGAGCACTTTTATTATATTTACTAGCAAATATATGCACCCTCCAGGTGCAAGTATTTAAGTTTAAATGTAATAGAATATTAGATTAAATCAGAAAGGCTAATGAAACAAATTAAGAATTCAGATAAAAATATTTGAAACGGAGGGGGTATAATCGGAAAATAGAACAACTAAAACTTACTCTTTCATCACTTCCGTTTTTCAATGCTAAATTTTGCTAATTTAACTATTTAGTTAAAATAGGAAGTAAAGAATAAAATTACAATTATTTCTTCTTGTTAATGAATTTCTTTTAGGATTTATTGAAGAGATTTTACTCATATTCATTAAGATAAAACCAAAAAATTAGAAATCAATAATACCAAGCACATTTTTATTAAAATCAGTTTTTTTTAATGTCAATATGCAAATTAGCTTTACGTTTACACTGAAAACTGGTATTTTGTTGTATATATAAATACAATTGCATGTTATTAGTATTTAGGTAAGGCCAACAGTATTAATAATGTCAAACAGTTTTATTATTAATTGAGGTTTAAATAGAAATAGAATCAGGAAGAATGTGACGTAAATAACTAAGGGAATTGTGACTCTAGTAGTAATATAGTTTCGGTTACAGACAGAAAAACACACAATCTCCATTATAATAAGATTTACTTGCAATTAAATCTAGTATAAATTCTGTAAACATGATATGACTTGACATCGTATTTTTCTGGTTAATCGGTGAGTCAATAATGATTGTGAATGTTTTGGCTAAGTAATTCAAATATGGTCATAACTTTTGATGGGAGTACGACTGTCAGATTGGATGAAAAATTGATAAATAATTCTTTATTTCTAACCGACATACAGATATAGATAAATAGATAGATATACACTGGGCACCTTTTGCTATCCCAGCAATTGCAGCAGTCGTTATCTTTTTCAAGTTAATAATTCAGAAATTATGCTTTTACAGATTGTTTGTAAATAATTCATTTTAAATTGCTTTTTTGTATATACCTAATCGGGAGATTTACCTGTTTTCATTACCCTACAAAAGTCATATTTCGCATATTTCCACAATACACCCCACACACACAGACCCCCCCATATATATATATATATATATATATATATATATATATATATACAATGACATATATACAGACGGAAAGACAGAAAAAGACAAACAAAATGATAGATAGGTAGATAGATATGAACATAATGACATACAAAGATAGATACATTCATATAGAGAGATGATCACACTCACACAAACACACACACACACACACACACACACATATATATATATATATATATATATATATATATATATATATATATAGAGAGAGAGAGAGAGAGAGAGAGAGAGAGAGAGAGAGAGAGAGAGAGAGATACGGATGAGAACAATGACATACATATGGACAGAAAGACAGGCAGGTATGTAAATATATGTGAACACAAGGACATACAGACATATAGATGCATGCATAGATAGATATTAAAACAATGATAGATAGATAAATACATGGTTAGTGAATGAATGACATGAAGAATGATATTTAAGGAGCCAATATATATCTGAGGGCATTATTTAAATGCTATGCACAGCTTGTCTCGAAAAAATGGTCTTTCTGATTTTGCCATTATTTCTTTATTTTTCACGTCAACTTGGCAGCAACATAAATTGTTTGCATCTTTTTAGAACCATAAAGTTATTTGTTCCAACATTAACGTTTAATGGAGAAATACCAGAAAAGATCACTGTGAACTTTCAATTATATAACAAGAGACTTTTAAAATGTGTCTTTATAAAAAGTTTTTGCTATAAATGAGTGGCAAGCATTTCCTACGAATTATTTATTCAATGGCTTGTTATTTTTTTTTTTAATGCAGATTCTCGAACATTTTTAAATCAAAGAAATGACGAATTACTGCGTCCGTTTTCGGTCATTGATATCTATTATAATTAAACCCAAATATACACGAGATTACAGCTAAGTCAGGTTGAAAGCGCCGGTTACCAAGTGCGATGAGATCTACGAACTCCCCACATAAATGATACGAACAGGTTGTTTCCTTAATTGTTTCTTTGATTTTTAATAGAATATCAAAATGCGTAGGCTCGTCCGGTTTGATAGACGTGTGGTGACCCTGAGGTCACTTGAGAACATGGCTTTCATTATCACAGGATTACATGGCTCTAGAAAGTAAAATTTAATGCATGTTAATTTTTATTTACTTTGTTTATTTTAGTTTTGTAAATTTATTTGCAGTAAGAAACCCAATACCAAATTGGCTTGTTCGGCATTAAATGACCCGAAAAGGGTTTATATCCCATTAAACAAAATAACCAACCAACCGACAAAGCAAGCAAGCATGCATATGATTTTCGAGGTAAAGGACTGACATAAGATATATATTTATATGTTAAAAAATGAAACTACCGCGGAATGACAGCCCAAAATGGTAGGGAAAGTAAATACAAAACATAAGGAATATAGTTAAAAATATAATCTTAAAAAATAAAGAAAATTAGACGATTAAATATAGTTAAAATATAATTAATTGTTAAATAATAGATTCGACGTATCCGCTTAACGATTTCTGCTTAGAACAACTGTTTAAATAAGATATTTAAACATTTGTTCTAAGCGGAAATCGTTATGGTTTAATAGA
Source organism: Doryteuthis pealeii (assembly GCA_023376005.1). Classification (NCBI taxonomy): domain Eukaryota; kingdom Metazoa; phylum Mollusca; class Cephalopoda; order Myopsida; family Loliginidae; genus Doryteuthis; species Doryteuthis pealeii. The sequence continues at coordinate 29,178,381 of CM042164.1, forward strand.
CAGATGATGAACCCGATATCATTTGAGAACTTGATTGTGTTTGAATAATCTCAATCAGGTGACCAAGATGTTCTAAAAGTTAGAAGATATAAAGAATAGTACCGTATTTTTCGGACGATTAGGCTTATATTAATTATATTTTTTTATTTTAATATTAACTTCAATGTGTATATTCTAAAAGTTTTTATTTTGTGAGAATTTTTAAAAAAAAGTTTTAATAAATACATGACTGGTATTATATATCTGTATATAGTTTAGTTTATTTCAATACATATTTAAAGTTTACATTTCAAATTGTTTTATTTTTTAATCCTTTAATGAATTTTATGATTTTACTTACTTAGGGTAGAAACTCGCTGACATTGAATTTTTTACTCCCACCCCTCATGCAATATGCTTCAAAAATGTCTTTTACCCCGCCTGGAGGGCGTTTTTTATTTTGTACTAGCAATAGTAATAAATTCTGCTGTTTTCGGAAGCACTTTCCACTGAAATCATATGAGCGCACAGCGTATAGATCAAGTACAGTGATATCTTCTCGCTGAGTTTTTATTAAAATATACACTTTACCAGCTGCGTTGGGTTATCTGCCCTTGTCCAAAGTCTGACTTTACCAAAAGATCGCCCAGAGGCGACATGAGTATATGACAGAGCAAAAAGGAAAATATTCTCAAAGATATATCTGCTTGATTCGAAATGCCGGAGGTTGAAGACACAGTTTAAAAAATGATATTGGTACAAGCAGAAGCGCACGCAGACAGACATAAAACTTCCCTTGTGGCAATGGAGCGATTTCTTACACACACATACACACATGACTTCCATTTTTGTAATGACCCATTTTTTCTTACTATTACACGCAGACACAAACAGACAGACAAACACATGCGAGACTTCTCTTATTCCAATGAACCGATTTTTAATCTATTGCACAAATATTCACACACACATACACACACAAACAGAAGCACTCATTCACACGCGTTTGCTTCTTCTGACTTTTATCTATTAAACCAACTTTCTCTCTCCTCTTTTTCTCTCACTTTCCCCCCCCTCTCTCTCTCTCTCTCTCTCTCGATATATCTATCTCTATGTCTCTCTCCCTATCATACACATTCATATACGTGTAGTTTCCCTTCTAATAAACTAATCTTATTTCTATTATTTTTCCTTTCACACACACAAACATATTGCATTTTTTCTATGGGTCAATTGTTGTTTATATTACATGAATTTCCACACTCTTACACCAATTCTCTCTCTCTCTCTCTTCTCTCTCTCTCTCTCTCTCTCTCTCTCTCGATCTATCTATCTCTATGTCTCTCCCCTATCATACACATTCACATACGTGTAGTTTAACTTTTAATAAATTGATCTTATTTCTATTACTCTTCCTTTCACACACACAAACATATTGCATTTTTTCTATGGGTCAATTGTTGTTTATATTACATGAATTTCTACACTCTTACACAAATCTCTCTCTCTCCTCTCTCTCCTCTCTCTCTCTCTCTCTCTCTCTCTCTCTCTCTCTCTCTCTCTCTCTCTCATACACATTCACATTCACATACGTGTAGTTTTCCTTCTAATAAACTGATTTTTTATTTATATTACTCCTTTTCACACACCCAACATATTCCATTTTCATTCTAAGCTACAATTTTTGTTTCTATTACTTGAATTTCTTCCACACATTCCCCCCCCCCCTCTCTCTCTCTCTCTCTCTCTCTCTCTCTCTCTCTCTCTCTCTCTCTCTCTCTCTCCACCTCCACACACACACACACATTCTCTTTTGGAAATGCTTCCTTAGACATCAATAAATGTTATGTTATAAGAATTGTCTTTGAAAATTCTTACTGTATAGAACTTAATATTTCAATGTATTAAGCACATGAGTTTTGCATCAGATAACATTTATAACTAATTCTACAGCCTCGTTTTGATTAAAATCAAATGAAAATGAAATTTAGAAATGTCAGCAAACGTTTGTTAAACTCTCTCTCTCTCTCCATCTCTCTCTCTCTCTCTCAATCTCTCTCACTCTCTCTCCCCCCTCTCTCCCTCTCTCCTTTAAATATTTTTTATTGATTTTTAACCTATTTTCCATACTTTCTTTTGGTTTGCTAATTTTTGTGACATTTTTCTTCTATCAAAAAAAATTGACACTGAAGCTTTATTTATCAATACAGAAATGAACAATTAATGAAACATTAATTTTCTTCAAAATAATCTTCTTGGCATTCAACACACTGATTCCTGTGAGTATTGTATTGGTTGAAGCACACCTGAAACTTCACTTTTTATAGGGAATTAAGTTGCACCATCACATTCCTTTTAAAGTCCTCCATGTCCTCAAACCTTACTATTGAGATTAATTTTCATTTTAGGAAATAAGAAAAAGTCAAATGAGGCTAGAACTTGTAAGTATGAAGAATGCTGCTTAATTTATGGATTGATTTTAAGGGCATGTCAACATGTCCAGGTTTATCTTATGCCTTAGAAGCTAGAGAATTCTGTTCATTGTATGTTTATATTTAGATTTTTGTGTCATTGTTTCTTTACAGTTTTTTGCATAAAGTTATATGATATCAAGTATTCCCACAAATAATTTATGCACACTTATATGGTTTCAAGAATTTATATTTAATGTATTAATAATGAAGATTCGCTTCTGGTTTTTGTCTATATCAAAAATTACGTCACTATTTACGTCACATTACCCAAAATCGTCATAACATAGAATAAATACAGTCAAAATTTGAACATGCAACATTAGACAGACATCATTGTTTTTTAAAACAAGTTTTAATAAATACATGACTGGTATTCTATATCTATATATAGTTTGTTTTATTTTAATACATATTTAAAGTTTACATTTCAAATTGTTTTATTTTTTAACCCTTTAATGAATTTGATGTTGATACTTACTTAAGGTACAAACTCGCTGACATTGAATTTTTAAATCCCACCCCTCAGGCAATATGTTTAAAATAATTATTTTTACATCACCTGGAGGGTGTTTTTTATTTTGTACTAGTACAGATAATTTGCACATAATTGTATGGTTGCTACATTGTCTGCATTATCCTTATGTATAAGTAAGAGATAAAGGATCTGTTGTACACTTTATGTCAGCCACATTATTATGTACTAAAATATGGTTAAAATCTGTCTCATGTTTTATTCTTTCTATTGTAGCATCATTTAGTTTTTGGATAGAATATGGAATTAATTTTATTTTCCCTACCTTACTAACATTTCACAAAATAAATTGTTCTGACCAAATTAGTTTATTTTATAACAGCAAATGTTGCCTGACAGTTTATAATGCGGTCTATGTTTAGATTTGTCTGTATTCGTTCTCTCGGCGGTGCTGAGACTACGATGAAGAAAACAGTTATGTTGACGTCATGGTCGCGTGCGACGGATTTTGAAAAGGAGTGAAGATGGCTGGAGAATGTACGGAATAAAGTCAGGTGGAATTTTAATTTTCACAGCATGGGGAATATTTGAATTTTTAAAATAAACTTTATGCGTATGTGTGTTGTGTTGGTGGTTCATTTATTAATTTGTTATTAATATCATCATAGTGATTTTCTATTAAAAGATTGTGTTTTAATAAAAATAAAGTGAGTTCTTAAAATATGTTAGGAAATATAAAGAGACTTGCTGTTTCATGTTTTTAGGGAGTAAGTAGTTATTTCTTCAGAGGAATAATCCCAACCACACTTAAAAAACAAAAGATGTATTCTAAGTATGACACTAACGTACATCTAGTGGTGAAGATCCTGTTCCATAGATCTGGGGAGTATAGAGTTATCCCTTTATTGCCATTACTCCTGAGCTCTCATTGATCAGATGTGTTAGTACCTGAGAGATTTCCATTAGGTCTCAAATAGATATGCAGGAAAATGATCCGTATTAAATTGAAATAACTGATATCATATAACTTTGTTGCAATTGAGGAGTATATTTTAAGTGCAACTTAAAAATTGAACATTGAAAACATATGAGGAAGGAGGATTGGAGTAAATCCGACAGAATATAGTTGAGATGTGTAGAATACAGGAACAAAACTCAGACCCACGTGTGTAGGAGATATATTTTGCTAAGCCTTAAGCTCAGCATCATCCATCGTTTAATTATTCATTAAGGCATCATACAAGTGTTTTATAGAAGGGAAATTGGACGGGAGAGGTGTGGATTAGACCACTCAAATCTTTTCCTCACAAACGCTATCCCACCCACTTGACTTCTTCCCCTAATCCACCCATCTCCCGCCCACATTCACTTCTATAAAGCACTTGTATGATGCCTTAATGATCAATTAAACGACTGGTAATGCTGAGATTAAGGCTTAGCGAAATATATCTCCTACACACGTTTGTCCGAGTTTTGTTCCTGTGTTCCACATATCTCTACTACATTGAAAACATATATCATTGTCATAATACATTTAGAAATTAATCAAATATAGGCAATAAATCTCGCATAATGTTTGATATGCGATTGAATAAATATACAAAATCAAACGATATATTTGTAAAATATAATCAAGTAGATTTTATTACCTGAATGACCATATGTTTTTCATTTATTCCTTCTTCAGTGTTTGTCCAATGAAAAATGAAAGAAAGAAAAATAATGATAATCTTACTCACCAGTTTTTCCATACACATTTTAACAGATAGTTTTCACTGAAGTTTGGATGACACCAGGGCTACTTAAATCTGCAGAACTCTTCTAATTATTCTAGCTGATCTTAACAATGCTGTAGTCTTGGTGGACTCGATTCTTCTTTTCCTATCCAGTTCCTCCAGTTCCATTGAAGCCAACAACAATTTGTATCACTATTAACTCCATCCTCCATGGAATTTCAGCCGTCTGGAATGACATATCTCGCTGACAAGATTTTTTTTCGTTATTTTTGTTTTGGCCAGAATTGTGCAATCTATTTGTATCTCAAAATCACAAAGGATTGTCTGTACCTCATTTTCTCAGATATATTCTGATTTATTTCTCTGAATGTTTGAGATGAGGCTTGATGATTAGTATTATCTGCGTTATTCGGACTATTGTCCCCATCTTCATTGTTATTTGTACAACGTTTCAGCCGATATGTCCAATTGGACACATGGCCCAGTGGATAAGGTAGTTAGGTTGAGACAGTTCTAAGTGACAGTTATCTCTGGATCCCGGGTTCAATCCTGAGTAGAGGCAGTAACATAGAAAAATAATTAACACAACTCCTACCCCAGCTATGGTTAGCGGAATGAGAACAGGATACCCGCGTGGACTGAATAAAGGGTTAGGTTCAAAGTTCCGTGATGGCTCCCGATTACGACAAGAAGGTTCCCGACTACGACCTGAAAGTTCCCGAGTTCGAAAAGAAGGTTCCCAAGTCCGAAAAGAAGGTTCCCGAGTCGAGAAGGTTCCCGAGTCCGACAAGAAATTCCTGAAGAAGGCCGGAGGGCATATATGTTTTATAAATAACAATAAAGATGGGGACAATAGTCCGAATAACGCAGATAATATATTTTGATTTGTGCTTATACCAATTGTCAGCATGGTCAAATTTTAATCTCTGACCCCATTCCAACTTGTATTCCTTTACTCAGCCATTGTATTCTTTTATTCCAGTTTACTGCATTTGCTTATTATAAGATTAACTGTTTCATCACTGTCATCACATAACCTACACTTGTCATTCTTCTGTCAATTATCAATTTTTTCTTGTGCATAATTGGTTTTTATGACAGTATTTTATGCTGCTATTGAAATAGATTCAGTTTTATTCTTGAGGTTTCTCTTTCTTTAAACATTCCACGTTATCTCGTGTGCAATTTCCTTAGTTTTTCCCTTGAAGAATCCATACAGTTGTTTTAATTCCCATTTCTGATTTTTAGATATTTTTATTATTGTTTTTTTGTTCTGTTGATATCGCTGCTACGAGCTGCTGCAATGTGTTTTTCTTTGCTCTTCTTTTGTATATTCTTCAAGCTCCGGAATTTTTGCATCCATGGAATCCTTAAATCTGGTAAGTCTTCTTCTTTCTTTACCTCATACATAGAGTATATCTATGCAATTTCATGAATGTAAGGTCTCATGAATCCTCATCGATTTCAATGTTCTTTTGTTTATATGTCTGAGTTCATGCCTAATCAATTCTAGGAAGGGTCTTAGAACGGTTTTTATTCATTTAATGAGATTTATTCGGCAAAGTTTAGCTTCAAAAAGTTTTCTTGATCTTCTCGGGTTCCTCTTTCTTACATTTTCTTTGATTTTTGTTTGCTTGATTGCATCCAAAATAGTATTAGTTACAGGAAATCATGATCAGCATTAGATAGCAATTCTTGAAACCATATAACTGTGTACACACAATCTATATAAAGAATTCGTACTTTAAGCTATAATTTTTATAAATGGTTATCATGTGTTCCTTAGAACTATATAATTACTTGTTTATTATAAAGCCTGGATATGGCATTAAATAGCCGAGCAAGGATTGGCAATAAATAAGAACAACTAATCAACCTAACTTTTACATATAAATTCTCTGTTTAGAGTGTCACCTGTCAATCATGTTACTATGCCACTCTTTAATTACATCACCCTCTCTTTTGAATGCTAACTTTGCCATTGAGAGTTTTCACCAATTATTCTGATATTTGTGTAGCATTATAAAAAAGGGTATCAGGGCGGGAATAAATAAGTTAATAAAAATACATCAGCTAGAAGAAAGATGAGATGGTAGTGTTTAACATCACTTCCATGTTTAACAATATATGATTGATCAAGCAAACTGGACCAAAGTCAACAAGTCTAAATGGTATCGGGGGCCGATACATGTCATATATTCTAGGGCACGGATTTCATGATTCGGCCTCCTTTCTCTTTTAGTAACTGGATGGCGATGTGACTAACGGTGAATAGAAAATAAGGAACGAATCAAAGATACAAGAAGAGATGATTCGTAAAAGAACGAAGAAAGCCCGCACGCGCGTATACCCATTTTCTATTTATTCCTGCTTCAATGGAACAATAGAAGAAAATAGATTAAACAATGTCCTAACGCTAAAAGCAATTGTGTTCTTGTGTTTCCTCTTCCCAGCCGATGATTAGTCATCGGAAATCGTGAGTGACAACGGTACATCTTTATTTGTAAATACAGCTTTAATCTCAATACTTTTGGAACACTCTTCATAGATGACCTTCAAGTCAGTTAATATGTTGTGTACATATAGCTCACTCCCTTATTATGAGATTACAATAGATTTTCATTACATTGAATTTCACCTGTAAAAGAAAACAAAGATACACAGATCAGTATATTGTGCAATATCTCTGATCCAGTGTTATTCCAAAAACTATCAAATAATTAAATGTATAAAGTAAGTGAACAAGAAAAGAAAACGGAAAAAAGTGAACATAGGGGTTAATAGAAAATAACAAAAAAACAGGGCGGTATTGACTGGTAAAATAATGATTATGCAAGTATGAAAAAAAATTATATTATGAGTAGAAACAGCGGTGAATCGAAAGAAAAATTATGTAAAAAAGGAAATCTTAAGAAAGATATAAGAATAAATAAACAAGCGAAAAGACATAAATAAAATTAATGAATGAAATACAAAAATATATTTTATAAATCTACAAATCTAAAAGAAAAATAAATACCGAGAGGGAATATTTTGATTGGAAGAAAAAAAATGAAACAAATAAATGAATAAAATTGTGAAAAAAAAAAATTAAAACACGAGGAAAAATATTGCATATTTAAGAAAGAAAGAAAGAAAGAAAGAAAGAAAGAAACAGAAAATAATTCAAGTATATTTATTGAATAAATCTGGAAACGCCCAAAAAAAAAAAAAAAAAACAGAAAAAAAAAGAGAATAAAAAGGAAGAACTGAAGATGAAATCCAGAAATTATTTATTCAGAGAAGAAAATCAAGGAAAAAAAGGAATGAAAATGGAAACTAAAGTACAGAAAGAAAAAAAAGAAAAAAAAAAGACAGAAACAATTATCTGATTTGTCTGAAAATAGAAATAAAATTATATTGATAAGAAATAAAAATGAAAGAAAACGACAAAATAAATCAAAACAAAACAAAGAAAGAAAGAAAGAAAAAGAAAGAAACTAATCGAAATAGTCTGAACATCGTAAGAAAATTATATTGATAAGAAAGAAAACGAAAGAAAAACAAAATAAAACAAAGCAAACGAAAGAAAGAAAGAAACACACTAATCTAAATAGTGTGAAAACAGAAAAACAATTATATTAATAAGACAGAAAAATGAAAGAAAAAGACAAACCAAACTGAACAGACAGAAAGAAGAGATGAATAAATATTTAACGATATTACCTTATATTAATCTGAAAGCAGAAAAACGGAGAATGAAGAATAAATAAATGAATAGGTAATTTAAATTCCTTCTGGGAGCAGCAAAAATAAAATTTAGATGATTAAATAATTTTAATTTATTTAATCGAATTAATATGTGAACAGACATTAAAAGAAAAAAAATGAATGAATGCATAATTTAAATGTACTTAAATGTATTAATTTGTGTATAGAAAAAAACAGAAGGAAAGTAAACGAACAAGAAATAAAGGAAAGTAAACGAACAAAAAAAGAAGAAAACTATGAAGAATGAACGGGTGAAGAAACAGATAAAAAGAAAGAGACTCGAAAGGAAAAGACAAAAGAAAGAAACAAAAATAATGAATTATGATAGGATAGAGAATAAAAGTATGAAAGAAATAAAGAAAGGAGAAAGCAAATAAAGAGACAATCATAAAGAATAAAAAAGGATGAATATAGAAAGAAAGAAATGAAGATAGAAAGGAGAAAGTCAAAGAAAGAATGAAAGAAGAAAACACAAGAAGGGGCGAAAGGGGAAAACAAAAGGGGAAAATAAAGAAGAAAGAAAAATAAATTGCGAGAGTTTAAAACAAAGAAATAAATAAAAAGAAAGAAGCATGAGGGGAAACATGAAAAAAATAAAATAAAAGTCAAACAAAAATAAGAACAAAAGGAGAAAAATAAACAAAGACCGAAAGAAGAAAACAAAATAAAGAAAACAAAATAACGAAAATCAATAAATGAAGGAATATTTAAATGTATTTACTTTAATTAATACGAAAACAGAAAATAAATGAGAATTGAATGAGAACACCAAAGAGAGAAAGCTTAGTTACTTGATTTTCTCTTAAATTGGAAGGGTAAGAGAAAACAAGAAGGAAAAAAAGAAAGGAATAAAGAAGTAACATAGACAAAGATCGTATAGCAAGAAGAAAATATTTAAAAAAATAACATATTATGGAAATATATGATGTAAAAAGGCGAAGAAAAGAAAATAAAAAAAATGAAAACATAACAAGGAAAATATAAAAAAAAGAAGACAGGGAAGTAAGCATTATACAAAGATGAGTTTAAAAATAAGTTTGGAATGAATACAGAAATCGTGAAGGGGGATGAAGACAGAACCCTCGGAAAATAGCATCCGTAAATAAATTTAGAAGAACTCCCAAAAAAAGAAGGAAAAACAGCAGCAAACAAGAATTAAAGTAAAATGATAAATAAACGTTTTTCTTGAAAAATAAACAAATATATAGATGAAAATGAAATAAAATAAAAATAAAACCCAAAAGAAACAACGAATATGTATTATCTCGAAATAAAAGCTTTGTCTCATTTCTATCTGGTGATAGCCGATGCGTTTGTAAGACTTGGGGGTCAAACTATCTAACCTTTAAAATGTTCGTTTATTCATTTACTTCGCAACCTCACAATCTCATTAGGAAAGGACTGATTGCACTAAAATTATCTTTTTCTAAACAAACATCATCACCAGTGTAATGATATCACTGCAACTATGTCGTCACGGTAACATGAAGATAATTTAAGATCTAGTACCAAATTTGTTGAATGCTATCTTGCTCTTACATTTATAACTAGAACTATCCCCCCCCCCAAGTTAAGTTCAAGACTTAGACGGGTGTAGCGTTGCGGGAATCGCGAATAAAATTGGCAAAGATTAAGAAAGACGAGATCAAGGGACGACGACAGAAAAGGAATAGCGAGACACAAAATGGCAGAAAATCGCGCTCATTTTATTATAACCTTCTGTGTCCTCTAGTAGGCCACACCAACACATATCACCATCATAAAATACAGGTGAATATATATATATATATATATATATATATATATATATATATATATATATATATATATATATATATTGGAATAAAAGGCCTTAAATACCATGGGTATCGTGGTTATGGACCATTTCCACTCGCGAGTATGCCCACGAGCTTCTTCAGTCCACTGATATCTTTTTATTTAGACCGACACATGGTCAAACTCATCTTATATTCATACATTTCCCCTCCCTCATTCACCAAAGTATATATATATATATATATATATATATATATATATATATATATATATATATATGAAAAAGCAAAACGTTTAAAAACATTTTTTAATCAAGAAAGTGCTCAAATGATCACCAACGGAGCAAGATAAAACCTAAAAGAAATTATCTCACCTCTTTACGTTCGTTTCACGATTCATGTATTAAAGATAAACTCGACTCCAGAGTTTCATCTGGTGATTTTATCTTTAATACTTGAAATGTTTTGTCATAAAACCAACATCGACGTTACACACACACACACACACACACACACACACACACACACACATACATACATACATATATATATATATATATATATATATATATATATATATATATATATATATATATATGCTATTCACGAATGATACCATCGAAACACACTGAATATGTTTTGATTTACTCGGCAGTACATATACTAATAATATAACTTGATTCGGTTGGCTTAGTCGATAGAGCATCTGGTTAGGAAGCACGAGATTCCGGGTTCAAATCTGGTCCTCGACACCTCTAAGCTTGAGTAGCACTGCTTGGATCTGTGTGATAAAGTTGATGGTAGGTATGGCGTTCCACAATAGACACCCCCTGTCTAAAATCAGAAATACAGAAAATGGTATATTCAATTTGATCAAGGAATTATTTAGTATTGAACCAAGGGGACAGTTTTGCGCAAGTCGCTACTTGCCAATGCCCCGTTAAAAAACTGACTGACACTTTTTAAAAATCCCCAAATCACATGTTTGATGGTCTCCAGTACCTATTGCATTTTGTTTTTTGATGTCGGACATACATCTGGATACCAGGATCACTTGTGTTGGAATGCAGGAACTATATTAAACGAGGCGATTTACGTTTACTTCAAATTAATTTCGTTGAGGAGGCTACGAAACAATATTTTCTTTCTTCTTCCTCATTTATTGGTCGACTGGGCTCTCAAGCCTTTGTAAATGTTATTGGTACAGGAGAAGAAATAATAGGAATTCAAATCCCCTGAGTGGGACAAGTTTACTTCCCGCGGCGAAGAGGTACATTCTGGAGCTGGTTTCCCTTAGGCAACTCTAAATCCAAGTTATCATTGGCATTTCAGTCTCGGAAGGCTATAATAAAGTTTTTATGCGCCCCTGAAGTTACAGCACCCCCTGTGACTGTGAAGTCCCATGTTTGAAAAACATTCTCAACCACAGATTTCGCATTTGAAGTCTGCCCCTGAAGATGTTGATGTGCCGCTGCTTTGTTGCCGCTGCTTTCTTGTAAGACCTCTTAACTTCATAGTGTTGTGTCAGGGTGACTTCTGACATGAACAGTCCTCTACGGAGATTCTGCCGCCACCGAGGGCGGTCCTGAGCCAAATTTTCCCAGCTGGAAGGGGCAATACCAAAGCACCTGAAATCATTCTTGCAGACCTCCTTGAATCGCAGCTGGGGGCGACCAATCTGTCTTTTATCAGATGTCAGCTCTCCATAGAGCATGTCTTTCGGGATTCGTCCATCATCCATCCGACGTACATAACCCAACCATCGGAGACGACGTTGTCTCAGTAGAGAGCACAAGCTGGGGAGTTGAGCTCTCTCTAGAACTGATGTGTTAGTGATCCTGTCCCTCCAGTTATATAGCTTGGACAACATCAGTATCGAACATCTTACCCTTTTTTTAGATAGATATTTACCCAGTATTTTCACTTTGAGACTGGTGCTGAGATCCAGTCGTAGATCCATAGTTTTAGAAGATTGACGGCTGTGAAGACACATATAAAGGCTATCAAAGCTAGCATTTAATAATTATCTCAACATTTTCCTTATTTATAATTAGTAAATCATAAACAGATGCAAACGCCGAAATTTCACCACTCCGAGTAGGATATGACAAAAGGTCAATGTCTTAAGCGGAGTTCAACAGTTTTGAATTTAGAGTTGTTCGGGCTTTTAGACTGCTTCTCTAACCTAGGTTAAATATGCCCTAATATTTACTCATTGCAGACCACCTCATCCAGGATTGGTACTCGCGTCGTCGAGTTCATTTTTCTACGACGATAACTTTTACAAAATGACTGTCTCAATAAAAGAGTACTTTTATATTTGTACACATACACTAATTAATTTGCCTGAATTAAAAAAATAAAATAAACTTGTGGTTATAACATTTCTCTCACTTAAACCTTTGCAACAAAAATATATTTATGATAGATGATCTATGATCCATGTGTTCTTTAACAATAACGTTGAAATATCTGAAAATAATTTAGATAATCTAAACAATGGAATATACTGAGAATAGTTAGTAAATCTTTAGATGAGGCTTGATATGTATTATTTTCATTTTTCAGACTGTTGTCTTCATCTTTATCGTGACATATACAACACGTTTCGCCCGTTGTACCCTCCAGTTTCCTTCAGGTGCACCTTGCCAAAAAACAATAACGTCTTTATTTGGATGATATCTGCATGTGTTCTTAAGCGCATTGTTGTTCAACAGTCAAACGACATGTTGAATCGTTGCTATGCTCGTATTGTTACGTAGCCGTGTCGTCACGGTACCATATAGATATATTTGTTACGTCTTACTCTGGTCTATTCTTTCGGTCGTCTTCTGATCGTCTAGTCTTCTGTCTTCTATCTTCTAATGGTCTAGTCTGATCTTTCTTATCTGGGTTCCGTGTCTGGTTCTGCTGGGGACCATTTCTTATCAGAAGCCTTGTGTCATTGTTAGCTTTTAGTAATAACAACAAGACTTCGATTTACTTTTGATGTTATTTTATTCCAGAACCCCAGGCCAGACAAATGCGCGCGGAGAGTCACATCTTGCTAGCTTCTAACTCTGCAACTGACTAACTCTAACTGTCTACTGCAACTGACTTACTGAGTTGCCCAGGTTAAACCGGAAGGGGCTTTCTATCGGGGTTCCGTTCTTACGATTCTATCCCCAGAAAGCAAGGTGAGAGTGAGGTCAAGCATTGTCACTCACTCTCAAGGCCATCAGCTGTACTGATCGCCATAAAGTAATAGGGATCCAATTAATATGTAACAGTATAGACTAAAGACACATGAAGAAGGCCGGAGTTACAACGATCGAAACGTTGTGTTTTTATATACCACGATAAAGATGGTGATAACAGTTAGAAAAATCAAAATAATACTGTTACTAAATATTGATGAGAATGTGATTGTATTGTATATTTTTTGTATCAATATATCAGACCATAGAAATTAAATCTATTTATTCCTTCAATTTTGATGTATAGTTAAATGTTAAAGATTAATTATTTAAATAAATCGTTGTCTCTGTCATATACAAATCTTTAGGACTCCCACAGTTGTGCTCTCGAGCCACACCCAGTGGGGCAAGACCCCACCAAAAGAGAACAATTGAACAATGAGAGAGAGAGAGAGAGAGAGAGAGAGAGAGAGAGAGAGAGAGAGAGAGAGAGAGAGAGAGGGGCAACAAAGAGAGCTGAGGTTTCACATTCCAAAATTGACAAGAGAGGTATACGAACCACATTCCTTTTCCTTTCCTTTCTTTCTCATTCATTCTTTTCTATAGCTGTGTTCATTCTGCTGCTATGAGTCTGTTGAGCTATGGTGGAGGAGATCCCCCATTTCTGTCAAAGTCAGGACCTGTTAGTTTTTGATCTGCATGTAACCCAATAAAGATAAAACCAGCCAAATAACCAAACTGTAGGCACATGAGTGCTACTATATGGCTACACCTCTTTAACGAAGCGCTTAGAGAAAAATCTAGATCGGAACCGCACAAGGATGTCGTGTGATGTCTTGAATAAATCTTGAAAGCAGCACCCCACACAAAAGCAACTGTTCGGCCACTTTCCCCCAATCACAAAAATCACAAAATAATCTGAGTAAGACGAACAATTCCCTTGCCACAGGCAACTATGACCAGTCAATAAAGCCTAAGTCATAAAATCACCTTCTGCATTTGTCTCTTTCTTTTTTATTTCTTGAATTCCTTCCTTTTCAGCACGACCACCAAATGCGATGGGGTAAAAAGTAGAACCCAAAGTCCAACTGTCTTGGTTCAACTTCTGTTCTGGCCTGTAGCCTGGGGCTAAACTAAATTATATTAGATATATATATATATACAACAAAATAGCGGTTTACAGTGTGAATGGGAAGGTTAATTTGCATATTGATATTAATAATTTGATTTTAATAAATATGTGCTTAGTATTATGGATTTCTAATTGTTTAGTTTTATATTAATGAATATTGGCAAAAATCTCTTCAATAAATCTTAAATGAAATTCATTTACAAGAGGAAATAAATGCAATTTTATTCATTACTTCCTATTTTGACTAAATAGTTCAATTAGGAAAATTTGTCAATGAAAGACGGGTTTGACGGAAGAGTAAGTTTCAGTTGTTCTATTTTTCTATTATACCCACAAATGTTTTTATCTGCATTTTTATTTAGTTTCATTCGCCTTTCTAATTCAATATAATATTTTCTATACTCCTGCGTTCCCTAAAAGAAATTCCAATTGGATTTTTTAAAAATATATCAGATGTGAAGATGACATTAATTTTAATGAATTTAGAAATGTTCATTTTAATGGTGGGTAGTATTTCACCGAAATCAAGAAAGTGTAATGCATAAGCGTTGTCTTGTAATAAATGCTGCATAGGTTTTGCCACGGAGAAAGTGGTGTGATAAAAAAAAACAATACATGATCTGCATGCTGAAACCTCAACTAAAACCATACGTGCGTGGGTATATGTGGTAGGTTTCCCCCAGATCAATATATCTGCTATTTCTTAGCTTAAAGTGACGAATGTTAACTCACGAGCACAAACATAGGTAGGTAGTTACAAACCATTAATATGTATGTCAGTCTAAAAATAAATAACGTTTCATTGACAGACTTTTCAGATAAAGTTCCCAAAACCATCGGCAGAAGAAAACTTAAAAAATAGTACTCACCTGAGGAAATTTTCGTGTTTTTCGAAATTTGAGCGTTTTCCTTATTCAATTTTAAAATCAACCCTGGGGTTATAACATGTTCACAACAGTATAGTTTGTCTTTTCACAGTACGACCTCTATTTCAGTTGAAGAGCGACAAAAATAACATGGTGGGAAAATAAAAGAATGTTTTTTTAGTTTTTGTTAGATTCCGTTTAATTTACAATCAATCAATGCCTATAGCCTTTTTATCTTACTTGATGATATATATATATATATATATATATATATATATATATATATATATATATATATATATATATATATATATAAAACAAGTTTTTGGTTACAGCTAAATTTATATATAATTTTGAAAAGTATCATACTTTATTTATGATCAGCAATTTAAACGAATTAAAAAAGAAAAGAATGCGAAAGACTATAGAAACTTAAGGGCCCTTCCGACCGGTGCTTTTTCAAAGTAACAACAGGTGGATCATTTAAAAGTCAAATTGTATATATTGGATAAAAGAGGGGGATAAGATTATGTAAATGTTAAAGCAACAAGAAGGAAAGAGAAACAATAAAATATGTTTTACCTTCACGTTACCCCTACTTCAGCAACCACGTCCCCAGCAAAAATGACTGGGGAGTATTTTAAATGTCTTTGTCTACACATTTCGCGCAGTAAACAGTTTC
>CM042164.1:29199422-29291922 GCA_023376005.1 Doryteuthis pealeii
GCAATGGAATGTATTTCAAAATTTCTATCTATCTATATTTATGTCTATCTTATTTTCTCTCTCTCTCTCTCTCTCTCTCTCTCTCTCTCTCTCTCTCTCTCTATATATATATATATATATATATATATATATATATTATATATATATATATATATATATCGTATGACGCTAGACTACTACAGAAACACGTCATTGCCCTGAAGAAGGTTTTATTTAAAAAGAAAAAAAATACAAATACCTAAGTATCGACATAAACAGTTTCCATCGTTCATATCATCCTGTGTTTGTTTTCTCCACACACACACACACACACACACACACACACACACATATATATATATATATATTCATTTATTTATTTATATATTTATATATATATATATATATATATATATATATATATATATATATATATATTGACCATATGGTAAACTACATTTATACGTAAATAGATCTCAATATTGTGCATAAAGTATCTTTATATAAGTTTCGCTAGCGGGGATATGAACTCAACCGCGTTCTGTTACTGACAACTTCCCGCCTATGTGATATTCAAAAAGAAATTATATATATATATATATATATATATATATATATATATATATATATATATATATATATATATATATATGCAAAGTAGAGAAGTGTGATAATTCATGTGGAAGGTATGGACTATTGTTGCTATATATTTACTTATTTATTCATTTCAACTGACTAAGTCAATATTATGAATGTCTTGTTGTTTATGTCTGATAATTTTAACAAGACTGTATTTCGCAATTTGTCCTGTATTTCAATTCAAAGCTTTAAAAAAATAATAATGGAAAATATATTGAAAACGTAAATGGTTTACAGTGTATTTTTATCAAGTTTAATTTATCATTCATTCAATCAATGACTCTTCCCTTTCTATTATGTCATCTGCTAACACAACATCTTGCCTGATTTTTCTATTTCTTTTCAAAATTTAATTTTAAGCCCTTCAAGCCAAATAAACAATTCTTATAAAGCATCGGACAGAACACTTTACTTCCTCTTAATACAGAAAGTCGATACGCTAAAAGTGCTGGAAAAAAAAACATAAAAATCATGAAACACTTCAGTCTTCAATATGTAGACAACTAACTGCTGGCATCAATATGACACAGTAAGGTATGTGGTGTTAAACTTCATAAATATTTCACGGTCATAAGTCTGTGGACTAAATAATGGCATTCAACCAATCTAGGGGTATTTTATGCGTAGAGAATAGGTAATTGCGCTCATTTTACATTCAAATTTCGATTTTTTGCGTGATTTTGTAACAGTTTTTATTTTATTTTCACACGTCTTATCGAATAGAAATAATTTTAAACATATGTAACCCATACATTTGACCATAGCGAGTAAGACCTTTCTGGGTCATGGTGGACCAGGTAGTAATACCAATGTATGCATAATCTCTTCAGAACTAGAGCCTCTTCATGAGATTCTGTTCAGTATCGATGCGTAGAATTACATTGTAAAAAAGTAATTGAATTCTGTTGAGAATTGACGGAGATAAGGGCTTAAAAGGTCGCCTCAAAATGCCCCTTTTCAGCTCAATATTGTGCATAGAGTATGTATATATAAGTTTTGGTAGCGGGTATATGAATTCATCCACATTTTGTTACTGACAACTTCTCGCCTATGTAATATTCAAAAGAAATTTGTCTGTAAGTGAGTGAAAAAACAAAACAACAAAACAGAAAAAAAAACAACAGAAAAACAACAAAACAGAAAAAAACCCAGAAAAAACAACAAAACAACAGAAAAACAACAAAACAGAAAAAAACCCAGAAAAAACAAAAAACAACAAAACAAAAAACAACAAAACAAAAAACAAATAAACAATAAACAAAAACTACGCCATCGTCTAAAATAGACGGAAGGTTGCCAACAATATATATATATATATATATATATATATATATATATATATATATACAAGTATACATATTTTCGTGAAAATCTAAGTTGTCGATTTTATTGTCTTTTCTTATAGATTCTGATGCGTAGAATTAATTTATCCAGAAAAAAAGTGCTCAATTCTGAGATTTAGCTTAAATTTGAGGCCTGATGACACCCCTGACAATTTAGTATAAGCGGTAAATGACCAATTTCTAGAAAATTTAAAGTGTCGATTTTATATAATTTTCTGATAGATGTTAATGAGTAGAATAACATAGTAAAAGATGATTGAATTCCGTTGAGAATTGACAGAGATATAGGGCTTCAAAGATAGCCCCAAAACGCTCCTTTTCAGCCATTATAAATCTACCTATTTTCGTGTAATTTTAAGTTGTCCATTCTATTGACTTTTCTTATAGATTCTGATGCATAGAATTAATTTTGGTGGGTGACGAACTAAGATACATCACAATGGCTTCAAATGGGTTATTGTTGTGACAGAAGTTCATGAGTTTATTGATGCTTCTATTCAGGAAGACATAAATGATTTTAGTTAGTATTTTATAGCTTTTTTTATTACAATTAAAAACGTTCTATGCATCATAATTATTCTTTAATTGAAATTCGAACTGCAAATTGCTTTATTCTTTAAGATATAATCTTCAAACATTTTGGTTGCAGTGCTCACATAGGAATATTAGTATATTGAGCAACTTTTACTATTGTATGGATATATACATATGTTCCATTCATACAACATCATCATATCGAATTTTATACGATATATGCATTGTAACTGCCTTCAAGCAAAAAATATAAATAATTATAATAATTAGCGCTAAGTGAAATGTGATTACCACGTTCAGGATTTGAACTCGGGGCGACGAGTCCATTTCCCATGATTAACCATTACACCACGCGCTTCCATTCTAGAGTAACAACAAAAACTGAAAAAAACCTCAGTTTTACCGGATACGGAATAAAGTATGGCACATAGTACTGGTTTACCTACGTATTGGCAACGTGAAACACAGCGTCATGAGTTACAAACCTGTTTTCATTCCTATTGTTTTTGAAAATATTGAGATAATTTTCTGCATTATTGAGCATAGAATAGCATAAAAATTGTTCTGATTACAAATGCTTTTAGCTTTAAATTTTATTCATAATTATCTATCTATCTATTTATCTCCGCCCTCTCTCTCCACCCTCTCTCTCTTATATATATATATATATATATATATATATATATATATATATATATATATATGTATATATATATATGCCAGTGAATTTGATAAAAATGACTCCGGGAAAGTAGAGGGTGATAAAAGAGAGTCACACGGCCAGAGTGCCTAAGAAGCAGCAAATGTCAGAGGTCATTTATAAGAGGCATAAAAGTCGAATAGTGGATGAAGAGTTAGAGAGAGATGGGGATGCTGGAGCAACGAATGCCTTAAGGTACAAGCCAAAAGTTCACCTTCATCATACCACGTTTCTTAACAATCATACAGTAATCCGTTTAGAGTTACGGGCAACATAGCACAAAAGAAATTTCTTTATAAAAATTTACATATCCTTCACGCACATGATTACAGGAAGCTAAGCGTATTGTTGCTCAAAATCATGAAAATAGATCTTAGTAAATTACCTACCTTTCTGTTGTTTGGCACAAGGCTATATATATAATGTGGGTGCTACATTTATAAGTAAACAGTCCTCAGTATTATGGATAGATCATTTATATCTAAATTAAGGTCGCGTGGGCATGGTGTAAACGGCGTTTTGTTTTTTTTTTTGTTTGTTTTGTTTTACGGCATATCAACCTCAGTGGGTCATTTAATGCCGATAAAGTTTTGAAATAAATGAATTCTTAATGGATAATACAATTTTTTTATAAATACATTTTTCTATTTAACCCATAGATGGGACCTAACAGGTACTACACTCCGGGTCAGAGTGGTCAGGGAGCAATGGTGATGAAGGGGTGCTTGACATTCCCCAAACTCCAAAACTGGAACCTCACCATCAGATAGAGTTTAACGTAATTCCCAGGACATGTAGTCACCGCCTTCTAGCACCCATATGAAAAGGGGTTGGGGCTTGCCATAAGGGCAATAGGATTGGGAAAATCATATAGGTGCTACGGCTTGACGTGACCAGCCGATTGATCGGAGGGGGCCTCACCGACCGCCCGTCTAGCCCAAGATAGGGCCAAAGTGGAGTATTGCATGTCATGGACTGCTCATCCACCTGGGCTCTATCCTTAAGCATCACGGGTCGCCACCCACGGCCAACAGGTGGCCCCATTGGGGGAGTCTTACCCCACTGCAGAGGTGCAGTCAGTGCATTCTAACGCCCCACCGACAGGGCGGAAACGGCGTTTTGTTACTGACAGTATCTTTCTTATACGAACTTCACACCAAGTGCTTTAGAGCAAGTGCTGTTCTGAGGATCGTATTGGCGAGAAACTGTCAGAAAACAAATGCCGTTGACTCCATGTCCACACTACCTTAATGTAGTGATCATTTTCGTAAAATTCTAAATATTACTGTTACATGCCCGTATTCCTCATCGGTCTTTCACCGCTATGTTTGACACTGCTGTAGTTCAAGAGAAGCAGGAATCTTTTGGATCACCCTTCGGAAATATAAAACTTAAATTAAGATTTTGAAATGCTCAGAAAATTATATAATAAAAAATATATATTTACCAACCCTTCGGCGCGAGCAGGATGGGACACAAGGCGAATTTCTTAAGAAGAGTTTAACAGGCTTGAATTCACTTTTTCTTTTTCTAGATTGTTTACCTATCCAATGTTAAAGTGCCCAGTCTGCCCAACTATTTACCCATAGCTGGAGGGAGAATATATAGATTCATACCTTTCCCAACGGTATTAATGCTATGTCTATTTTCTATGACTCTAACAATTATACCACGCAACTCCAGATAAATAATGAAATATAAGACTTTATCTAGACAACTGATTGTGAACTATCAAACATTTGTGATTAGAAGCCTCGATCTATTTTTTTAAAATGGTTTGGGGTAAAATACAGGATTAGACAAGAGAAGAAAAATTATAAAAACGAGAAAGGAGGAGCTCTCAAAGCAGTTCTGACTAACGAGAAAAGACTCCCTTGGCTGTGAATTCAGAGTTTTCCTTCTTCTAGAATGGTTGCCGTACCAAGGTTAAAGAATCCAGTCTGTCCTACTGTTTACACATATAAAATGCAAACAGCCGCCTCCAGTATTTGAACCCATCTCGCCGTGTCTATTTCCTACTACCGTAACCATGCTCCTCCAACTGATAGAGTTTGTACAGTTCACTCCAGACCTAGCTTACTATAGCTTTTTCTTCTTTCACCAATTAAAAAAATACCTCAAGCGTAATATTTGTGAACTTGAACGACAGAAAAACGTACATATAAATATACTGAGATAGATAGATATGAATATACTGAAATAGATAGCCATGAACATACTGAGATAGATAGATTGATTGATAGATAGATAGATAGATAGATAGATATGAATATACTGAGATAGATAGATAGATAGATATGGATATGCTGGATCTTATCATATCAAAAAAGGAAGTTGGGATATGTGCGTTTATTGCGAAGGGAATGATTTTAAAGAAAATTAAAAAATCCATTCATTGTCCGATTATGTATATTTACCAATCCCTTCGAACGTGCAGGATGTGACACAAGGTCAATTTATTAAGCGAAGTTTAACATATTTTAATTCAGAGTTTTCCTTCTCCTTGACCGGTTATCTAATCAAGGTTAAAGAGCCAAATCTGTCCTAGTATTTACTCATAGTTGGAGAGAGTTTAGGATTCATACCTTTTCGAAGGGTTTTAGCGCTAAGTGAAAATGCAATTCCCACGTTCAGGATTTGAACTCGGGGCGACGAATCCATTTCCCATGCGCTTTCGATTATATGTTCGTAATTTTATCTTCAGTCTCGATACTTTCTGAACGCACCTCGTGCATGTGTGTGCTGCTTGGCAGAATTTGTGTTTCCAGGTGAAATTTTTCATTGTTTCATTCAAGGCAATTCGAGTCAGCCGATCAAAATGGCTTCATCAATCTGTTTATTTCTTCTTATCAAGTTAAGGAAGTCCGATGAAAATTCAATTAAGCCAACATCGCTTTCCCTCCTTTTTTTACCCGCGGGTACTCTACTCTTACCCTTCCGCCTCCCACCTTCTAATCTATTCACCACTTCCTCACAGCAACAGTAGCTTCTACTTTCGATGTTAATAATAAGGATTACATTGATTACGATTGTTTCTATGTAAACATTACTATTTTCATTTTATAATTTCTGAGGCTTTTCCAGGGATTCTACCAAAGATAGATTAGTGTGACATAAGTCTAAATGCGGCGAAAGGAATAATTCAATTGCAAGTTTCGAAACAATTACAATGCTAGTTATACGGTTTCAAGTATTCTTGTGTAATACCAGTGATTTTAAAGCAATTGTTCGGTTTCATGTATCTGTTTCTATTTAATAATAATCATCATTTCTTTGTACACATATACATGGGTTGAAGTATTCCTATGTGAAATTAATAATTTTCAAACACACCTATATCAATGAAGAAAAGTTATACTCGAAATCTTAGCTATTAATTGGGCTAGACCAAACGTCACTAGTACTGTGAGAAAATACGTCATTATCCTATTAATTTATTAATAATGGAGATTCGCTTCCGGTTTTTGTCTGTAACAAAAACTAAGTCACTCTTTCGTCACATTACCCAAAATCGTCATAACATAGAATAAATACACTCAAAATTTGAACATGCAACATTAGACAGTCGTCATTGTTTTTTAAAACAAGTTTTAATAAGTACATAACTGGTATTATATATCTTTATATAGTTTATTTTATTTTAATACATATTTAAGGTTTACATTTTAAATTGTTTTACTTTTTAATCATATAACGAATTTGATGATTTTACTTACTTAGGGTACAAACTCGCTGACATTGAATTTTTTACTTCCACCCTTCAGGCAATATGTTTCAAGAATCTATTTTACATCGCCTGGTGGGCGTTTTTTATTTTGCTTGTTCTATTAATGTACATTATTTGTGTGTATCCTTTGTGTCATGTCTTTATGATAATTGCCGAAGTATATTTATTAATTTCCTGCCACACGTTTCTAAATTTCCATACGCTTCTTTAATTAAAGAAATGTTCTGATTAAGTAGTAATATGTTTGTTTGGTTGGTTGATTACAGTATGCCAATTCTTGTTGAGATATTTAATGATAAAATCACTAATTTCTGATTGATTTTAACGGCATGTCAATCCATATAGTGTTATTTTGTGCCGAGAGATTATGGAATCACGTTCATTGTATATTCCTGTTTACATGTTTTATTGTTCTTTCTTGACAATTGTTTTCGGGCAGACGGTCGTATCGAATACGAACAATTTTACGCATATTTATTTAACCCATAGATAGGACCATAACAGATACATTTATTCCAGGTCATAGTTAACATAGGAGAAATTTACGTGAAGTTTTTTTTCTCCACAGTTTCCAGATCTCAGGAACTGGTACCTCAGAATCAGATGCAGTTTTGTGTCATACACAGGGACCCAATTTATTTCTGGGGATACAGTCAGCATATTATAAGGCTCGTTGACAAGGCGTAGTGATTTCTTTTGCAATCAATTATGTGTTTTCAAGTAATGAATGATAACAAATTGTAAATCATTTATGTAAGAATTTTTTTAATATATCGTTATACAGTTTCAAGTATGCTTCCTACAAACTGTTCCTGAAGGCCACCCAAACATATCAAAATATTCATTCCTTTAAGAGTGGCATGAACACAAACATTGTTTCAGATTAATCTTTCATCTTAAGTTAAACTCGTGTCTGTTTGCTACATAATTGTTAGTATCCTAACAGGGTTAGTGTAGGAATCAAAATGGCTGTTAGAAATTACGGCTAGCATTTTTTTAAATTAAAAACAACCTCAATCTTCAACCCACTAAACCGTAACCCAATTTGCAAAAAGTTAATTCCTACACTATAGTTAAGCTGTCATGGAGCCCACCCAAAAAGTGTCCATTTTAATTTTGTGGCCGATTTGCAAGTTTTGCCCTTTATTATAAATGATGTGCCCAAAGTAACGTGTCTTCCGAGTTAAGAGCTGTTATTCGGTCGATGTTTTGCTTTGTGTTGAGAGCAAATTTGAGAGCAGATTTTAGGCATGAGCAAGCTTCATATAAGCTTATGTTGATAATTTCAATAAAACATTCAAGTTTCCAAACTTATGACACCAAATAAAATATCGATTATAAAATATGAACATCAAACATAGTGTAGCACACAATCAGTTACATCTTATTTAATTAGGTTTTAATAAAATACAGTGCTATTTTTCCACGAGGAAATTAATTTTTACGCGTGGAACGAATTAAACTCGTAAGTCAAGGTACCACTTTACCTGTTCATCTCAGAATAGTCTACGAGCTTTAAATCCGTGAAGTTATTATGTATAAATTCCGATAAATGTCCACAGGTACTAAGAGTGGTCAATAGAATTGTCTGCTGAAAATCATTACTCAACACAGGCAACACCGGAATCGATTGAGAGGTGAAGAGAAGAATTCATCCATTAAGTGAGGTTTTCCTTTTATTCTTTCTTTTTTCTCTATTTTCCTTATCTTTATGGCAATGTTTTACAGAAAGGGTTAAACTTCTTTTTAATTTTCTCAAGAAATCGTGAGTTCATTAAAGGTGCCTTATGATAAAATCGACATTTTTTCACCTCGTTGGCTTTCAAACGTTTCTCTTTTTAATCATGTTGAACTCTCTTATTCATAACAGCTACTACAACAAACACGCATCGATTAAGTTTACTAGTACAAAATAAAAAAAGCGCCCACCGGGTGTAATAAAAATTGATTTTTGAAATATATTGCCTAAGGGGTGGGAGTAAAAAAATCAATGTCAGCGAGTTTGTACCCTAAGTAAGTAAAATCATCAAATTCGTTAAAGGATTAAAAAATAAAACAATTTGAAATGTAAACTTTAAATATGTATTAAAATAAAACAAACTATCTATATATATATAATACCAGTCATGTATGTATTAAAACTTGTTTTAAAAAACAATGAGGATTGTCTAATATTGCATGTTCAAATTTTGAGTGTATTTATTCTATGTTATGACGATTTTGGGTAATGTCACATTACCCAAAATTGTAAGCAGTGACGTAATTTTTGTTACAGGCAAAAACCGGAAGCGAATCTCCATTATTAATAGATAGAGATGTTAATTATGCTGGGATACAAACGTGGCTCGTTACATGTTGCCATGAATTATATTACCCCTTTTTTTATTGACGATACCAAATATACCGTTGTTTGTCCCTTGTATATAGTGAGGATTCCTTAGCCGTGTCTTAAGGAGAGTAAATCATCCCTTCGATGCCATTACTCCCAGGTTTATTCTGATCTGGAGCGGGGGTTACTGGGTCACATCTATGGTATGGGTCAAATAGACCTGTTTGAGGTAAATAAGTTTTTCGTGTTTAAAATGATTGCGAAGCGACGTTTTCGTGTCATATAACTGGAGAAGGATTGTTAAACAAACTTTGGTATGGAATAATCAACTTAGGGCTGATAGGCCATAAAACAAAGCAAATAAACAAAATTGATATCGTGTAAAAATTATGGGCATCTCATTGATTAAAAAATGTTCTGATAAAATAGGTCTCATAATGAAACTATTTTTTGCACGCTAAATATTAGTTCTGAAAAAAGAAAAACATGCATGCAACACGGTTTTACATTTGAAGTAGCTTCTTTAAGAAGAAATTGGTACAAGATGAGATTGAAAACAAAGATGAGATTTGTACAAGATGAGATTGAAAACAAAGCATTATCTCTTCTACATTTATGTCTATTTTTTAATTATCTGTTTATTTGGGGTTTTTTTGTGTTGTGAGGTTTTAAGGGGTCAAATAAGAACAAAACAACGGGTAACAAATGTAGAAAAATGTATTAACAGAAAGTAGACAAATACAATAGAGAGATGGGAAATTACGTCCGACGAACAGAGTTATTGGCACTCGCTTTGGCTTACTCCTAAGCCACAATTATCCCTGTTATTTATAGTAACCTATCGGCGCATTCCATTAGTCTTATAGGGTGTATCACCTATAACATTTTTTTCTTTTTGTTTTTTTTGGTGGGGGTTAATTTTTTAGATAAGCGAATGACCTATTCATATATTTTAAATTATTCTTGTCTCTGAAAGTATTCTTATCAATCTTGCACATGATCTAATTTTTCTAATGTTAAAATTCAGGCATTATCTGCTTTACTCTGAAATCACAATGCCGTGTTAAAGGAACTTAGAATATGATGAATGCATACATCCGCTGCAGAGAGTTAAGAACCCAACAAGAACAAGGGGTTTACGTGTTTATGTCACTCAACTGTAAATGATGATGAGGTTCCCATTCTAGAAACCTGAAAAGTGCAGAGTACCCTTTCATTGAGATTAATCTCAAGTAAACTATGCCCGGGAGTTGTAGTACCTGTTCACAATATCTATTGAAGTCAGTGAGTCAGTCTACTATTGGTTTGAACAACAACAACTGACTAAGCACAACTGAACCAGTGTCAAGACTGAACCAGTGTCAACTGGTACTTATGGGAATTCAGAATAGTCCACTCATGCATTTGGGTGATTCCATTCCTTGAGTCCTTGGCTGCTTGGTTTCTATGATGTTCAGAGGCTTCATAAATAACCTACCATTTTGCAGTAGTCTTTGCAGCAAATCAGGTTCGTATTAAGTTACGACTGCTTGCTGCCTTGTCTTGCCAATTCGACGGTAATTGGAACTAGTATGATTATTCTACAATATCTGTCAAATAGATTATATATACCTGTAGGAAAACCAAGTGCATTATATATGAATACTTGATGTCATATAACAATGTGCTGAAAATTTAAGAAACTATACAAAAAAAAATAAACATATGATGTGAGCAATTCCCTAATCTATAAAGGTGTTAAATAATTCCAGACAGGTTGACATGCCATTAAAATGAATCAATCAATTAGAATTCATCAATTTGTTATGTATCTTTTCAACATAGAAGTAGCATACACATTGTATAGAATGATTTTCTTCCAGAGTTCATGCGAATATATTTGATTTCCTTGTTTTTCTGAAAGCTTGTGCCAATAGATAATATCAGATATTTCATCTTCCAAGAAGAGATAGATTTTGCCACTTGATGATATGTCACCTCAAGGTCCGAAGGAAGATAAGATATTTGCTGACCAGAATATGTCAATTACGGGCATGTAGAGCTCCATTCATATACATTGCACTTCCCATATTATGTCTCTGTCGTAGTTTAGAACATCATACAGCAGCATTCAATTCTTTCCCATTTTAAGCCACGCTGTGCTTTCCTTTGTGAATGTCATTAGCTCCCTCAGTCACTTGATAGATAATAGGGCCCCATGATCTGCATTTTACAGCAATTTCCAGGTATTTCTGTGCATATCCTTTTTCGGGTATCCGTAGCATATGTTTGAGTTTAAGTTTGGTTTAACGGCATATCAACCTCTGTGGGTCATTTAATGCTAAAATGTTATTTGGGATTTCAGTCTTTAAAGTAGTGGTTCTATGGAGATATTAGGTTATGTTCTGTTATATCTTGTTGAAAAGGTTGCTTTTTTTTTATAAAATTTAAAATGTTTTCAGGGTTTGTATTCTTAAAGATGCCCCTCAGGTTTCTTGATTGATAGTAATTAGCGCGGATATGTTTAAATCTGTTACAATTTAGAAGGATATGCTTGGTCGTAAGTCGTACTTTGCATGTTGGGCATACTGGGACATCCTCTCTTTTTAACAGGTACAAATGGGTAATGTGGGCGTGCCCAATACGCAATCTGGCGAGTATTACTTCTCTTCTAATACTTCTGTGGCTTGTTGGCCACTCTCCAATAACTTCTTGTATTTCGTGGAGTTTGTTTTGGGTCTGATTGTCCCATGATTTCTGCCATTTGTCTAATAAAAAATTGTTTATGGTTAGTTTCAGATCTGTATATGGGATTTTAGATTTGTTCATATCTGTTTGAAGTGCTTTTTGTGCCTTTGTCTGCTTTTTCATTTCCTTGGATACCAATGTGAGTTGGTATCCAGGTGAATATAATGTTATTATTTTTAGAGAGGGTGTTTGATCAAACATGGCCACCGTAGTTGCTACATCCTTGTTGATAGTGGATTGGTGTTGCGCATCTTGTACAGATTCTTGTTGGAGTATAGGTTGTTTGACCATCGATGCACGGTGTTAGTTCTCAGATGTTTGTGATGGAAGGCATCAAGCTTATCCATAGACTGTTTTAGAGCTTCCTAGCTGCTGCATCTGTACATCATCAAAGACACGCGTGTTGCATCATATAGGCGTAGTCCCTTTGTTCGTAGAATCTTTAATCAACGGATTGATATCTTCCAGAAACACCGGAAAGCAACTTTGCTCATTTTTCAGTGTGCCACTTTGTCAGAGGATCTGAAGAGCATTGATCAAATAATTCTCAAGAAAATGATGATTTGTTGAAGAGAAAGATGCGAATGCATATAATATTCTATATTCTCATGTATTTATGGAATCGTCAGCTGCATTGATAAAGATTCCATTGTGAATTCCTGGATCTTATTATATCAAAAAAGGAAGTTGGGATATGTGCGTTTTTTGCCAAAGGGAATGATTTTAAAGAAAATTAAAAATCCATTCATTGTCCGAGTATATATATATTCCAATACCTCCACACGAGCAGGATGTGATACAAGGTCAATTTATTAAGCGAAGTTTAACAGGTTTTATTTCAGAGTTTTCCTTCTGATAGACCCGTTACCTAACCAAGGTCAAAGCGCCCAGTCTACCCTACTATTTACACATAGTTGGAGGGAGATTAGGATTCATACATTTTCCAAGGGTTTTAGCGCTAAGTGAAAATGCACTTTCCACGTCCAGGATTCGAACTCGGGGTGACGAATCCTTGAAACAAATTCCAGGTATTTCTGTCCATATCCTTTTTCGGGTATCCGTAGCACATGATCAAACATGGCCACCGTAGTTGCTGCATCCTTGTTGATAGTGGATTGGTGTTGCGCATCTTGTACAGATTCTTGTTGGAGTACAGGTTGTTTGGCCATCGATGCCCGGTGTTAGTTCTCAGATGTTTGCGATGGAAGGCATCAAGCTTATCCATAGACTGTTTTCATCAAAGACACGCGTGTTGCATCATATAGGCGTAGTCCCTTTGTTCGTAGAATCTTTGATCAGCGGATTGATATCTTCCAGAAACACCGGAAAGCAACTATGCTCATTATGCAGCGTGTCGCTTAGTCAGAGGATCTGAAGAGCATTGATCCAATAATTCCCAAGCAAATGATGATTAGTTGAAGAGAAAGATTCGAATGCATATAATATGTTATATTCTCATGTATTTATGGAATCGTCAGCTGCATTGACGAAGACTCCATTTTGAATTCCTTCTAAAATGTAACACCTGTGTAAGAGCGTATTTTTAACGTCGTTAATGTGACTTCCCTACTTGCTTCAAGATGTTGAGGAAATATATATCTTTTGCATTATTTAAAAAAAATTATAATACAACCTTTTTCTAATTCACTCATGAAGAACATGGCTTCGGTTCTCTGAAGCGCAGATGGCAAATGATTTACAGTGAAGGAAATAATCGAAATAAAACTTTTTAAATCGCATTTCCTTTTTGTTCACGTTTTATTCATGACTTGTCTTAAATATTTTCCCTGGTATTTTCACTCCAGAAATAGCTAATGTTTTTTTTAAGTAACAGTACGTCTTTTAAATATTTTAACTGTCATCGCAGTAATATTCATAGACAGACACGTTCTCTCGTTTTGGATTGAGATTCTATCCAATTGGATTTTTTCTTGAAGTTTCCCAGTCTTTTAAGGGCCGGGTTAGTTCAGTCGGTAGAGCGTTCGGCTAGAAATCCCAAGGTTCCTAGTTCGATACCAGCCCTCGCCAACTCAACGTATGAGTAGCACAGGAATCTGTGCGGTAAAGTATGGAGCTGATGGTAGGTGTGGCGCTCTACCTCAGATGCAAAACTAATCTCCTTGGTCTAGCGCAAGTTAAAAGGGGATAGACTCCCTCGCTGATTGGCTGATACCGACATTAAGCTACCCGACGACTTTACTTACTTACTTACAAAGCTCCTTGTAAATTTTCACGTAAGACAGTGATGATGGGTAGAGTCGTTACGTTTATACTGTATGTTAAGTGTCAGCACAAAAAGACAAAAAGAACAATATTCCAGTTAATGTAAAACATAAATGCATCTGCATATGATTACTTAAATATTCGAATGATTAATCATTAATCGACCTTTACCTGATGGTTCCAGACCTACTAGGCGTATACATTTTGTCTATGGAGTTACGACACTGATATTATTCAGGTTGGCAACCATTATTGAAAATGAAATGATCGATGTTGACTTTAAACACAAATGAATGAAATTCATAGACATGTAACATGATCATTAGATAATGATATACCATGTTTATCTGACAAATCTGCAGTGTTTATATAACATACATATGCTATAAACGAAATAAACAAAAAGGCGAAAACATAACGTGCTAACACGCTCGTAAATTTCCACCAACAAAGATGACCAACTTTATCTCAGCAGCGATGAGAGCCTTGTTTTGTGAAAACTCATGTCATGTCTTTTCTTTTCTTTCGGGACTCCAGCGGGCCCTGACTTAGGCATCAGCAACACCGGCACGCCGCGTTTCCTTTGGCTGCAGGGAGGACAGGGCTGGTCGGAGAGCACCGTGAACATTAACACTTCCCCGCGGGGGGACACTGACTTAGGCATCAGCAGCACCAGCACGCGTTTCCTTTGGCTTCAGGGAGGACAGGGCTGGTCGGAGCGCACCGTCAACCCAACATTAACACTTCCCCGCGGGGGGACACTGATTTAGGCTACTGGGCCGGTCGGTCAGTCGGAGAGGCCCATCCCATGTCATGTCTTTTCTTTTCTTTCAGGACTCCAGCGAACCCTGACTTAGGCATCAGCAGTACCGGCACGTCGCGTTTACTTTGGCTTCAGGGAGGACAGGGCTGGTCGGAGCGCACCGTCAACTCAACATTAACACTTCCCCGCGGGGGACACTGATTTAGGCTACTGGGCCGGTCGGTCGGAGAGGTCCATCTCATGTCATGTCTTTTCTTTTCTTTCAGGACTCCAGCGGACCCTGACTTAGGCATCAGCAGCACCGGCACGCCGCGTTTCCTTTGGCTGCAGGGAGGACAGGGCTGGTCGGAGCGCACCGTCAACTCAACATTAACACTCCTCCGCAGGGGGGGACACTGACTTAGGCTTAGTCCATCATTCCTCGGTCCGATTCCCGCGCACGAACTGATTATAGCGCTCTTCATTTCACGTGTTGTTACCTGTGCCAGGACGCCCACAACACGGTTTATCACACATCACTGCGACGATTCAGGTCGGGAAATTATAATGTATGGCTTGTTTAGAAAGGTTGTCTTCACTTTCCCTTCCCACTTAGTCTTGTCCAGTACAAAACAATGGTTAACAATTATCAATTTCTGTGTAAAGATAATCTTAACACTTTGCGCCGTTCACTGAAAAATATAATTTATCAAATGTCATGTGTAATCTCACAATCATTAATTAGTCGCAAGGGAAATTTGTCAGACCAATTCATTGAAAGTAACATTTACATTGTATAAACTTTTTCTCAAGCCATAATATGTTTTTAAAAATAACTGACCTTTTCTTACTTTTTCCAGTCACACTAGACTATAAAGTAATGAAACAAGAATTCTTCAGGTTGGCAGCAATGACTAAAATTGAGTTGGAGGCGCGTGTTGTAATGGTTAGAGTCGTAGGAAATGGACCCGTCAATTCGAGTTCAAACCCTGGACGAAGTTACGAGAGTAGTTGGATTTATACCCTTGGTAAAAGTTATGAATCCTCCATCTATGGGTAAATAGTAGGACAGACTGGGTTTTTTAACCTTGGTTAGGCAACCAGTCTAGGAGAAGGAAAATTCTGAATTCCAACAAGTTAAGCTACGCTTGTGGTGGTCACTACTAGAATAGGCTCAGTCTTAATTAGAGATCTATTTCACTAATAACAAATTTATTCTAATTTGAAGAGGTTGGTGGGTTGGTGTTACAGCATGTCAACCCTTGGGTTATTTTATGTCGAAGAGGTTTTTGTTTTACTCATTCTTGTATGGAATTAGATTTTTTTAACTCTTTCCCTTCCCACTTAGTCTTGTCCAGTACAAAACAATGGTTAACAATTATCAATTTCTGTGTAAAGATAATCTTAACACTTTGCGCCGTTCACTGAAAAATATAATTTATCAAATGTCATGTGTAATCTCACAATCATTAATTAGTTGCAACAACAATTTAACCTATTTTTTGAAAATTTATTTAACCCATAACTGGGACCCTAACATATAATACCACTCCGAGTCAGTATATTGTTGGGAGTAATGGCAATGAAGGGGTACTTCTCTCTCCCGAGACTTACAAAATTAAAACATCAGTTCTCGATGCAGTTTAGAGTTATAGCCAGGACAGTGAAAATGAAGTAATCGATATTAATATTCATTTTCAGATGAGTAATCTTAGATTATCACAAGTGTGTTTGTTTATTTCGTTCGTTCCTCATTTTGTTTTACGACATATCAATTCTTTTCGGGTCATTTAATGTCGAATCGACTCATTTTGATATCAGGTTGGTTATAGTACCTGATTTGGCTTAAATAGTCACCCATCTAAATATTGAAAAAGGCTTATCCGTGCCCAACATTCGTGTTTAAGCAGGAAACGGTGCTTTCAAGGTGAGTTGTCCGTAAGCTAAATATGTTTGGCTAAATATATAATTCAAAATGAATAGAGGAACAAATTGGAAAACAATCAACATTAACCAAATTGGTTCCAATTACGTTAGCTAAACAATCTCATATAAAGTAACGGGCGTATCTTCTAGTTGATGTTGACAAAGACGAGATGAAGAGATGAGGATGAGTTCATTCTACGAAAGGAAATAGTTAGGTACGTTGTCGCAGAAAAGAAAATTACTCTCTTCATTTCTGATGATAAAACTTCCATCTGGACCGGTCTAAAAAGAATGAGCTGAAGTGGTACTTTTAAGTACATCAAAGACAAACTAATCTTTGAAAAATCGTATCTCACTTGTGTGCGCGGTTTAGCTAGTCCCGAAATATGGTCATTAGTTGTCAGTTTATTTAAAAACTTTTACATTTTTTCAGGTCAGTTAACTTTAGACCACGTATCCTTGTATATAAAAAACACAGATTCACAAACATACAAGGTTCAAATTAACTGACCTGAAAAAATGTAAGAGTTTTTAAATAAAATACCTGGTGCATTATACCTTTTATTCATTAATGTATCAACACTGAAAATTGGGTTAATTCCTTGATTTTTTTAGTACATTTTTCTTTCGGTGGGCGTGACATACGATGGTCGTATTTAGGTGAGTTAAGTAGGATTTAACCGAATGTTTAAAACTTCCAAAGAAATTTAAAAAATCCAATTAATGTATATACGAGTGTATAAGTCAATTTTTTTTAGATTTAAGTTTTTAAGGAAGAATTATTAAAGGGCTTGAAGGAATTTTTATCTTCAGAAATTTTTTTTTTTTAGTTTTGTGATTATAAATAAAGAGTTAACTTCAGCCCACTTACCATCTCCTTGGAAGTTAAGTTGAATATATTTAAAAAAGAAATAGATTCTCTGAAATTTTGTATATAATGATATACGTTGTGCTGTCAAGCACATAGCGGAACAATGTGATTGGAGGTATTCACTAACATATGAAATTATAAGTACAAAAAGTCAGAACCTTCTAAGTGTCGTAAGATTTTGTTATAAAAGAATATACCTGTCATGACTTGCCTACTTTCTCCGCAGATATGCATGCTTCTGAATATTTTATGTTCTCTAAAAACGAAATTCACCTCGGTGATCATATTTTTGTAAGTTTTGAAAATATAAAATGGCCGTGAATAAACCAAAAGAAGGCAGTGTCAATTGGAGAGGCCCAGTATTGTTTACAATAGTGAGAAGAAAATCTTCATCTGTATGTGGCTTGGCAAGCGAACAGTCTTAAAGATTACGATGTTCATTTTTTTAATTAAGTTGATAAAATACGTTTCAATAATTAATAGGGATATGTTTTAAGTATAGGAAAAGATTAAC
This sequence comes from Doryteuthis pealeii, assembly GCA_023376005.1. Classification (NCBI taxonomy): domain Eukaryota; kingdom Metazoa; phylum Mollusca; class Cephalopoda; order Myopsida; family Loliginidae; genus Doryteuthis; species Doryteuthis pealeii. The sequence continues at coordinate 29,217,677 of CM042164.1, forward strand.
ATCCAAATGCATATGTGTATATGTGCAGACGCGTGTCTGTATTGTTGTTTACAAACAAGGAAAGGGAAATCTAGATCGAATGAATGTAAAGATCTTCCAAAACCGCAAGTGAACGAAGCGCTTTTGTCTTTTCTCTGTCTATGTTTGTCTGTCACTATTTCAATCTATATCATCTTTCGCTCTCCTATATATATATATATATATATATATATATATATATATATATATGTATGTATATATGTATATATATATATATATATATATATATATGTATGTATGTATGTATGCATGTATATATATATATATATATATATATATATATATATGTATTTTACTTTTCTTTATATCAACAAAATCCCAGTAGAAATATATATATATATATATATATATATATATATATATATATATATATATATATATATATATATCACACTAAAGCTGAGATTATCAACTTTCATTTCCTAAAGGATTTTTTTCTATTTATGTTATGGACACAATATGTATACTTAGATATTCCTTGGTTTTAGGACTACTCATTGTTTGAAAAAAATCAGTTTAATTGGATTTAATTAGTCGTAATTAGCAATTAAGTCAACAACAGACCAATCCCTGTCTAACATTATACATGACTCTCTTCTTCCCCTCTATATGTCAGTTAAGGGGAGTGAAAAAACTCACAGCATGTAATAGTTTTATTACTAAAAAACTAGCAGTCAGACTGTCCCTCCTAATACCCCCTAACTCTCGGTAGATTCACCCCTTCCCTTTCTCCAGACCACAGAGAATAACTTTTGTTTTGTTTTAATAAAACAAAACAAAAGTTCTTTTTACGCTCAACTAAAATTGAAATCATGCTGCCCCTGACCAGGATTGAACATGCAGTCTAGAGATAACTGGCATTTAGAACTGTCTTAATCTAATTCCTTTATCTACTAGGATATGTGTTCAATTGGACAATCAAGTGTGAATTTTTTCAATTGCAAAAGTTACAATTTATTTTGTAAAAACGGATTTTAAGTAGCCTCTTGGCAGGTATCTTGATCGACGAAAAAAACATTTTAAATATATCAAAAATAAATTATATGTGTAATATTATTTTGCTTTTTTACTGATGCTCATTAGGTTACTACTTTTCGATAAAGATTTGACCTTAAATAACCAATTTAATAAATTTTAGTTCGTTTTTAAAATGAAAAGCAGATGATATTTTTGCAGATCCTACTCTTTTCCCTAATCATCTAGCAAGAGCTTAATGGGTGACCCAACGGGTCACGTTTTGTCTAGTATATATATATATATATATATATATATATATATAAGAGAGAGAGAGAGAGAGAGAGAGAGAGAGAGAGAGAGAGAGAGAGAGGTCTGTGGATGACGCTCCCAAAACCCGGAGCTCTCAAGGGGTCACTTAAATTGACTTTCACTGCCAGCATAAAACAATGATCGTCTGTTTATATACTAGATCTCTCAGGTGATCGTAAGATATATACACAAATGTATGTATTTAATAGTTTAAACGCCACTCCTTTACGACAGCTGTCAAATGGTCGAGAGGTTAACGAATCGGGTGGACAAACATCAGTCCGGTTTCATTCCTGGTGAGCGTTAGTTGCTGTGTCTAGCCACACTGAAGTGACGTGAAACGTCGAAACACTTTGTCTGTGGATGACTTTATACATATATATATAAATATATTTATATATATCTGAGACAAGTTTTTCTTAAGGAGAATTCAGATTTAAATTCAGGGTTTTCATTCATCTAGACTGGTTACCAAGCCAAGGTTAACGAACCCAGTCTGTCCTACTATTTACACATACCTGGAAGTTAAGTAATTTGATGCGTACCTTTACCAAGGGTTTTAGCGCTATGTAAAGAGTAAATAGCTTCGTATCGACCAGTTTATTTCCCACGACTCTAACCATTAAACCACTTACCTCATAAATAATATATATATATATATATATATATATATATATACATACACGTGTATGTGTGTTCGTGTGTGTCTATGTGAGTGCGTGTGCGTGGGTGAGTGTGTATCACTGTATGTGTATATATTTTCTGTGTATGTTTATAGATGTATAGATATGAAGAGACTGAGGGGTATAAATATCAACTGAATGTGATAGGTAGATAAATATATAGATAGTAATTTTGGTACATTTTCTAATTTTCCGCAAGCAATGGTGTTAGCATCGCTTAATGTGTTTCCCTATTGTAGCTACCATAATTTTACGCTGTTATGAGTATCAATCTATTTATCTAACATTATAGATTGATCGATCCACTAACGTCAATATTGTTCCTAAACATTTGGAAAAGCACATGCATACATATACACAAGCAACTATACACCAAATAACATACGTCTAACACCTCTAACCATGCAGAATATTCCCAGTGGTTTAAAAGTTATGAGGATTTAAAGCTACAATTTGTGGTACAAAAGTGGACATGATTTTGTTTAAAAATGTCAAATCACGGAACAATTTTGATAAAACTTGGAATTCTTATGTAAAATTATATGTTCTTCCTGATTCTGCACTCAAATTGTATGTATCTCTTGCTATAACCCATTATTAGAGAATAAGAGGAACAGATATCAACATTTAAAAACAATGTTTACCACAAGATTATTCAACATTTTCATTTTAATACTGCATGTATACACATATATAGTATTAATTTAAATAAATAACATAACTTTGAACTTAAAAAATACCTTTTTAAATACTTAATACTACTAGCAAATATATGCACCCTCCGGGTGCAAGTATTTAAATTTTAATATAATAAAATATGTTAAATTAGAAAGGCTAATGAAACTGAATAAGAATTCAGATAAAATATTTGGAACAGAGGGGGTATGATTGAAAAAATAGAACAACTTTGAAACTAACTTTTCCGTCATTTGCATTTACTCCCGTCTTTCATTGGTAAATTTTCCTAATTTAACTATTTAGTTAAAATAGGCAGTAAAGAATAATATTACAGTTATTTCTTCTTGTTAATGTATTTCTTTTAAGATTTATCCCCGAGATTTTTGCTCATATTCAATAAGATAAAACCAAACAATTAGAAATCAATAATACCTAGCATATATTTATTAAAATCAAATTTTAATGTTCAATATGCAAATTATCCTTCCCATTCACACTGTAAACCGCTATTTTGTTGTATATATAAATACAATTGCATGTTATTAGTATGTAGATATGGTCAACAGCCTTAATGATGTAAAGCAATTTTATTAATAATTGAGGTTTAAATAAAAAATAAAATCATGGAGAATGAGACGTAAATAACAAATGGAATTGTGACTTGCAATAGTAATATAGTTTCGGTTACAGACATAAAACCCACAATCTCCATTATAATAAGATGTATTACATACAAGAAGTAGAATACCTATTTACATAATTTTTTAAAAAAACAAAGCCTGTCCGACCTGCATGTAATCATGTTTTGTTAATGTTTTAAAACTATATTGTAGGTTCGTTATTTTTCCAAAACTGAATGTTTGAGAAAATATCCTGATTGTTACCCATCATGTAAATATCATATATTATATGATATATGCCCGAATATTTCAAATGACTAAGCATTGAATAAGAGTGATAAATGTAAAATCGGCAAAATATGCCCACGTAAATGTACAGAAAACATTCTCATAGTCTTGTGTTGCTAAAAGCTGTCTCACTGTCTTCACTAACTGACAATCATGTGTCAATTAAAACACACGTGATTTTATCGTAGATCCATAAGCAAGATTAAGCCCACGGCATCAACATTTACTTGTGCAAATATTATCTTATTATTACGGTTTGTGCCACCATGAATGAAATTGAAAGTTCTTATCACTTATATTCTATTGGTAAGACTGTATCGAAGTGTACCACATAAAATACACCGTGTGACTAAAAGTTCATCTAAAAAGAAATCTGTGCAAATGTTAATCTATTTAGTGTTTAATTTCTTCACAAATAGGTGGGCCACTTCTTACAACTTTTAAAATTTTGATTTGAAGTCAAGTGATATAATCACGAATCATGTGACTAACCATTAGACCACGCACCTACTCAGTTTAGCATATAGTGAGTTTGCTTCTAACTTGGTGTTCCATAGTTCTGGCTAAAGTAAGCTCAGTTTGATAAATGACAAAATGAATTATAGCTATAACAGGTTGGCAGTTGATAACAATTGGTTGAGAAAACAAAGGAGAAAATAAAATAAACAGATCACTGATTTCATCTTCTTGTGACACTTTCCCAACAGAAAGTGCCTGAAAGAAAGGTGAAAAAATAAAGGAAAGAAAGAAAGAAAGAAGGAAAGAAGGAAAGAAAGAAGGAAAGAAAGAAAAAAGTTTATTTCCCGATATTACATTTTGTTATTTGTAGGGTGTGGCTTTATCAGTTAACGGAAGAAAAGGGATACCCTTTAATGTTTAAGGCTTCCACCATCTCCAGTCTAAGGTAGCTTGTTTGAATACCAAACTACACTATTTCATGCTTCAAGTCTTGATCCCTACAACCTTTTGAAATTAAACTAAATCTCTCAAAGTCTACGTGACTGCATCTAGCCAACGAATGAACGACTTCAATAGTTACGAACTCGAACCTGCCACCTGTAGATTACACTTTGCAGATGTTTGATACGTCTGCTATCTTGAGTTCCGAGTGTGGTGGGTAATGTTTCATAACAGCTATTCTTAGGACAATGACCAGAAAGGAAAAGAATGCATTCTTCGGTAAACGATTTTATTTTATTCAAAACTATATTTTCGAAGGCGATAAATTTGACATATATCAGTTATTAGACCATCAGTAAATCCGTTAGGTTCCAATTCCAGCCTACATATTGGATTTGATCCCTTTATATAATGTTGGCCTCTTAATGTTTCTAGTTGGTAGACTTTGATCATGTGCTGCTATAATTAATCCCTCTGTCTCTGCATTCAGTCTAGCAATTTTAGCCATGGATTAGTTTTTACTATATGTATATTGTTTTGGCGTAACGCCTATGCATTTGTTGTTCCTAGGCGTTTTTTTTTTGTCCTTGAGCTTTTGTTTTCGATGCCTTAATTGCTTTATCTATCTTATATATTTAGGGGTTGTTTTCTAGATCAATTCTATTTCTATTAGGCATCTTAGTTGATGGTTCACCGGAGGAAGACACCTCAGATCTTGAGGATTCTTCTGGGTATTCTAGCCGATCTTAACAACGCTGTTGTTTGGATGGACACGATTCTACCTTGGAATTACAATTCTTCCAGATTATTTTCACAACCCTTGGGACAATTTCACGTGCCATAATTTCAATTTTTACGACCGCTACCTTCATGTTCAACAGTCTCCTTTTTATTTCTCTGTCATGCTCCAAGTATTTATTTATCTTTTCATTTTCTTTCACTTTCAACCTGTGATCCGCTTGGGCGGCAAAAACCACGAGATGACAAGAACCCTTTTTCTTTTAATTGATACAAAGTATATCTATTAACTGGGATTAGGTGATCCGTCTGTATCTCAAAGTCCCAGAAAATTTAATGTATCTCATTCCCTAGGACAGATTTGTGCATATATTATTTAGTAACTTGTTGAAAAGTAATTTCTTGCAAAATCCGTAATGAATCACCTTAGTTTATATCTTGAGGTTTCCCATGTCCAGGTATTCTGTGAAGTATCCATACAGTTGTTTTTCATCCCTCTGTTTTCTAGTTTTTGTCCATATGTTGCAATTGCTTTTTCTGAGTGTTGAAATGAGTATTTCTTTGTTTTTATTGGTGTGTCTTTAGTTGCTTGAATGTTTGTATCTACACAGTCTTCAATGTTGGCGAGACGTTTTCCTCCTCGTTTTCTTGGCACATATATTATATCTATGTCTCTCGTGTGTAATGTCTAATGTAATGTCATGAGTTTCTTGTCATTGGGTCCATCTTGTCCATTTTAAGAATAGCCGAGAGTATCTTACAAGATGGGCAGCCCAGGTGTTTATTCCCTTGATCAGATTTCTATTGCAGATCTTCTGTCATCTTTTTCCTATACACTCTTTGTGTTGGATTGCTCTTAAAATAACAGTGTAGTACATTTATGTAGTATTCTCTGGACCATTTCTTCTGTTCATATTTCTCAGCTGGGTTGTATTGATGTAAGTTGTGTACTTAAAAAAACATTGAGCAGCCAACATTAGCAGGATTTTTAACTATAGCTCTATTGTTGGCTATTAAGGGAGCACCTGCCGCTTTCCATTACTGTCTCTCAGATATATTTTCATGTTCCTTTGTGAACCTAAAAAAGAAATTGATTAACCAACGCCTGCAGGATGTCAACAGGGTCCTTATGTTGGCTATCAAGAGAGCACCTGCCCTTTTTGTCTCTGGTGCCTCGTAGATGAATTGTTTTCATCTTGGTTTGTGTAAATGAAAGAAAAGGTTCACTTTTGGGATGCGAATGTTGCGTAAGGATTATCCTCATAGGACATGCAGCGGAAAGCCAAGTTCAAATCCGGAACTTGGCTGGGTGTGATTCTCTTCATGGGAAAGGCATGAATCCATAGCTTCTAATCCCAAATATGGTCAAAGAGTGGGGAAGACTGGCTATTTTAATCGATGTAAAAGTACAATTCTGAATAAATATACTTGTGAAACCACTTCTCTTAAACTATATCTCTCTTTCTCACCCTTTTTATCTCTGACTGTCTATCTCTCTCTTTCACACACACACACACACACACACACACACACACACACACACATATATATATATATATATATATATATATATATATATATATAATATTTAAGCAGGTTTTGTTAAAGACCACGGAATATATTTTTGATAATCTTTAATTGTAAGACGATCAAGTCATACTGTAGTCGTTCCCAGTAGACGATCAGTGAAGTGGTTGATATATATATATATATATATATATATATATATATATATATATATATATATATATAATGTGTCTGTGTGTGTGTGTGTGTGTGTGTGTGTGTGTGTGTGTGTGTGTTGAAAAATGAATAAAGGAAAGAAAGTATAGAATGGATAATGTAGGATATTTTAATCAATTATAATAAACTATTATTATTTTTAAATAACCAAATGAAATGAAATAATAATAATAATAGAAAAAATGTACAAATGTTCCACACACAAGGAAAATTTGACCTTCATCAGAGTAAATCCTTTATTTTTACCCAGACACCCCCACACACACATATATATATATATATATATATATATATATATATATATATATATATATTACCATCCTTATGAAAATGGTGTACGAGTTGAGTGCACAAAGTATCGATAAGGAAGCTGCATTTACCTAGACAAAAAGAAATAAATCTAGTGTGTGTAGTGGATACTGGTCTAGAACAATTTTATGATTCTCAAAAGAAAATGTAGACCAAAATCTCTGGAATTTAGCTAAAAAATATGTAAGATCTGGACTGAATAGTCTAAATACTAACATTTGATTGTATAAGTTAATGTTCTGTACATCACGTCATTAAATATACTATTTTTAGAATAATAGGTTTTTTTTTATATAAAAAGAGTTTAGTCATCTGCCGTATAACCAATTACATTAGCAAAAAATCTTGTGCCAGTGTGGAAGTGTAAGGCTCATAACACCCAAGCTCTTAAAGATTTAGTGAAGGAATATGTCTTGCAATGAACTGATAAAAATACTAATGGAATTATACGGGTGGGATATATGCATTAGGAGGAAAGTGGAGAGAGCGTTTCGATCCAGATATCTGCGTGTTCAGAGAGAGAGAGAGAGAGAGAAAGAGACAGACAGAGACAGAGGCAGACAAAGAATCAGAGACAGAGACAGATAGACATAGGGTGTAGATAATACGAAATATATGTTTGCGTGAGCATAAGATCAATGGTTATGAACAAATCGAGTTAGATCGAAGGATACGCCATTACCAAAATCTCATACAAACGATAGATCAAAATTCTCCATTTTTCAGCCAAATCTTATCTTCATCCGTTACTTCCTCACCCCATTTACATCCATCAATTGCCTTCGCCTGTTGATGTCTTGCCAACTATTAGATCCTCGTCCAAAAACAATTCTTGTTCTTTGACTCCTTTTAGGAATATTCTGGAAGACTTTCAAAAGAAGCTTCTTCGGTCATCTACTTCCGCCGTTTGCCGCCATATTATTTACTTCTATTCCTCTCTTTTGTGAGCTGATGCCATCTTGTTTCGGAGTTATTATAAATAGTTTCTTCTTATACGGCGAAAGTGTTTCGTGTATTTGATCTTTTTTTTATCGTTTTATACGCCATTTTCTTTTCTTTTTTTTTTACATTTCAAGTTTGTTAGCGTTGAGAATATAAAAAGAAGTTTGACCTGTTCGTTTTCCGATAATTTCTCATCTCTACAATTTGAAGAATTTTGTTGATATTTTTACTGTTTTTATTATCTTTACTTAAGGGTAAAAAAAAAAATTCTATGATATCTAATGAGGCGGAACATAAGACGCTGTGGATGAGAAAGAGAAAACAAAGGAAGGCGAAGTGTGTCGCAATCAGAAGAACATGCTGAAGATACAGTAGAGTTAAGATGGTGATTAAATGTGAAAAAAAGAGTAGAGAATGATAAAGAAAAACAAGCATGAAAAAGATACTGTTTAACATAAGACAGGTTGGCGTGGAAAAAAGAAACGATAAAACCAAGAATGAAATTTCCAAAGAGTTAATAAAAGATTGTTGTGGAAAGAAAGAAATATTGAATATAATTCAGAGAGAAATTGGTGAACACTACCACAATAAAATAAACAATGGGCATATATATATATATATATATATATATATATATATATATATATATATATATATATATATATATATATATATATATATATATATATATTATCGGCCATATATCTATACACCCCAAAAATATTTTATAAAGATTTAATTTTCTTCTCAATAAAAAATCACAGAATTTTACTACGTTTAAAGGAACATTATAAGATAAAAACGGATATCATTAGGTATTATTTATTGCCAAAATCTTCATAACATCAATTCATCAAAAGATCAATTGTATCTTAAGATGCGCCCGTCGTGTAATGGTAATTGTCATAGAAAATGGTCACAGCGAAAAGAGTTCAAATTCTAGGCGACGCTGTTTGCATTTCACATAGCGTTTATACCCAATTATTTTCCCTCCACCTAAATAAATCGTAGGGCACATTTTAAAAATTGGTATTGGTAACTAGTTTAGGAGAAGGAAACTCTGAATTCAAACCAGTCAAACTTCACTTAAGAATATACATTAGTTTAGTTTAGTTTTGTTTTGTTTTGTTTTACGACATATCAACCTCGGTGGGTCATTTAATGCCGATAAAGTTTTGAAATAAAGTTATTCTTAATGGATAATCAAATTTTGTTTATGAACTCATGTTTTTCTATCCAACCCATAGATGGGACGCTAACACGTATTACCACTCTAGGTCAGAGTGGACTAGGGAGCAGTGGTGATCATTCCCCAAACCTCCAAAACTGGAACCTCACCCTCAGAGAGTTTAACGTCATTCCCAGGACATGTAGACCCTCATATGATAAAAAGTTTTTGGGCTTGCCATAATGGCAATAGGGTTGGGGCAATAATATAGGTGCTAGGGCTTGACGTGACCAGCTGATTGATCGGGAGGGATTCTCCGACCGCCCGTCTAGCCCAAGAAAGGGCCTAAGTGGAGTATTGCAAGTCATGGACTGCTCAACCACCTGAGTTCTATCTTAAGCATCCCGGGTCGGCAACCACGGCCAGCAGGTGGCCCCATTGGGGGAGTCTTACCCCTCTGCAGAGGTGCAGTCGGTACATTCTAACGCCCAAGCCGTCAGGGCAGAATAATATACATTGTGTCGCATCCTGTTTGTAAGGAGAGTTGGTAAATACATATGTAAGAGATGTACTTACTTTTAGACAGGTAAAAAAAATTGTCAAGACATACTTTCAATGCAGCAGTCCTAATAACAGTTTTTAATACAATATCAGATATTATTAGATTCTATTCATTATAAAAGTCTACAGCAATTAAAAATACGCAGATAAGAATAACAATAAGTTGCATTCAAAATAAGATATGGTATTATTTTTCCCTAAAAATGATAAAAGCCAGGTAGCCTTGGTTTGCAAAGAATTATTCAAGGACATTTTATATATGTCTTTACTGGTTACACATATGAGTATTTATTTTGATACTTCAATGGCATCCTTCTACTATTTGTTTCGTTACAGTTACATCCTTGTGAAAATTATTTAAACAAAACGAAGAATTCCGTTATTATTAGAATGTCTATCTCTTTGTAAGGCTTGCAGCGTTTGAATTTTCGTATGCTTCCTTGGAGTAGTGTCCGTCGCAGACAATAGCCGTAGTACAACTAATACGCAGTCGAGACAGTTGTTTCTATGGGTGATGAAAATGTAATGCAGTCATGGATGATGAAATATTTTTCAAGGCTAAACAAATTTCATTGTACACCCTAAAACTCATTCATTTTCATTTCCACCACTGCAAATGATCTACTCTGTGAAAAAGAAAAGAAACCGGTTACAACCGGTCACTTCAGTGTGTCTAGAAGCTAACCGTATGGTGAAGTAAAGGCCACCAAATCGGTCGTTTCAATTAATTTGTACAAGGATTTACATAAGCATAATAGAATCGTAATCGTCCCTGACAATTCTACCTCAAAATCCAGCACCAGTGTCGGTAAACCGCTTAGCTTGTGAGCTTGGTCTATAAGCAGCGAGTCTAATTGGTGAATTATTTGTTTAGCTCGCTGGCTAACCATTACAAAGCATCAGGCACCCATTTAAAATTTAAACACCATAGGATTTAGCACAAACAAGACTGAGACTTGAAATAAGTATTGAACTCACGACTCTGTAGTAATTTGATTTCGATATTAGCTGGCCAATAATTCTATCGAGATTGAATGCCCGTGAAATCGTTTGTTGGAGCTGCAAAGCTATTGTCATGTTCCCTTTATTTGACATGAAAAGGGATAAGTATAAATTTTACTTTCGGTCCCCTTCATTGTTTTGATTTGATGTTGTTTCATTATTTAAAGGCATATCAGTATTTGTGGGTTATTTACTGCCACAGGCATCCTCATAGAATAAGAATAGTGGTACTATTTAACCCATAGTTGGAGATGACACTCAAGGTGACACTCTTAAAGTGAATATAATATCACGATTGGAGTTCAAACGCACTTTTTATGATGTCTCTGCCCAGCATGTTAACAACTTCGCCATAGATATTCCTGCTCGTTTCATTCGAGTTAACAAACAGGAAATAACGAAAAATTGCACCAAAGAATAATAATAAAAATAAAAAAAAAATATAATGGGAAAAGTAAAATTGAGCAAGGTCTGCATTTAACAATGAACGTATAATAAATAAAATAACCACAAAAAATAGAAATGACAAAGAAAGAATAAATAAGATGGCAAAATAGGCTATTGAAAAAGAGTAGACAATGTCCTCGAATGAGGAAACAATAAAAGCCAGAAAAAAATGTCTAAAATGAGAAAATTTGAGAACAATTTACATGGTCACCAGGAAATCTTTTACGTCTTTTACCTTTTATTTCGAATAAATTGTTTTTTTCTTGTTTTTTTTTTAACCGGGAATGTGTCAGCGTATCTCTATGAATTGCTCTCATAATTTTATCACCTAACATTAAAAGATGGACCATGTTGTACTAAGCTGAAACACGTTGGAAAAAATTTCCTTTTTAAAGGTGGCAAACAACACCCCACCCCACCCCACGCCCCCACACACAAACACACAAACACACACACACACACACACACACACACACACACACATATATATATATATATATATGGTTAACTAAAGTCTGAAGAAGATAGGAAGATCTCAAACATGTAAAATAATAATAAAAATTAAAAAATAAAATATCCATTTTCCGAACCTTCCTTTTTATAATATATATATATATATATATATATATATATATATATATATATATATATATATATATATGATAAGTATGTAAACACGATGTGATTGGATATGGCTTATATATTATATATATATATATATATATATATATATGTGTATATATATATATGTATGTGTGTGTGTGTGTGTGTGTGTGTGTGCGTGTGTGTGTGTGTGGTAAATGAAAATGGAAGTAAATCCTACGGTATGTTGAAAAGAAAAATAAAGGAAAGAAAGTATAGAATGGATAAAATATCCTATTTTATCCATTCTATACTTTCTTTCCTTTATTTCTCTTTTCAACATATATATATATATATATATATATATATATATATATATATATATATATATATATATATACCCACACACGTGTGTGTGTGTGTGTGTGTGTGTGGTGAGATGAGATGAGAACATTCTTGTCATTTTAATTTATTATTATGCACTTAGTTTCAGGTTTTGTCTAATTACCAAAACTAGAGTATGTTCTTTAAAGAAAACATCATCAAGACGCAATTCATTTCTCCGGAAATATCAAGATGGAATCATGTACTAGTTGGTATTCATGGCAGAAGCTCCAATACGAAGATTTCAGAATATTTAGGTGTCAATACGAGGAATCTGCATAGGATTTGAAAAGAGTTGGATGAGTCCAATGTGAATTACTAAAGTAAGCCAACTCCTAAACTTTACTTTGATCATTCTGATATGGAAAAAATCCCGAATATCTTGGTGAAATCCAGACCATGATTGACAACGAGCTCAGAAATTCAATGCGGTCCAAATTCAGGAACAAGGGAGTGTCTGAGTTACTTATCAGACTGGTAGTATATGAAATTATTCGACATTTCTCATCCTAGGAGAGAAAGACCCTTTTTTTTTAAATCCCGGGCCGTGTAGTCCAAGAGGAAAGACCGCAGCGCAAAGCTTTTGAACAAACTCAAGTATCCCCTTCAACCGAACACGTTTTGTTTTTTCTCATATTTCTACCAGGATCAAATGGCAAATTTGAAGAATGGCCTTTGCCTTGCTCTGTACCCACAATATGTACCAATAATGATTAAAAACAAACACACAGTTCATACTATGGTGTTGGTTATATTCACAAGCGCCGATAAATTTTTTCTCCATTCAACTTCCCATATAGACATGTTACATAATCATTAGATACCTAATATTTATGTGCAAGAGTGTAGAAATCAAAATGGCCGTTATAAGCTGCAGTCCATGGCCTTGAATGATTTGAATGACAAGGCTTGACCTGTCCTGATCTTTCCTTCCGGTAGATACCGTGAGAATCGGTGGAGAAGACCTCTTCCGGTTTAGATTAGAAATAGATTTTAGTCAGTCGGTGATAAAACCACGACGGTGGTGAGTCGTGTTATACACGCGGCCGACTCGATCTGCGCAGGTAGTCTTGTGGGAGATTTCGAGAATAAAATATGATCAAAGTAAATCGAAGTCTTGTGTTATTATCTAAAACCTACCAATGACACAGGGCTTCTGATAAAGAAAATCCCCAATGGAAGACCAGACACGAAGTCCCCAAGAGAGGTCCAGACGTTAGAAGAGACCTAGAAGAACTTAAGATGTCAGAAGAACAGAAGAAGAATAGAAGAAAGTAAGAAGTAAAGTAAGGTAGAAGGGTATGCAACAGACAGACGCCTACATCAACTGTCCGATGGAGGTAGTGCTGCCCTGGATAAGGAAAGTTGCTTCTGGAAAACCTTACCTCTTCCATCAAAAACTCCATACCAGGTCATACAAGCAGCATAAACTAGCTTCGTTTGTGATAAGATTTCTGCGACCACACCATCCTTAAAACCTGCCCGTCTAACTCTCCAGATTGCAATCCTTTTGATTATGATGATTTGGTTGCTGTTGAACAAAAGACACCCCCCCCCACTAAAATAAATCTCAGAGCAACAGCAAAAAAGAACTGAAAGAAAGGTAACAGCACCATTTATCGATTTATATAAGGAAACCGTTTAAAAACTCTGCAGAAGATTCCGGAGTCGTCTGGAGACCTTTGTTTAGACCAATGGCGATTTCTTTTAATACATTTAATCTATAGTATTTCAAGATATTCTAATGTAATTTTGGTAAATATATCTGATAAAGAGAGATGTCAATGTTATTTTCATTTTTGCGTCATTGAGACAGCGCTTTACCATTACACAACATTCACACAACACACACATACAAATGCACACACACACACATATATATATATATGTGTGTGTGTGTGTGTGTATTTGTTGTGTGTGTGTGTCTGTCTGTGTGTAGGAATGAAAGATTCGTTTAAAAAGCATTCTTCTGCTGTCAAGGACGTACTCAAGTAGAGTAGAGCAGCTGCATTACTAAAAGATTCAAGTACTTGAAAACACACACACACACACACACACACACACACACACATATATATATATATATATATATATATATATATATAAACGATATGAAATATATATATATATATATATATTAATAAGTCATCCACAGACACGTGTTTCGGCGTTTCACACCTCTTCAGTGTGGCTAGACACAACAACTCTCCTTGGCCAGGGTCGGACTCCGACTAACTATTTGCCAGACTGATATCTTATCCCCTCGGCCAATGACAGCAGCTGTAAGGATACTGGTGATTAATCTATTAAATATATAGGTTTGTTTATATATTTTACGGTCACATAGATATCTAGTTTTTTTGCTTGCTGTCTGCATGTTGTTTTTGCTATTTCTTTTTTTATTCTATTTTTTGTTGGCCATTATAATGTATATTCTAAGACGTTGTTCCGTTGATTTCTTTTTTTATATTTATAATTTCGGGAAATTTGTTTTAGCTCTCGGAGTCATTGGTTTTTAGTTGGGTTAGCAAGTATTTATTTTCGTGTCTACCTTTGAATATAAGCTCTGATCATTCGTTGATTTTTTTTATTTTCTCAGGGAAGGTTAATATTCTAATTTTTCCTCTAGACAAAGTTTACATTTTCGGGCCAGGTTGTTAAACCAGTTCTTCTTCTTGATAATATATATATATATATATATATATATATAATATATATATATATTAGGGGTTTTCTTGTTCTGCTGAGGTATTCTTTTTTAAATCTCTCCTATCATCTCTGTTTCCTTGATAGTGTCTGCTTCTAAAATTCCTAAGTATTTGTAACTTTCTTTTTATTCAAGTGTTTTTATAGTGTCCTGATTTGGTAGTTTTACACCATCCATTAATTTTCTTTCATCCCGTTTTATTACTAGCATAGTGCATTTTTTTAATTCCGAATTCCATTACTATATATTGGCTGTATATTCTAATAGTTTGTACCAGGATTTCTAGGGGTTTTTTTTTCATTTTTATGCGAAATTTGATCTTATCCATTTACATAAGGTGGACCAGTAAAATCTACAAAATGACAAGTTCTCTTCTTGTTAATTATTTCAAAGTCTATTCTTCTGACCAGGATAAGGTGTTCCGTCTGTATTTCGTTGTACCAGAGAGTTTTTTCCGTCTCATTCTCCAAGACGGGTTCAGGCTTGTACATGTATCATTTAGGTGTATGGTGAAAATTGAATTTCTTCCACAATTTTCAGTGGATCACCTTTCCCAAACAGTTATGCCTGGTCTTGTATTTTCTGCTAGTTTGCTGTATTCATTGATTATATAATTAACTGTTTCGTCTTTGTCTCAACACATTCTGCACTTGCTATTTTGCGGCGTTTTATCTATTTTTGTATTTATATTTTCTTCTTATGGCATTGACTTGTGCTGCGAATGTGAGAGATTCAGTTATTATTATTATTATTATTATTATTATTATTATTATTATTATTATTATTATTATTATTATTTCACTCTTTGCGGGTTTTCCTACCAACCTAAACTGATGGTTTTTCACTGGAGTTTAAGTGACAAGAAGTCTTCTCAGGTCTTCAGGACTCTCCTGAGTATTCCAGCTTATTTCAACAATGCTGTTTTCTGGATGGCCTCAATTATTTTTTAAATTTTTTTTTCACATCAGCATTAGCTGATGGTCTTTCACTGGAGTCTGGGTGACAGCAAGTCTCCTCAGTTCTCCAGGACACTTCTGAGTATTATTGCAGATTGCAGCAGTGCAGTGTTCTGAATGGTTTCAACCCTTCCTCTGATTTCCAAACATTTCAGACTCTTTTCCAATCCTTTTGGGACTGTTCCAAGTGCACCAACTACAATTGGTATCACTTTGACTTTCATATTCCATAACCTTTTCAGTTTTCTAGCAAGGTCCAGATATTTGTCCATTTTTTCATTTTCCTTTAGCTTCACCCTGTGATCTGCTGGCACTGCAAAATCCACCAGTTGACAAGTTCTTTCTTTTTTGTTTATCAACACTAGGTCTGGTCTTCTTAATTATTATCATTATTATTATTATTATTGTTGTTTTTTGTTGTTGTTGTTGTTAATATTATTAGTTTTAATAACCATTATAATAATATTTTAAGTTTTAAGTGCAAGTCTTCATACGTTTCCAGGACTCTTCTAAGTATTCTAGCTAGAGTTAACAGTGTTGTAGTCTAACTGTCTCTGATCTCCAGTTCCTCCAGTCTCTTTTTTTCCTTTCGTTTAAGATGTCAGAGAAGGGGCATGTTGAAGTTTTTGATTTTGTCTTTCTTCTGCACGTCCAAGTGGATTTTTTCAAGGTAGAGCATATGAAAGAATTGTGCAAATATTTGCCTATTCCGAACGCTTTTCACTAATCCATTAGCCAGGTCCTAGGAGTGTTCCTGGAATTTCTCATATCAGCGTGTTGTCTCGTGCAGTAAAATTTATATGGATTTGTGACAAGTGTAGCAATTAAAACTCCTTTATAACTCGCAAGAAAAGCACACTTCTCACACATCAATATCAATTTTAAACACGCGGATATGAGAAATCCCAACACCACTCCTTGAAAATAGCTAATGGATTAGCTGAAAGCTGTAGGGACGAGCAATCTCCCGGACAATTCCTTCATACGCTCGGTCCGGAAAAGATTTCAATTGTGCGTGCACAAGAAATGCTATATAGGAAACTCATACATCAAAGAGGGATTGTTAATACACTATATATATATATATATATATATATATATATATATATATATATATATATATATATATATATATATATATATAGATAGATAGATAGATAGATAGATAGATAGATAGGGGTGGTTGTTGCGTGTGTTATAAAAACTTAAAATCTTTTAGAGAGTGTTTTCGTCTTAGAGCCCCTTTTAATTCTTTTTCATCATTACTTTTATTGCGGGGGTTTTAAGATTGCCTTTCGTTAACGGGACTTTATATTTCGATATTGAGTATTGTATCTATGAAAAATAATAGTGAATCCTTTTTAATTTTACAATTTACATCCAAGCCTTTGTCGTATCAGTGCTGCTGTATGGCTGCACCACCTGGACCCTAACGAAGCGACTAGAGAATAAACTAGATGGGAGCTGCACAAGAATGCTACGTGTGATCATGAACAAGACGTGGAAACAGCACCCCACGAGAAAACAGCTGTACGGCCATCTGCCACATATCACCCAAACCATCCGAGTAAGACGGATAACACCCGCGGGACATTGCTGGGGAAGCAAGGACGAACATAAGCGACGTCCTCCTGTGGAAGCCAGCACATGGGCACGCCAGTGTGGGCCGAGCAGCAAAGACGTACAGTGATCAGCTCTGTGCGGATACAGGATGCTGCATAGATGACCTCCTGAGAAGAATAAACGATAGGGACGGATGGAGAGAGACTGTCATGGATATCTATGCTAACAGCGCGACATGATGATGATATATATATACATATATATACATATATATATATATATATATATATATATATATATATATATATGTGTGTGTGTGTGTGTGTGTGTGTGTGTGTATGTGTGTGAAGAAAGGAAGTGAATCCGACGGTATGTAGTATAATAAGAAAAATGAAAAAACACAGGTTTAAACTCACCACTTAACCCATTTAAACGTGTGTTTTTTTCATTTTTCTTAATATACTACATATATATATATATATATATATATATATATATATATATATATATATATATATTATTTCTAGACTCAACCGGTCTGAAAAAAAATTTAAAAAGAAAAGAATAACCCATCCGTACTTTTAAAAATAATCATCATTGTCGTATGTAGTGGCTAAGAGAGAGAAAAAAACACCGAAGAAGTTTACTATGTTATATATGCAAAAAGTGCTCAATACGCTATATAGAGCATATCCATAAGGACCTGCATATCTATAAGGTCACTATCTACCTAGGTTTCACCCGAATGGTTTTTCAGAATCATTCTGATTGAAGGAGGTTGTTACAAATGTATTTTATTAAGGGATTGGGTATCCAAATAGGTAAAAATTAGCATAAAAAGTAAAAAATTAAAATTCATAAAAAGTTTGTGTTATAACTATTTTACTTGCCTAAAGAGCCATGCCTTTTTATGTATACATGCGTTTAGGATTTCAGTTCTTTGGTTTAATAATTCCCTTGAATTATCCTGAAGAACCATACGGGTGAAATCTAAGTAGATAGTGTCTGTCTCATGTAGGTCCTTATATAAAGTAAGTAAAGTCGTCAGTGTGGCCTAAAGTCGGTATTAGCCAATCAGCGAGGGA
The DNA here is from genome assembly GCA_023376005.1 of Doryteuthis pealeii. Lineage (NCBI taxonomy): Eukaryota > Metazoa > Mollusca > Cephalopoda > Myopsida > Loliginidae > Doryteuthis > Doryteuthis pealeii. Next base: position 29,236,338 of record CM042164.1, read on the forward strand.
GTCTATCCCCTTTTCACTAGCACTAGACGTTTTTGCGTCTGAGGTGGGGCGCCACACCTACCATCAGCTCCTTACTTTACCGCATAGATCCCTGTGCTACTCATACGCTGAGTTGGCGAAGGCCGGTATCGAACTAGGAACCTTGTGGTTTCTAGATGTGTGAAGAGAAATGGAAGTGAATCCGACGGTCTGTAGTATAGTGAGAAATTTGAAAAAAACACAGGTTTAAAAAAGTGGTAAGTTTATTAGCCCACGTTGCAGTGTTTCGATCTGTTGAGTAGATCTTCTTTAGGGCTTTTGTTGATATAAGGAAGAGTAAAAGAAAAATGTTATTACAGAATAATGAGGAGACTGTGATGTCCTTGTTCATCAATCTGTTCAAAGGTGTTTTGAAAGAGAGTTAAAGTTCTTTGAATAATTTGAAAATTGAGAAACGCTGGAAAGATAGACGGTCTGAAATATGACATCAAGATTTCTTCTTTTATGGTGTGTGTGTGTGTGTGTGTGTGTGTCAGTATATATATATATATATATATATATATATATATATATATATATATATATATATATATATAAATAAATAAATATATAAAGGTTTTACATATCTATTTATTTGATGACAAAAGAAACAGTCACAACCAATTGTTTTCATGCACGCGTAAGCGTAAACAATCTTCAGGTGAAGTTGTTTCAAATGCCTGAAGATTGTTTGCGCTTTCACATGAATGAAACCAAATGGTTGTTCATGTGTCATCAAATAAATAGATATGTAAAACCTTTATATATGTATTTTATTATATTACATAATATCTCTATCTTTTTATATTGAGCACTCTACCAATAATTCTGTATTTTGGCACACCGTTCCAGTAAAAGCTGAAACAGTGACAATCCACACACACTATATATATATATATTATATATATATATATATATATATATATATGTGTGTGTGTGTGTGTGTGTGTGTGAAGAGGATTATCTTCCCTTTGCCGGAAGAGTTATCTTCTCGCTGCGTTGCTGTTTGTTCCCACCAGGGGACCTCTGGTAGTTAAGCGCGTTCATTGGAACTTGTCTTCCTCTTTTTAGCTGGATCTTCTCAAGAACTGCTATGGGCTAGAGTCTATCTACCCCCCTTCTCGGAGGGACTTTTGCCCCCCCCCTCCGTACATTACTGTAAGTCCTTAATACAGCATGGATTATCCTTTAGTTCCATGTCTGTAACATTTATATTGTAGGTACATTTGGGTATCTTGTTTATACCTAGATATTGTATATGTATTTACATGTTCTATTCTCCTGTACATTATGTATCTTATCGTTTCCATGTGCTGTTATATATATTAAATGATTTGTCTCACAGCATGTCGGAATTGTATGTTCATTAATTAACTTTGAATCTTACACACACACACACACACACACACACACACACACACATATATATATATATATATATATATATATATATATATATATATATATATATATACATGAGTGCGTGTGTGTGTGTGTGTTTTGTGCTTAATGTATTACATATAATACTCAAGCAAATGGTAAAGCCTGAAGTTAGTACTACAATAATTGTATTTCCTATGTAACGTTTCGTTCTACGTACTATTTTCAGGAACCTTCCATTTTAGAAATGCTCAAATGATGAAGAGCGAAACATTAGACAGAAAATAAATTAATTTTACCAGCGACTTCAGGATTTTAGGTCCTATTTCTTCACGTGCATGGGTATATGCATTTGAAGGAGCTCGTACGTTGTTCTACTTGGATCCACTTTCCTTTCTAAATTTCCTGTAATTTGCCATTACCTGTTAACGCTTAACAAAATCCATCAATAGATCCCCATTAGACTAATCTGCCTAGCATTTGTTGCCCACAGGAGGTAATCTCAAACTGGCGTTGATCATTTATTCTCTTTCGGTTTCTCCTTTGCTTAACCTTATAACCCTTCCAAATCTCCATACTACCCATCTCCAATTTCCTTCTCATCAGTATGCTATTATTCCAATGAAAAATACGATTCTAGTTCTTATTGCCTTTAGCCTGCTATCCTGATACTAAGCAGATTACAGCAGTTTGGCTTAGCTATTATGTATATATATATATATATATATTATATATATATATATATATATATATATATATATATGTGTGTGTGTGTGTGTGTGTGCTTGTAGTATATTAAGAAAAATGAAAAAAAAACACAGGTTTAAATAAGTTGAGTGGTAAGTTTATTGGCCGACGCTGCAGTGTTTCGATCTATTCATTAGATCTTCTTTAGGGCATTTGTTGATATAAGAAAAGGTAATGCATTTTTTTATCACAGAATGACGATAGTTCTTGTTTATCAGTCTGTACAAAATGTGAAGTTTGAAGAAAGAACGCTGCAAATTTTGAACAGACTGATAAACAAGACTATCGCAGTTTTTCTCGTCATTCTGTGATAAAAAAATGTATTACGTTTCCTTATATCAACAAATGCCCTAAAGAAGATCTAATTAATAGATCGAAACACTGCAGCGTCGGCTAATAAACTTACCACTCAACTTATTTAAACCTGTTGTTTTTTTCATTTTTCTTGATATACTACATACCGTCGGATTCACTTCCATCTCTTCATATATATATATATATATATATATATATATATATATATATGATTGATAAATAGTGTGCTATATTTAGAAGTAAATAGTTCTCAATATCATAGATAGATTATGCATATCTAGTTTAGCGCAGCATAGACATGAAATTAACGGCGGTTACTGACTGTTTCTCACTTACGCGATATTCAAACCACTTCGTCAGAAAACTATCAGTAACCAAGCGCCGTTAACTTCAGGTATACACACACACACACACACACACACACACACTCACGCACATACACACATACACTCACACGCATACACACAACACACACACACTCACACACATATACACACACACATATAAATATATATATATATATATATATATATATATATGTATCATCTGCTCACGCTGGCAGCACGGATACCCAAGACAATCCTCGCCAACCGTCCCTATCAGTCATCAACGCTAGGAGTACTTAGTGGAGCATCCATAATCCTCACAGATCTGATCGGTGTAGGTCATTGGTGGTTGATCCGCAATGAGTACCCATAAGCAAGTTTCATTCACACACACTTACACTGACACAGACACACACAAACACACACACGCACACACACACACACGCACACACACACACACACACACACACATATATACATGACACCGTTATTATTATTATTATTATTATTGTACTCTTTACATATTTTTCACACTAGAGGTAACTGGGACCTTTCCACAAATCCTAGTGACAACAAGTCTCTTCAGTTTAACAGATCTTTTTGGGGCTGAACTTGAACAAAGGTGTCAAAATTAGAGTGACCCAGAAAAACAGAACCCAAATTATTTATTTATTTTCCCATTCAACTAACCTTAAACCCTAACCCCTGTATACAGGGTGACCCAGAAAAAAACAGTACCCACATTATTTATTCATTTTCCCATTAAACTAACCTTAAACCCCAACCCTAACCCTAATCCTAACCCTAAACCTAACCCTAGACCCCCATAGTTAAAATTAACAGTTTTATTGCAAAATTTGTGGGTTCTTTTTTTTCTGGGTCAACCTAATTTTGACACCTTTGTGCAAGTTCAGCCCTTTTTGGATATCCTGACCGATCTTAGTACGGCTTTTTTCTGGTCTGTCTCCATTATTCCTCTGATATCCATTTCATACTTTCCTTAGCGATTTTTTCAATGACTCCATCTCTTATTGGCATCATTGCACTTTTATATTTCACAATGGCTTCAGCAAGCTTACCAAGTTGTTGTATTTGTTCAGATTTACGGTTTTCCGGATTTTCACATTGTATTCTGTTCGAAATGTAAAATCTACAACTTAACAAGTTCTGTTTTTTTTCTAGTTATTAGTAGATATTATCTTCCTACCTGGATTTAGTGATCTGTTTTGTTCATCTCAAAATACCAGAGAATTGTATACGTCTCACTTTCTATGATATATTTTTTGTTTTTGTATATAACATTTGTCATGCTTCTTACTGTACTCCACTCTCTCTCTCTTTTCTCTCTAATCCCCCCTCTATCTCTCTCTGTTATCTCTCTCATCCTCCCACACCCATTCCCTCTCCCCATCTCTATCTGTGTTCTCTCTCATTCTCCCTCACCCATTCGCTCTCCCCTCTCTCTCCCTCTGTTCTCTCTCATTCTCCCTTCATTCCTCTCTCCCCCCTCTCTCTCTCACACTGTGTTCTCTCTCTCATCCTCCCTCCATCTCTATCTCTCTCTCTCTCTGTTCTCTCTCTCATCCTCCCTCACCCATTACCCCCCTCTCTCTCACTCTCTGTTCTCTCTCTCATCCTCCCTCCTTCCCTCTCTCTCTCTCTCTCTGTCTCTCTGTTCTCTCTCTCACACACATACACACACTCTCTCTTCATCCTCCCTCTCTCCCCCTCTATCTCCTTCCATCTCTATCCCCCATCTCTCACTACATAACCTAAACTTTCTATTCAGCTGCGTATTATTGATTTAGCTTCGACATAATTAGTTCTTATGGCGTTATTTCTACTGCTATTAATGAATATTCAGCCTATCTCTTAAGGTTACTCCAGCGTTTTCAGTATATCTAATGTGTAATTTCCTTAATTTGTTGCCTGAAGTAACCATATAGTTATTTTTCTCCCAATTTTTATTTTCTACAATGCACAATTGCTGTTATATTATTTGAACAAGTTATACTATCGTACTGCTGTTATTTTTTGTTGTAATTAAACTTTCTCTCATTAATATATCCTTTAAGTCACTGAATTGCCACATCAACACAATTTACAATGTTGTCTAATCCTCTTCTTTCTTCTTTTCCTGTAGCATATAATCTTTCTAAGTGATCTACCTGTCATAGGGCCTTGTATATCGTCATCAGTTTTCTTGCTTAGTTGTCAATATTTCTGAGCACCACTCGTCCAGTTTAAGAAAAGCCCTAAGATACCCCAAAAGGAAAGCTTTCTAATTGGTTTAATTAGGTTTCTGTTGCTGAGTTTGGTTTCAAAATGTGTTCTTATTCTTCTGAGATATTCTCTTCTCATTTGTATTTAATCTCTATTTGCTTCGATGCTATCTTAGATGACACCATCAAGCAATTAGATAGGAAAGAAAAGGCGTTGGTAGTTTTCTTTTTCTCTAAGTATTCCGATGTTCCCCCTCATTCTGCTAGTATATTCTTTCTGTTGTTTCTCTTTTTTCCGTGATCTATTATACGCGTTGCCCTTTTCAATTTTCAAATTATATTCTTATTTTAGCGGAAATATCTAGCAGTTTGATTTAGAGTTTCTATTATAACCTGCATAGCGAAATAATAACACAGGTAGTCCAGCTGACGTTAACCACGAGAATGTATCACTTCCGCCTTTTATTCACAACTCAAAAGATGGCTGAAACGGTGTTTCCGTTTATTAACAAAACAATGGCCGAAACGGTGCTTCCGTTTCTTAGTATACCACAGTTTCTTACTTCTTTTTTGTACATTATAAGTAAAAATCATATCATCCATGTGCATGAATAATAGAGGGGATTATGAGACCAGTTGTAAAATGCGTCACTCTATTTAAACCACTCCCGGGTGTTGTCCTCCGCTATTTGTTCCACGATCCAGTTTTTCATAATCTATTAATAATGGAAGATTAACTTCCGGTTTTTGTCTGTAACAAAAATTACGTCACTGCCTACGTCATATTACCCAAATCGTCATAACATAGAATAAATATACTCAAAATTTGAACATGTAACATTAGACAGTGCTCATTGTTTTTTAAAACAAGTTTTAATAAGTACGTGGCTGGTATTATATATCTATATATAGTTTGTTTTATTTTAATACATATTTAAAGTTTACATTTCAAATTGTTTTATTTTTTAATCCTTTAATGAATTTGCTGATTTTATTTACTTAGGTATAAACTCGCTGACATTGAATTTTTAACTCCCACCCCTCAGGCAATATGTTTAAAAATGTATTTTACATCACCCGGAGGATGTTTTTTTATTTTACTAGTTCTCATAGTGGAGTTGATTACTTGCTCGCATATATTCAACATATTTAGACATTCGAGCATCCAAGATTGATGGATCATAAAACCTTACTCTACTTTAAACATGCCACGGAGAGATGTTTTCGTCATGATTTTATCGCTTATAGTTTGTGTTGATCGATGTATCCTGGATCGTTTGTGCTATTAGTTATTTTTCCTTTCTTTTGCCCATGAAGATGTCCATAGATTTCCAGTGTATAGCAAATGTATTCCCTTCTTTGTATTCCCTTATTTGTGCGATCACAATTTTGTACATCGTAGCATACATGTTATCAGTCTGTAGTTGCTTGTGAGTGTTCCTTTTCGTGTGGTCATTGTGAATCAAATGAGTTTTATTTCACTATCCTTTTGCGAAGGGATTGCCTCTTGTAGATAGTCATTATTCAGTTATAGAGCTAACCTGTGAGGGATAGCTGTGGATATTTTAAATGAGAATCCATATAAGCCACTGTGATCAAGTGCCTACAAATTTACAATGACTTTGAACCTACCTTTTACTGAATTAATGTGTATTTCACTCCCGGGGTCATCTTCAAATTCTTCTAGTTCATTTTACAGGGTAAACCATTAATTTTTTTTGTTGTGTTGATTCTGTTCCCATAGTTTGACCAGAAATGTTTTGCTTTATTCGTCGCTGTTTTTATTTGCGTTCTCCGTTTCCTTATTGGTAGAATTAGGTTTCGCTATTTTGGATTCTCCTCTTTGGCTTGTATTCTACTTTGGTATATTTTGGGCCTCACTCATTCACCAAAATAGCTCGGTTTACTTATTCAGCTGGAATTGTCTGTATTCTATTATGTTTTAGTCATTTATCAGTTATTTATTCTCATCATTCGTCGCTGTTTCTAAATTTGCTTTCTCCGTTTACTTGTTGGTAGAATTAGGTTTCGTTATTTTGGATTCTCCTCTTTAGCTTGTATTCTACTTTGGTATATTTTGGGCCTTCACTCGTTCACCAAAATAGTTCGGTTTACATATTCAGCTGGAATTGTCTGTATTCTATTATGTTTTAGTCATTTATCAGTTATTTATTCTCATTTTGTTCTTTTGGTATTTTCATTCTGTTTTTCCTTTCTTTTGTATTATGCATGACCTCGTAGAATATTTGTTCTCATTTCCCATCCAACAGTTCTTTTCCTTTTTAGGTGCTTTTTCGAGATGCCGGATTTTTTTACCATCTCCCTATGCTTCTGCATTAATTAGATTCTTCAGTACAGTGATGTCAGTAGGGATATTTTCTTAGTAATGTATTCACCTTCTCTGTTTCTAATTTGACTTTCTCCAGTCTTGATTCTTTTTTGACGAAAAACTTTCCTTTTTTTTTTTACTCATCATTTTTTATCATATCCATAGTTTATGTTCCTTTTGTGTGAAATTAGTTGCGCTATTGCTGGCATTGGGTTCCATTAAGTGCTATTCCGATTTTTGTCAACTCTTTTGGGCAGTTCTCATTAATTGCTTTCTTCTCGATTATTCATCATCTTCATGACGTGCTTTTAGCACATATTCCTATGAATCTTTCTCGCTAACCGTCCCTATCGATCACTGCTCCCAGCAGGTCTTCTGTGCACCATCCAGAAATTGCATAGAGAGGATTGATGAAGGTTTTTGTTGGGTCAGCCTGCACTGGTGTACCCATGTCTAAGTGTCAAGCAGTTCAACCTTGTTTCCCCAACAATGGACTGCATGTCTTGTTTATCTCATCCGAGTGGCCGTACAGCTGTTTTCTGTGGGATGCAGATTCCGCGATTTGTACAAAACAGCACGCAGCATCCTTGCTTTTCTTTAAGAGTTAGGGTTCAGACGATGCAGCCATAGAGTAGCACTGATATGGCTACAGCTTGGAATAATTCTCACTCTATCTTATCGGTGAGATCTGATTTCCATATGATGGATAATCTGTCTATAGCTGTCCATGCTTTCTTATGCGTACACTTACATCGCTTTCTGTAGATGAGATATTGCTACCTAGGTATGTGCCAAACCAAATATTTTCAATATTCCAAGATATCGGACCCAACTGAACGACGATGATCTGGCCATTAAAAATATAGATAATTTTATATTATCTACCGTAGAGAAGGCCAATCTGATTTTCAGCCATTAGAAATGCCAATTTCTAGAAGTGTCGATTATTATCCATTTTAGAAGGACATCATATAGACCAGGGATCACCAAACGTTTTTCGCAGTGGACCGGACAATTGAAAAAAATAACGAGCGCGAGCCACATTATTATGAGTCAATACTTTCTTGACAGAACGAAATCTCTGAGAAAAAATGTAAGAGAAAATTTATCTTTGCAAGTTCATGGATGAGTGGTGTAAGATTCACAAAAACAAAGTTAACCAACATATTTATTTTCAAAACATTATCAAAGAACGCAGAATTGGCAGAAAGGTTTAGTGAGATTTGTGAAACTGACGTTTGCCTTTCAAGATATCGTCAATGTTTGGTTTGGAATTGCTACATCCAATCAAGAGAATTGCTTTCAAATGTTTATCGGTCAATTTCGTTCGATGGGTTGATTTCACATATTTCAATTTTGAAAAGACTTGTTCGCATACATAAGTTGTTCCGTAAGTTTTAACCAACAAATTCAAGTACCGCGACCGGATGCGTAGTTTGGTGACCCCTGATAATGTAAGTCAAGTTGATAGATTCGCATATATCACCATAATCTTCCATTTGATTTTGTTTATAAATATAAATTTTGAAGTCGTACCGATATCATTGATTCCTTCGTACTTCTAATACTAAACCAATCGTCACTGTAACTTCCGAAAAAATTAAAGCAATCGAAAAGGCATCTGATTTGGAAATATTTCATTTCAATACTTTACTTATTCCCAGTTTTTCATGTAATTTAAAAAATGCTTCGTTATTGATTTAAATGTTTTGTAGTTGACTCGCAGTGTGAATATGCAGGTTTCTATGACGTCATCACAATTGTTTTTGATTGCAATGAAAATAGTTTGCATTTCTCGTTCCGGCTAATTTATTTACAACCATGCCAATGATATTTTTTCCTGAGATAATTTTAACTATTTTTTAAAATAGTTCAGTAAATAGTTTTATTTTTACAGCTTCCTTTCCCTATGGATATCAACGTTATTCCTGTGTCTGTAGTCATCTGCCTTGTCGTGCGTGTCTACCTTCATATAGGGACGGCGTTCTTGGTTTTCTGATCTTTCATCAATAGAAAATTGGGTTTGGATACCATGTCAACAAGCCTTTAGACCTGTAAATGCCTATAAGGCTTTGGATTTTAAAGACGCTGGAAATAGAGGAATTAACCCCGGTGTTCATCCATAGATCAATAACACTGGCGTTGGACCAAATCTATACCTTGATGATTGAAATAGATTCTGTCGGCTAAATTACGATTAGAAATGACCACAATAATTAATTCTTGGAAGGAAATAGATAATCCCTATAATTTTGACTGCAGTAATGTCAACATACCTAGGCGTGTCAGATCAGGTTGTTTTGGTGATAAGTTTTTGAATGCCATCCTTGGCCAGTTGAAAAGAGCTTATAGTAAGTAAGTGCTGAGTTATGGAATCCTTTGGTAAGCGAATAAGTCCTATACTGCGTATAAGTCCTATCCTGCGTATTGTTAAAGGTCCAGTGATTTAATCCTATGTCCGTCGTTCACGAAAGTCGCAGTAGTTATGGTCAGTACTGCCCGAGCAGAGTACTGCCAGCGATTGGCCAAGAGTTTGATCAGATAGTTCTCGCCGAGTCTATAAGTAGGACCATGCGTCTAGCAAACACCTTATATCCCAAAATTCTCAACATTTAGGTCTGTTTAAAATATCTATTCAGTCTTTTTCAAACACGAATTAGAGTTTTATTTTAACTGTGTCCTCGGTCTGACACTAAACTGTATCTGATGGTCAGGTTCCAGATCTGGAACTCTTGGAAGTATTCGCTTTGTTATCTATACTAAGAGGCACACACCGAGAATAAGTGGTCATGCCTCTTAAGCTCCCGTATATCCGTCGGATGCTCGTGGTGTAATGTTCACCATACTAGCAAAGGGACAAGACCACCCGAGTTGAAGTCTAGGGCGAGGATATTTCAATTTTGCATAGAAATAATGCCCTTGGAAAGAGGGACAAATGAGGATTTAATGTTAGAATTAATAGAACATAACACCTTAGTTAAATTTGGGAACTTATTTGGGAACTAAAAAGATAAGATGGACTGAAACCGATACCATCACAGAAATAAAGAGAGAATATATAAAAGCAAGCTGAATTTATCTGTATACCATTTTAAATAATGAATATGATCTGACGAAGCTCATATGTGTATTCAGACACCTATGGGTTGAAATGGGACCAAATCGCATAATACCCTATTTTAAGCTTTTTGCTTTTACTAATTATATTGCTCTGTTTATAAAAATGAAACATTGAGCTCTGAAATCGGACCTGACATCTTCAACATCGTACCGAGCAAGGCCGAGCTTAGAATCATCCTAATACAAATTATATGGTATACCACATACGAATATATATATATATATATTACGTTAGTGTTTGGTTATCCCTATTTCACTGGGTTAATTAGTGGTGGGCCAAGATTTGCAGTATCATTAGGAGAATGCTCAATATCTGTGACAGTTATTGAATAATCTATCTATCTATCTATCTATCTATCTATATATATATATATATATATATATATATATATATATATATTTCATCTGCAACCTTAGGTTTCATACGCATCTTTGGCAACAATCATCAGGCAGAATGGAGAAAGTATTTGAGAAATTGAAAAAATAAAAGCAAATCTGAAAAATATGGTCAATTTTTTTTATGTTCGTGTGTTGAATTGCGTATTAGTACGCACAGGCTTGTGGGTTTTATTCATATGCAAACACATGGATGTATATACGTCGTCTACATATAGACAGGTATTGATGTAAGGGAAAATTTTCCCTTACAAGAATGTTTGACTCATCCAACTAAACACATAATTAATAAAGACTACACAATGGAGGGTCAAGTAATAGCTAGTCTTGCTACAGAGATTTTATTACATTGTCTCAGACGACACATCCAACAAGGATTAACCTACCCTAAACCCAACCAACCAATCAACGAACCAGCCGAACTGATTATCTTGAGACTTGAATAATATGTAAATACTGGAAGGAGGGTTGTCAAACTGACAAAAATGGGGGATATGAATAAAAAAGGAAAAACGGTATCAAGACTATTTCTCTGCATTTTTGAGACGAGGCTTGATTAGTATTATTTGTATTATTCGGACTATTGTCATCATCTTCATTGTTATCCATACGTTTCCTCCGATGTGCTCTCCGGCCTTCTTCAGGTATTTTCTGTCGGACTCGGGAGCCTTATCGAACTCGGGAACCACCTTGTTGGACTCGGGAACCTACTTTTCGAACACGGGAACATTCTTGGGGTAATCCATGATATGTAAATAAATTCATTGGTAAGAATCCAGCAGTTTGTTTTGTAATCCTTGATTACTAAAGTGGCCCAAATATATGCCAGGTTCACCTGGTGGTTATTTACACTGTGCTAAAACGAGGTTTATATATAAAACTTTCAAGACACATAATTTCACGCAACTATCCCGCAAAGATTGATTCCTCGCTCGACCTGTTTGTTTTTCATTTGTTTTATTGTGCATTTCTTAAGGGACATTTCTTTGACTCTTCTTCTATCCTAACGTTTCCTTTCGTGATCTATCAGCGTGTTTTCCTTTTCTGACAATTTTAGTACCAACATTTCTTTTGTATTTGCACGACATTTTAGACGCTGCTGACTGTAGGGTGTGGCGGGAAAACCAACATCAGCGCCATTTTTTTACGACTATTTGCTTTGTTTCTCTTTTTTTTAGAGGAAGGGTAGCTATGTTTCATTTCAATTAAGCATGCCCAACTGCTATGTTCTTAGTGGCGACCGACTTGGATATCTAAATTTCTAATGCGTCCAGAATGCAAATTACATGATCATTCCATAATTCATCCCCCAATCTGTGTTATTCCATTTTTACCTCTGCATATTTTGTAAAATTTATACCATTAACGTCAATAATTTAATCAAGTTTGTTTCGGATATATTGTATGAAGTCAGAATGTTCAGTTATTAAGTATATTTTGGAGGCGTCTTATATGTTATTAATTTATTTACTGGTAAATATATTTAAAAAAAAAACAAGGTGAACAGTCTCTAATAGTGCTAATTCCATAATTTTTGCCAGAGTTAGTAATGTCTTGAGATACTTGAAACCATATAATTGCATTTAAGTTAATAGTATTAGATTGGAATACATGTAAGTAAGTAAGTAAGTAAGTAAGTAAAGTCGTCGGGGCGGCCTAATGTCGGTATCAACCAATCAGCGAGGGAGTCTACCCTCTTTTCACAAGCGCTAGACCAAGGAGATTGTTTTTGCGTCTGAGGTGAAGCGCAACACCTACCATCAGCTCCTTACTTTACCGTACAGATCCCTGTGCTACTCATACGCTGAGTTGGCGAGGGCCGGTATCGGACTAGGAACCTTGAGATTCCTAGCCGAACGCTCTACCGACTGAGCTAAACTGGGCCTTTTAATACATGTAACCTATATTAATGTGTACCAATATAGGATTATTAAATAGGAACAGTTACTTGACGCCATAGGTCAGTTTAGATTGTTATTATTAGATAGGAATACTTGGAACCATATATATGTGTGTGCAAAAATGATTATATCTCTATTGATAATGGAGATTCGCTTCCGGTTTTTGTCTGTAACAAAAATTACGTCACTGCTCACATCACATTACCCAAAATCGCCATAACCTAGAATAACATTTAATATACGATTTTTGGCATGTTCACATTTTAGTGTATTTATTCAATAAATACACTCAAAATTTGAACATGCAACATTAGACAGTCCTTATTGTTGTTTAAAACAAGTTTTAATAAATACATGACTGGTATTATATATCTATATATAGTTTGTCTTATTTTAATATATATTTAAAGTTTACATTTCAAATTGTTTTATTTCTTAATCCTTTAATGAATTTGATGATTTTACTTACTTAGGGTACAAACTCGCTGACATTGAATTTTTAACTCCCACCCATCAGACAATATGTTTCAAAAATTATTTTTACATCGCCTGCAGGGCGTATTTTATTTTGTTCTTGTACAAATAAATGAAACATTGAAATATAAGTAGGTCTGATTACAATGAAATATTTACTAATGCATCAAATTTTCGCATTAAATAAGCAATGAGGACTTGATACGCTGTTAAACAAATAAACAAAATAAAGCCAAACTATTCGTTTTAGATTATCTGTTGAAGTCTGTAATTTTGTTTCTTTGTTGTTGTTTTTTTTCGGGGGTATGCTTCTAATAAGAATGTTCTCGGGGGGGGGGGGGCTCAGTTAAATCTGACGCTTTTACTCTCCCAGCAATGCTGCACTCTTCTCACCAACACTATCAAAATATCTTTCTCTCTCGTCCACTCGTCGTCACAGCCAAAATGCTACTGCAAGCTTTTTTCTCGGTTTCTGAGGGCTGGTCATTAAATACACAATTACAGTGTTCATCCGGGCTCCTTACTCTGACCTGCCCGTGCAGCACGTGCGACACTAATCAGCACGCGTCAATCCTTCCCATCCGGGCCACTCTGGATAGTTTAGCAATTCCCATGTGTCAGGCCACGACTCACGATCAGGAGAATGTGAGTTCAATCTCCCCACTCGCCTCTGATCTCATTCTGCATGCCAAACACAGCCGTGCACGCTTCGAACTACTACGTTCATGGTTTCTCTCGCCACACTGCTCAAGCAGGGATGTACACAATTGTACCAATCATTTGTAAATAATTATAGATTCAAGTAACTTTTCTTGATACAAATACTGTTTTCATAGGTTTAGAGTTTCAAAGATTTCTATCCAATAGTAAATATTGCTCATAGTTATATGATCTTAAAGATTTCTTGCAAAGAAACGTGCGTAAAAGATACAGAATCAACATCCCTTATTTTCTACCTGTGCACCATTAAGGGTCCTATATTAAAATGCAGTTGCTGCTCTTGTTTAATTTACTTCTTCTAAGCACCAGCCGATCACTCTGTAGTGTGTAGTTTTGGTGAACGGAACATTAATATGGTAAGGCATAAATCCATTCGCCAATTCGTGGGATTTCATTTTCGTACAAATATTATCAAATTATTTTTTTTATTTTCATCTTCAATTAATCAATAACAATATTCAACTCTTTTTCTATAAATGGAGTCAGATCAATGATCTTCGTATTGAATCTCTGACAATTCAATCATTCCGGATCTTCGAATATACAAATAAACGATTTTTATTTCTAGATCCTATGAATAGTCCCTAATTAAAGATATTCAATATTCTTAGCCTAGCGTAGTTCTCTTTCACTGTCATCGACAGGCCACAAGGAATTGAACCCACCATCTATACTTGCAAAATAAACAAATACACATAACATCGAGATATTAAGTCTATGCGAAATTCCCAGCATAAAAATGCACACCAAAACATAACAAGACCAAACAAAGACCAACTACTCTGTATTCAATATCTAGTTTTCAGAAGAGACCATGACAGTAAGAAAGAGTAATAAAAAATCCCAACTCTACCGAGCTTAACGAAGAAATTATGTCTCTTATACTCAAATGAAAATGATGTCTCTTTTACTCAAATGATAATTATGTCTCTCATACTCAAATGAAAAGATAGACGGGAAATCAGTTGAAATGAAAAAGAAAGTCTCATCACGTGATATTTTCCTGGTATATTTATTGGCTGAACTAAGTAGGTATTTAAACACACGATTTGTTCTTAGCGTAGTGTAATTCTTAGCAGAGCTAGGATAGAAAACCATTGTTAGTGAGTTCGATTCTCACTGGTTGCCCCATATTTCTTAACTAGAATAATAGCTTCGGCTCTATGTCAGGGGAGTGAGAAAAATAATATTAGTGTGGTCCCAGAAGGCTTTCCGCAAGGCAGCCCCTGTGTCCATGCCTAAAAGATGCGAGGGTCGGGTTATGCCCAGTGCTGAGGCCCCCTGAAAGGAAATGCAGACGAAACCACGAATTTTTCTTTTGCACTGGCCAGGTATGAGCTTTTTTTTATGTTGTATCCCCAGGTAAAATTATTTTATATCAATCAGGCCTGGTGGGATGCCCTAAAAATTCATAAATACTTCTGAAATTGTGCTAATCTAGCCTAAGCATAGTAAATTGTAGTTTTATACTTCAATGTACATTACTCTGTAGGGCTAGCTTAGCAAGCTATTCCAACTGGTTTAATTCAAACGTTTTCCTTCTTCTAGGCTAGTTTTTCGAACATCCAAGGCTATTGATACTCGTCTGACTAACTCTTTGTACAAGCCAGGGCCTATCCCAATGGTTGTATTAAGAAAAGTCACGTGAAGCTATAAGGAAAGTCGGCGTAGTGACATTTTCACTAGCGCATGATCAGCGAGATTGTTTATCAGTCCGAGCTGGAGCGCCACCCCTATCCTCAGCTCTATACTGTACAGATCCAAGCTGAACTACTCCTGTTCTAAGTTAGCGAAAGCCGCATCGCACCCGGAAAGCTTGAATGCTCTACTGACTGATATAAACCGTTCCTTTAAAACTATAGTTATTTACAAATGATTAGTGTCATTATTAACTTTAAACCACATAACGTCTCGCAATAAAAAATTATTTCAGCATTATATAACCGAAACTAATTATTTGGTTTTGCTTATCAGCAAATAAACTCCTTATGGGGTATTTAATGCCAACATTTAAATATTAATATTTTATTGTAAGTAAAATAAAGTCGTCGGTGCGGCCTAATGTCGGTATCAGCCAGACAGCGAGATAGTCTATTCCTTTTTTACTAGCGCTCGACCAAGGAGATTATTTTAGTGTCTGAGGTGGAGCGCATCACCTACCATTAGTTCCTCACTTTACCGCACATATCCCTGTGCTACTCATACGCTGAGTCGGCGAGAGCCGGTATCGAACCAGGAACCTTGTGATTCCTAGACGAACGCTCTATCGACTGAGCTAAAACGTTGCACCTCAAGAAGTGAACAGTAAAGGGATTTGTCCAAGATTTGAACTCGTCTCACCCAGTTCATTTCTTTACGACGATAACAGTGACCCCACACACGCCTCAAAACTAAATAAATTACTTTAAAAAATGCTTAGTTCCGAAAAAAAATTATCGACGTTATTTCCACGAATTTTAATAATTCGTGTCTATGAATATAAAGAGTTTTTGCAGTAAACATTTGCAAAAAAGTGGTTTCCTATTATAATAATTCACCTGCTTCTTATCGCAGACAGGAGAGAGAGACAGACAGACAGACAGACAGAGACAGAGACAGAGGCAGAGAGAAACAGAGAGAGAGAGAGAGAGAGAGAGAAGAGAGAGAGAGAGAGAGAGAGAGAGAGAAGAAAGAGAGAGATAGAGAGAAAGAAAGAGACAGACAGACAGACAGACAGACAGAGAAATCCTAATATAACATTGATCTGACCACAGTTAGTCGAATCAACAGTTTAATTACTTTCTCGTCAAATATATATATATATATATATATAATTTTTACTCAAAGCCCAGCATTTGATAAAATATAACTAGTGTGTCCATGAGTAGGAGTCCATGATAAAACGTTGATTAGGAGTTCGTCTTTACCTCTCCAGCATCCCCCAGCATATCATGTACGTTTTATTCGGGTGGTTTGTGAGCTGTTATTTTTTTCGGGGTTGGATTCAGGAATTTCTTTCAAAATAGTACGTAGGATCCTTGTGTAGTCCCCATGTAGAATTTCACCAAGCATTACGTATAAGTCCAAGGGGTGCATCCAAGGGGGCATATCTAAATTGACAAAATCTATTCGTGTGTATCTTCTTTTAAAATGGGTCTCTTGTTTAATGAATACATGTATACGTATGATTGCTCCAGAATATACTTGAACTTATTCAACACATAAGTTATAAGAATATACTTAGTTGCCACATAAGTTACTACTGTATGGCTAACCCATTTTGAAAAGAAGGCAAGATGGAAACTGTACAAGGATGCTGCAAGCAGTCATAAACAAATCCTGGAAACAGTACCCCACAAACAGCAGCTGTACAGCCACTTACTGACTATCCTGCAAACCATCGAAGTAAGATGAACAAGACACATTGTATACTACCGAGAATGGTTTATGATTGGCTTAGTTAAAAATATCGTTAAAAAATATAATTATTTTAAATATGCTCATTTATCTTATTTGAAATCACAACATCATGCTTTGTTTTTTCATTGGGAACCATTATCGATATAACTATCCTTATCAAAAATCATGTATGTTCACTTATTACACACACACACGCACACACTGACTCACACACACACATACACACACACACACACATATATATATGGTATTTGTGGAAAAGGTGACTTACCGGTGAAATGGTCACAATGGTTAGTTGACAGCGATATAACAAATATAAAGTGCTCCATACGTGAGTAGAGGAAATTCATTACAATAATGGTACACAGTAATAACCTACTCGCGTTTCACCATGAGGATCTTCAGGGTTAAATCCACTGAATTATTCAAGATATTGATTAATTATAGTAGTTCATGTTGTTCCTGCGGTTAGCTGCAATTAACCAGCTAACTGCAGGAACAACATGAACTCCTGCTGTAATTAATCAATATCTTGATTAATTCAGTGGATTTAACCCTGAATATCCTTATGGGGAAACTCGAGTAGGTTATTATTGTGCACCATTATTATAATATATATATATATATATATATATATATATATATATATATATATATATATATAACAGTGAATTAATTTATAGATAAACTATTAATAAATCGGATTTAATGGCTGGGCATAATAGATTCATAAGTTATTCTTTTTTTAAATAGTTTAATTTATTTAAATCAATGGTATATTTTCCCAAGACCTTCTGAGTAAGATATGATGGAATAACTCAATAGTGAGGAAATATTTATGAAATGAACTTGTAACTTGCATTCCGAAAATATATGCAAACACTAATCTCATGCAAAGTGTCCCTCCGTTAAGACAGGTCTTGCAGACCTCAAAAGCGGTTATGTAAAACTAATTTAAAGGTAACATTTCTCCAACTAAAGAACGGTCAACTGGAACATTGGAAAGGATCAATGAAAAAGCAATTCATAATGAAGTGTGACGAAAGAAGTTAGTTGTTCCTTGTCAAGTATGTCAAATATTTAGTGCAAATATAGAATACATGGGATGGTTAAAAAAGGAAAACATATTGGTAGATAACGGAATACATTCAATCATCAGAATAGAAAACTCAAAGTAATGAAAATGTATTGAAAATAGAAAATGTAGAACAAAAGGAATTAAAAAGATTGTGTCGAAACAGGAGTTTGAGATAACTGTAAAAATTCGGCTAAATGAAATGGGATATACATACATAGACATTGTAGGTCTCTTTTAATATCCAACACGGCTCTTCTCTCACAGCAGCACGTTGACGTAGGATTCAAATTTAGACATAGTTTGAATATAAGCATCTTTGGTTTCACATAGTTATCTGTCGAAGCACGTGGTGTAATGGTTAAAGTTATTGGAAATAGACTCGTCACTCCGAGTTCAAATCCTGGACGTGGTAATTGCATTTCACTTAGCGGTAATACACTTGTGAAAGTATGAATCCTACTCTCCCTCCAGCTATGGGTAAATAGTAGTACAGACTGGGCTCTTTAATCTTGGCTAGGCAACCGGTCTAGGAGAAGGTAAACTCTGAATTCAAACCTGTTAAACTCCGCTTAAGAAATTGACCTTGTGTCGCATCCTGCTCGTGCGGAGGGGTTGGTAAAAATATATCGACTGAATGCATTTATAAATTTTACAAATCATAAGATAAGTAGGTTAGCTTGGTTTTGGTTGGTTATATGGTAGGTCAATCTGTGTAGGATTATTTTATACCAAAGTAAGTTTCTTTTGCAAACAATTAATGAGTCCCATTAACTATTCAAATCTATTCATCATTTGTTAACAATTATAACTTCAAAGAAATAATCTTAATATGTTTTCCACAATTCTATGGTTTCTCGTATCCCTTTATTCAAAAGGCTAAAGGCATATCTATTAGATTAAATCGTGTGTGTTTTGATTCTGAACCGATGCTAATTTTGTTTCAACTCGTCAGGATTTGGTACACTGCTTTGGTAGTCACGCAAAAATATACTTTCACCCCTTCACACTAAATTCAACCCATAGAGAAACTTATAAAAAACTATGTTACACAATAACAGGAGATTATAATAAATTTCTGCTCAGAGAAAAGTGATGCAAAACTGATAGCAAACATTTTCATTGGACCGAAGATCAGATAATTATCATAACAAATTCAAAGAGTCTAAGAATCCTACGTGTTTCAGGTTTCTACAGGGCTGGTATCAAAGTTTCCGACTAAAGAAAACAACCTGCAATATATGCTGAATGTCAAGGGACTGTTTTAAGGGAAATAATGTTTTCTTTCATTGATCATTTCTTTCTTCTTAAATATAGCTCCGGTTTCGATATCTTTTCAAAATAGATCTTACAACAACTAACAAAAATATGCAACCACTCCGGGGACAAGTGTTTAAATACTAATATAATATTATATTGAATTAGATTCACAAAACTAAATAGTAACCCTTCTAAAAAGATTAAACCGGGTTTTTATTTTTCATTTTTATATATTACTATTGAAAATTATGCATTGGGTTGCTTTTGAGAATAAGAAAATAATTAAAAAAAAAACAACAATAATAGTAGACATCAAGTACAAAGTAATCATTTATTAAACCCGGTTTTGTTAAAATCAGTATGCAAATGATACACACACCATTTACTAAGTAAACCTTTATTTCCGGGTTTTAAACTCATTAACGTGGGTTGGATTCTAATAAATACATCGTTAATAAATAAGATCAAATAATGATTATCTAATAATCATTGAGTTATAACGTTAATAACCTAGGAAATTGTTTAGATTTTTATGGGCTATCCTTGGCTTCAAGCAAGCGCGCTTGTCCAGCAGAAATCCTTTGGTAATCCTCTCGGGTGAGGAATCCTTAGTATTGTAATTTCCTTCGTCAATGGCCGCATGTATACTGTGAAAAAATCAGTGTTTAAGTAGTTAATCAGCCGAACAGTATGGCTGCTGATTGGTGAAGTAATAGATCACGTGACTCCACCTAGTCTATAAATTCAGGCTGGTAATTGGAGGACACCTTATATACCAATAGGCACCTCATGTAGTGTAATGGTTAGCAAACTAGATTATCAGACGATTGTTTGTGGGTTCGATTCTCACTGGGCGCCCCACACTTCTGACCTTGTGCCGTATCTAAGCTACGCTTAGTAAATAACTATATACCAAATAAATCCAACAAATTGTGAGGTCGGTGTTGACGTAGTTTTGGTTTTAGACAAACATGATCTCCATCATAATATGATGTTGGTAGCAATACGGAGCCATCTTACGGGTTAAGTTACTCAAATACTATTATCATTATTTTTATTGATATTGCTATTCAAAAAAGTTAGCAGGTTTACTTTCACGATGTTCCCTATTTCCTTTGTTCAGCTCATTTCGAAAAGGATCATAAAAAGTTAATGTGTGAAAAACAAAATATTTTCCTTAACTCATGGTTTAAGTTTATAGATATCAAAGATAAATAAATAAATAAACGATCTCCTTAATAAGCCATGTATTCATTTATCTATTTTCATTTTTTTGTTGTCATTACTTGCCTGAAGTCCTATTAACATCAAGCCGAGAAAGGAAAAGAAAACTGTGAGTTATATTTAAAGTTCTTTAGAGTGAATATACTCAAATTCAGCGATCAAATTATTTCATGTCTTATTAGATTTCAAAGTTTCTCGCTTTAGGGGATTATTTTATTTTTAATCTCACGTGTTCTTTCGCATATTTTTGTTGTATTCCTGTGTAGGCGTCTGGAAAATGGTGAGCACCAGGTAGGAAGTGCTTCTCAAAAGTATTACCTCCCATGTTCGATGGAAAATTCTCGACAAAAATATGTATATTTCTGTTTTTTTTTTCTCTTGAGTCACGTCCGGATCGGGTGACATCAACATAATAATCAAGGGATTCATTGACAAGATTATATTGTAAAGTTGGAAAAATAATAGAATTATATATAAAGTGTAAAAGTGCAAGATTTTATTGGCAATGGAGTAGAAGTAGAGAACCTCCGGCCGAAGTTAGACGCAACATCTTATGTCATGGATTGTGGCTTGACACAGAAACAGAGGAAATGGCTGATTGTGTCTAGAAAACATGTGTTATGAAGAAAATACCTCAGACTACAAATTCTAGTGAATATCATTTTATTGCCAGTGAAAGGACTCTCTTGTCGATTTCGACGCATGAGGGGTCATCCAATGAACAACCTACTCAGTGGTTTGTTTATAGTGGTGAAGGTTTGTGTTGAATTACACTTACATTTTCTTGTGCAATACCCGCTATACGTTCGGTGGTGCTTAAAATACGACGACTATATCGCCCCAGAAGAGTAAGATACCCAAATAAATGTCAGCGGTCATGATTATTATAATAATCTATATCTAAGCTCTGGTAAGTACGGAGTATCTCTTCAATAAGATTAGCCGTTCTGTCGGTGGGGCTTAGAATACGTATCCCCTGTAGAGAGGCAAGAAATTCCCAAAAGGGTTATTCTGAGTATGATACTAAATTTTATCTAGTGGAGATGCTTCAGTTCTGGAGCTCTGAGGAGTTCGAAGTATCCTTACATTGCCATTAATTCTAGGACTACTCTGACCTGGAGCTGTTGTACTGATTTGGATCCTAACCTACAAAAACCCGACAATCCGGACATAAAATACATGAAATTAAAACATGCATATTCACAAGAAAAATTTTTGAATTTAAGAATTACGACGTCACAAATATGACAAACACGCGCTAACCATAAAATGTATCAAAATTGTGAGTGTGCGCGTGCACGTGACCTGACTATTTTAACAAACGCGGAAGGAGAAACCTGAAAAAAGTGAGAAAAAAATCAGTGAAACGGGAAAATAATTCCAGTGAGGTTTTCAATTAATAAAGATCAGACTGACGAGACAAAGAAATACTGAAATAAATGTTCTCTACACCTAGGAATCCAATCATTCATTTATTTATAATATGCTGTATATGTAAAAATATATATGCAAATATTTATATGTACGTTTGAGTTCTCAATTTTGGTTGAATCCTATCAAGGAAATACTCGCTATCATCCCCCACACACATACACACACACGTTTATATATATTATATATATATATATATATATATATATATATATATTGCCACTTATTCACAGAAGGCCATTTCTACAAGTAATTCGAATGTGAGCACGTGGATGGCTAGGAATCCAACTTTGTTTTTACGTGCTCTGTCACACATATAAGTTCGCTCCGCGGCTTCCTCACGTATGCGACCGTACGTGACTGAGAAGCCCAGCCCTCGACATGCAGGACCTGCCACACACGTCACATATATGGTCAGACTTACATGATGGAAATGTGTCCAGGATCATGTGCCGATTACGTAAAGATTGCTACAGGATGAAGTGCTCGAAACGCCTCACTCAAACCCTTTACAGCCACCATGAACAAGAATGGTCTAAACCACACGATTTGTAGCTATCCCCTCTCACTCATGAACATTTATATCGAGAGTTTTAAGGTTTTTGATTCCTAAATCCCAAAAACGGTTTTTGGGCATGTACCTCGGATGTTTCCCACGTTGCAGTACACAAACACACACACACACACACACACACACACACACACATATATATATATATATATATGTATATATATATATGTGTGTGTGTGTGTGTGTGTGTGTGTGTGTGTGTATGTAGGCGCGTGGGCTAGTGGTTAGAGTCGTGGGAGATGGACTCGTCGATTCGAGTTCAATTCCTAGACGAAGCTGTTGGCATTTCACATAGCGCTAATATGAGAGGTATGAATCCATATATTCTCCCTCGAGTTATGGGTTAAATAGTAGGGGAGACTGGGCCCTTCAGCCTTGGGTAGGTAACCAATCTAGGAGAGGGATAACTCTGAATTCAAAATTCCCTCCAGTTATGGGTTAAATAGTAGGGCAGACTGGGCCCTTCAGCCTTGGGTAAGTAACCAATCTAGGAGCAGGATTACTCTGAATTCAAAATTCCCTCCAGCTATGGGTTAAATAGTAGGGCAGACTGGGCCCTTCAGCCTTGGGTAGGTAACCAATCTAGGAGAGGGATAACTCTGAATTCAAAATTCCCTCCAGCTATGGGTTAAATAGTAGAGCAGACTGGGCCCTTCAACCTTGGGTAGGTAACCAGTCTAGGAGAGGTATAATTCTGAATTCAAAATTCCTGAGGTCGGTCGTTGATTAAGTTTGTGGCAACCCTTAATGCACCAATTCTTTCCTATCGACTGTGCCAAAAAGTTTGGATGGTCCAACACAAGCCTTCGCCACTATAAACAAATCACTGTGTGGGTGTTCATTGTGTGTGTGAACTCTCATTCGTCGAAAATCGACGAGAGGGTCCATAATGTATAATATATATATATATATATATATATATATATATATATATATATATATATATTCATTCAACAGTAACATTGAGACATATACATGTAGATATTTATTTAACGTTCAGGCCACACAATTAAATTCAATTATTGTGATACATTACTTTCCTCAATATTTTATAGATATTACGCAAGAAATTAAATTGTTTTAAGTATTTGACGCTCATTGGTGTAAGTTGATTAAAAAAAAGATGACATTCACTATGTTTCTATGACTACGTCGAAAATATTAAAAAAACCAAAAAAAAACTTGTTGTCGACTGCATACCATGTTTTGTGATAAGCTAGAACGTCGACAGAACATGGATAAAAGCCATCTCTGCAGAATACTAAAAGCGAAAATATTAAATAAATAAATAAAAGTCTCTGTCATAAAATAACTTGAGAGACAAAGCAAATAAACAAAGAATACTGGTTGCCTCGTTACCGCTGCACCACAAGTGAAGAGTTGCTAAGATGAATAGTCGTAAAAATAAATGCTATCGGATATGGATTTCGTCTGGGAAGATAAAAAAATATGTGCCCGGTTTCTTTGAGAAATGAACGCTAACCAATAAAAAAAAAACAACAAGATAGGAGGTTTTTATTAAATCATTTACGGTGGGGTCATCTGCGTATATCCACAGCTGTGTCTCTATGCAGATCTGTTCATATCTAAGATTTCATCTGATCTTTGCTGTCTGAACATTTATCACACGTCCAGTAATCACTTTATCTAACCCATCTATATCAATTTATTCTCTCTCTTTCACTCTCTCGTTCTCATTCTCTCTCTCTCTCTCTCTTCTCTCTCTATTATATATACATAAATATAATATATATATATATATATATATATATATATTATATATATGCACATATATATATATATACTTGTTAAGTCACCCCACATGCGCTCGAGCGTACCATCCAGCCATGTTTTCTATCCTCCACGGTTCTAACAGTGATCTCAAATTGCGAATCCTTGAGTCACTATATATTTTCCACTTCCAACCCATCCTTTGCGTACAGAAACTATTCCACCAACTGCTTCTTTTCAGCACCTCAAGCCTTAACCTTTCGAACAGTGGCACCAGGAATTTTCGAACCCCTCCCCTCACGGTTTGTAATTCCTCTGAATTTCTCTTTCTTACTGAAAAACAAAGGAAAAAGAAAATAAAGAACAAAAAAAGAAAGAAAAGGAAAAAAATTACCTATTGCTATTTTTCTAAGCTTTACATCCTACAAATATATATATATATATATATATGTGTGTGTATGTGTGTGTGTGTGTGTGTGTGTGTAAGGTATCCAAAACTGGTAGTAAGTGATGATTCTACATGGGACCTTCAAAATCTCACTGTATAATTATTGCCTGTTTTAGTAGCTACAAAAAACAGGATTTTTATAAATCCCTAAAGGGAGCTCACTGTATAATAATCTATTTTAGATTAAATACAGAGCAATATTTACTATTGAAAGGAAGGAAACTCAATAAACCGTCATTCTGTAATGAATTTATTTCGAACAAAACTTAAAAGGCTTTTAGAAATTTAGATTAATTCCTAAAACTCCCTAAAAGTTCAGTCTCATCAGACAAACGACATAATAAAAATAAAATGAAAACCTGAAAACATATTTTGCAGAATCCCCCAAATGTGTGTCAAACAGCAAATATGAGTTTACAAATTCAAGTTACAAAAAGTTACAATGTATCTTTTAAATTTTCTTATTAACCGGATATATTCAAAAATGTATATGTTTGGTTTTAATAAATAAAAAATAACAAAAAAGAACTATATATATATATATATATATATATATATATATATATATATATATATATATATGTATGCCTATCTGAAACTGTTCAATTCTCGTATATATATGATGGATATTGGTAAATGTTTTCAAAATTTTCAAATCAAATAGATATAAATGGTCTAACCATGATATTGAGCACTGTTCACTCATAAACATAGCGCCCTATATTTTCAACACACACACATATATATATATATATATATATATAAAGATAATCTACTGAGTCAGACGAACCTACTATTAGTTTCGCATAAAGCTCTTCAGGGCTAAAATCTGACTCTTGGCTCTACTTAGGTATCGAGCACTTTTTACAAATTAGCTTCTCCTAGCGGTTATATGAATATATATATATCTTATATACATATATATACATATAAATTGTTTTTTCTTTTGGCCAAATACTATCCAATAGATTATTTTTTGTTGGTACGAATATCTTGGTCTTTTCTTTTTTTCAAAATTTTTTTTTCTTCCTGGTTGATGTTTGGTAGTATATTTTTACAATCAAACTCTCTGCCGGTTTTTTTTTCTCTCCGCAAGGATCTACCAACACGCTTGGTATATTAAATATATATATATATATATATATATATATATATATATATATATATATATATATATATATATATATCCCTGTGCGTGCGTGTGTATGTGTGTGTGAAAGGGTTGTTATCGCTTAGTCAGAAAGGCATACGCCTAGGTAGCATTAGGTTTCGGGTTCGATACCAGTCCCCGTCAACTCAACCGAATAGAATAGCTTGAATTTGCAGTAAAGTGGGTAGCTGATGGTAGGTGTGGTGGTCCACCTCAGAAGCAAAAATAATCTCCTTGTAAAAGCAAAAAGGAGATAGCGTCCATCGATAACCGGCTAATACTGACAATAGGCCACACCACTGACCTTACAGACGCACACACACACGCACACACACACACGCACGCACACATATATAAAGCAAAATATCATTCATTCATCTCTTTCCCCTCCCCCGTTCTCTGAAGTAGATACTGTTACCACTATAATGATGCTCTACAAAGAACGATATAAAAGGCTGTTGAAAATACAACTAAGTTGAGAACTGAAAGCAAAGGAAAAGGATTTAAGAACTTGCTTCCTCTAGATGAACGTAACCTAAAGCGAATTATAACGAAGCAACCACTTTTGACCAACGCTTAGATCTTTGAAAAGGCTGGAATTGAGGAAGTCAAGAAGGACAAAAGGTGTCATGTACTTTGTGGAATGAGATCTTTAAAAGAAACAAAGGAACCTCATCTGAATATAGCAAACATTTTAAAGGGTCAAAATTGGACCGTGTAATAAACGTAATTGACTTTTCTACAGTAATTCTCACTGACGAATATTATGGACCTGATGGATGGGCCAATTGATGGATTTCAGATGTGCCTGTGGTAAATAGATGGCAAAAAAGGGGCAATAGTATGATTGTTATAAGTGATAAAACCTATATACATAAATGTGACGGAGAACGAGAAAGGAAAAAGCGCAAGACATTGTCTTGCCTGCCGGGATCGAACTCGCGTCCTCCCGCATGCAAGAACAAATGCGTTTTAGGATTTTCCAGCTACTAGACGAAGAATGTGTTGACCAACAGAGTGTCAGGCTTGTGAGAAGACAGAGAACTCGCTTGTTTTTGGAACTTCTTGATTCGAAGGTCTATTTGCCCCCACATCTATTTTCCCCCTATTTGGTAATAAATGAAATGTGCCAACTACTACTATAAGTAGTAGGGACAATTGTGACTTGGGACACAAACAACGCGAGTCAGTTCGCAACTGTATGGTCGGACGTAACTTCACTTTCTTTTCTGTAATTTCTATTCATTTTTGTTCAATACATTTGTACCCATTTTCACCAGTCGCTTGTCTTATTTTTCTGACCCTTAAAAACCCAACATCAATGATGATGTAGGCTGGACCTGTCAACCAAACCATTATTGCCCCACCCACATTCAAAGTCGATGAAGGCGTTTAACAATGCTAAATATCGCGATAAATAAAAACGAACACATAGGTCCTATTTGAATTCTATTTTAAACTTAATAGGAATAAAAAGAATATTTGTCCTTTTTTTTTGGGCGGGATTACTGTCATCATTTCGTCTTAACAATTATATCGTCTTGTATTCACGAGATTAGTGTATTTTAACAGCATTTTTTCTAAACATGTTTCGTTATACTGTAGTGACGGTTCTTGTCGGACGAGTTTTTGTTCGATCCTTTCTAATTTCAGGCCATCTTTTTAATGTCAGGGTGGAACTGGTGTAGCAATCCACCAAAGGTTTCTTGACGAGCGCTTTCGGCATGTCTATCTGCCATCTTCAGGTGGGAAACTGATGAGATGTTTCGGGTGTCTCGTTTTTAAAACAACGAGCAGTAACATGGAATTGGGAGTGGGAGGTATGAATATAACATAATTATATATATATATTCACGGATATATACGTCTGATGCCTACCACAATTCTACAGCGATCGCCTGATCATGGCTTGTGGTTTTGCTGCTATTTCAAGGGGAATAACATCTTTGAGTCCGTCAGTTATCTGTGTCCTACCGTTAAAGACATGATCCTTCAGATCTCCTCAGAGGAAATAATCACAATGGATAGATCTGGTGAGCGAGTCCTACCCGAAATTTCAGCTCATAGTGAAATCAGGTGGCCCGGAAAAATGTATCAAATAACTGGCAAAAATGCACTTGCTAAATGCTCCCCAGTATTTGAGACTGTACGGTTCCAATTTTAAACAAGGAAGATAATTATAATCGGGCTAATATATATATATATATATATATATATATATATATATATATATATGTGTGTGTGTGTGTGTGTGTGTGTGTGTGTGCGTGTAGTTTCCGTATGCACATATCGCATTTCTTTCATATGTACTTATTGAAGCGTGTCTATATATCTATTCTGCTTTTTCTCAACGTATATATGTTCTTATCTATGTATATTCCCTCCCCCCCCACTCTTTCTCAATATATATATATATATATATATATATATATATATATATATATATATATAGTGTCCGTATGCGCATATCGCAGTTCTTTCATATGTATTTATTGAAGTGTGTCTATACATCTATCCTGCTTTTTCTCAACCTATCTATGTTATCTATGTATATTCCCTCTCCTCCCACTCATTCTCATATTATATATATATATATATATATATATATATATATATATATATAGGGGGGGGGAAGGCACATAGACAAATAGTGAGGGTGTGATAGAGACAGACAGACAATCAAAGACAGACAGAGAAAGAGGGCTGTATTTTATTTATCAAACTCCGACTGTATTGCAATTTGACCCGGGCTGGGGTTAATGTGGATACATCGTAAATAGCTTACGTCTGTAGGTAAAACTCACATGGGGCCTCGGGCACTGAGAAATAATCACTGGCCTTATCCCTATTAGCAGAAAGGGCTGTTCTGCGTGAGAGAAGTCCCACTTGTTCATTAACTTTTAAAACAACCGACACACAAATATATCCTAAATATACCATGAATATACTTATATATATATATATATATATATATATATATATATATATATATATATATATATATATTGCTATTCTTGCCCTACTCCTTTATAGTGTCTATTTAAAAATATCACATATATTAATAATATTCAGTTTTTTAACATTACAGACATTTCGAAATAGGTGATACTCTAACGTTTGGCCTACATCCCGCGGCTACGTATTATAATGAACACACAGGCATACACACTAATTTATCATGTAGTATATATCGACATCTTGTGATATTTTATCAGCTCAGGAATGTATTTAGCAGATAAAATATAGAGAACAAATCATATTATCCTGTTCATGCTTGACATATTGTTTCTCAAATTTCAGTATAAGTATTTAATATGAAACGCGTCGTTGAATAGATAAAAAAAATTATTAACCAGAAAATGATGCTCTTAGCTGGATTTTGATGCGTAATATTTACAGAAAAAAAAGCCTTAACAAGAAGCTGATAATTTCTCAATAAGTATGGAAGCACAGCAATTATCTCCCTTAGTTTGAATTTCGTTTTAAGGGTTTTAAAATGAGACTGAATGAATATATATTGTAATAACAAATTAGATAATTGATACTTATCATTTCCCTTAATAAAATTGAAATTCGGAATATATACTTAAAAACCGTGCAGGTTTAGCTCAGGCGGTAGAGCATTAGCCCTAGAAACCACAAGGTTCAACATTCGATGCCGGTCCTCACCAACTCAGTGCATGTGTAGCACAGCGTGGGTAATCTGAGCTTTGTGTTAAAATTTAAACTCAGAAAAAAACAATCTGTCTTGTCTAGCGTAAGTAAAAAAGGGATATACTCTCTGGCAGTTCGGCTGACCCGACAGTAGGGAACAATGTCGACGTTACTTTTACTATAATATAAAATGAATCTTGATACTTGGGTATTTGAATTGTTATATCACATTTTAAATGCCACATTAATGCAGTAATAAGTAAACACTATGTAAAATTAGGGAGGGAGGCGCGTTGAGTAATGGGTACTGTTCAAATCCTGGACATGACCGTTTGCACTTCCCATTGCGCTAATACCCTTGAGGGAGGTATGCATTGAACTAATCTCTAAGACGTAAATAGAAGGACAGACTGGGTTTTTATAATAATGGTTATGCAACCAGTCTAGAAGGAAATTCTAAATTCAAACTTGTTAAATTCAACAAAAGACCTGAAGTTACAATGGCCTTGGACAAAAAGGAATCTATACACAGCACTCGCGCATTTCAGCAATTTAAAACTATACATAATGGGAGTTCGTGACGGTTTTATTCATTAAGTAAAGAGCCTAATTGTGTTTAAATTTATACATGTCCATCTTATGCCACTAAATGACAAGCTGATACAAACTGCTTATGACCGTGTTCTCGTCCTTCACAGTACTGCCTGCTAATTTTCTTGGCCTCATCCTTGAGAATCTAAGCAACGTTTATCTTTTCCCGGAAATATTCTCTAATAGAAGTGATAAATAGAAACTGTCCTTCACAGAGAGAGGGGGGAATTCAGTCACTTGCCTGTTGACCAAATGAGAGAGAGAGACAGACAGACAGAGAGACAGAGAGACAGAGAGAGACAGGGAGATAGAGAGGAGTGGGAGAGAGATAGGATATAGAAAGAAAGAGATGGATAGATAGACAGACAGACAGATAGATAGATAGATAGATAGATAGAGAAAGAGAGAGAGAGAGAGATTCAGTAACAATTATAAAATGTATTTTATATTACACACACACACACACACACACACACACACACACACACACACAATATTCCTGAACTGTTGCAATGTTAAGGATAAAGTAGTAATTTGCGGACTGATTTTGCTTAGATTTGACTTAAAAAGAATGGCTCAAATGCCCGTCTTAATTTTTTCGAATATCATTTCGAAAGTAATTGACTTTTCACAAAGATAGAAAATAGGTCAAAATACTCAGCTTATCTAATTATTAAAATATATATTTTGACACGGCACATTTTGGAGTTATGGTTCGATATGAAAAATAATGATGGTTGTATTTGAGCGATGACTGCACTTGAATATTCTATATATAGCCTTAAGGATTTAAAAATAAATTAATACTTAATGACATTTGCATTACATTCTCTACATATGGGCAATAGCTAAAAAATGTGAATCTTGTAATAGACTTTCTCCTGTCACGGTTGCTCATGTACTTTTGGCATGTTGTTTGAATATAGTGTAATCTTTCTTCCTGACAAGTTGATACATCTAGCTTCACAAGCCCAGTAGGAATTTGTTCATAGTGGGGAATGAGAAGAGGAAAAGGATAATTTCTTTCTTTATTTCTTTTTTTCTTTATTTTCTCTCTTTTTTTCTTTACATTTATTTATGTATTTATTTATTTACTCGATCGATCGGAAATTACGCTACTGTGCACTTTAATCACATTTGGTACCATCATGTCGAATCTATGGAAAAATACCGTCAGCTATGTATACGTATATAAATGTGATCTTATCGAGGACTATATGGTAATTAGTAGAGACCAGTTGGTAGAGCGGCAAGTATGTTTAAGCAGGTTTCCCTGACTAAAATATAGTCTGAATAGATATGATATTAAAAGCCACATTAGATAAAAAGAAATGCCGATTCAAAATTACTAATCTATGTATAAACACGCGTGTTACCAAATCTTCCGCCCGTTATCATCCTGCAAACCCTCTGGATAAAAATGAGACCAAATTGTTCAAAGTACAATGAAAAAAAAAATTAAAATCCAGATTAACCGGTGTCGCTTAATAGTAGATTTCTTATTTTTTCCATTTTACTTAACCCAATTTTTAAAATGAAACATTCCAAATAGTCTTGCGTCGCTTAAATGCCCAACGTAAAATAAAAATGAATTGAAAAAAAAAGAAGTTACATGTTTGTTTTATTTTAATATTGAAATTGTGAATTACGGAATATATGTTGTTAATTTTGATCTGATGTCGTTCCGGCATACTGCCTAAATTCATGCTAGTTTTGGTGACCCAGCGTCAGGCGAATTTCCAGCCAAACTTAGATATTTTCAGAATCGTGTATTTGTCACTTTTTTATCGGCAACTTAATGTAGATATTTTAAACGCCTCCCGTCAGATTTTTATCGGCAAAGCAATGTAAATATTTACCCCCCCCCCTTTTTTTAAAGAAAGATTGAGATATAGTTAAATCAAGATTATTATACTTTTTACATATTGAACTATTTTCCATAGCTCTTAAATAAACGTATGAAACGTTCTAATAATTAGATTATTATATCTTCAGCTTCTGCTAGTAATAATTAATGCATTGTATACGTTGTTGTTATTTATTTTTGTCTGAATGTTTTAACTAAGTCATTCTGTTAATACTTTGTTCATATTCATTATCTTGTTATGTTTGTTGCTTGATTATTTTTATCGTTCTGTCCGTGTATAAGATATTCAGGACCTAGGGCTTTTTTGTAGATAGTAAATATTACTGCAACAAAAATAAGAATTTGCCATTTGTTATATATTAATAAACGTTATGGATTTTTTAAAAACATTTCTTCAATGGACAACACTATTCTGCAATAGGCGGTTGAATTAATGTCTCTCGATAAACAAGTATTTTTTTAACTAGAAAGCTGGCCAATAAAGAACGATATTTGATAAGATTATTCCTGGCTTAAATATGAATGCAACATTTGTTTCTGTATCTTAAAACAACAGAAACCCTTCTATAGTTTACTCGGCTAATAAGGTTGTTGATATTGTTATGATAAGTTTTGGATCGATCCATTCTCTGTTGTTCTCCATGTGAATTACCTATCGAGAAAAATCTACATCTTTCATAAGCTTAGTTTATTTACATTGGTTCAAGGCAACAATAATAAGACATTTAATGAGTTTTGAACCCAGCAAACTGTAACGCTAAGATTGTTACAAAATATGCATTTTACACAAGATTTCTTTTTCACAATGATATTAATAATCTACAGTATCTATTTACCGAACTAATCTATGACGAACAGGAGGTAATATTGTTATGTACATACTTTTTACGATGCCTATCTCCTCTTTTTGGGTTATTTTCTTGCCGGCTGTCATCTCTCTCGTTGTCATCTTATTCTGGCGATTCCATGCTGTTTCAGTTCTTAACTTTGGGATGAACAACGAGATTACATCTTATTTTGTGAGTAATACTTTATTACTTCGATGACTTTTCTTTACATGACATTACCTGGACCGCGAATCTGGGGGCTTTCGCATCAAAGATGGAAATCGATGTGAAGTCTTCCATCGCTTCTCACTAACTGTTTCTTGGCTAAAATCTATCTTTTTTTTAGAAATTTAGTCACTTTTACTTTATTTTGTCCATACGTTTTTAGATATCTCAAAGACACTACAATACATGTTAAATAAAAGATTCAGCCAATTTATTATTTAACAAAACAATGACGATTCTGAAGCGGAGCAAATCTGGCTTTTATTCAACGTTTTCCGTCTCCTAGACTTACCAAAGCTTTAAAAAAGTATTTCCCGCAATTAACTCATATCTAAAGGGAGAATAAATGGATTCCTAACTTGACAAAGGTCATTTGACACAAGAACTTTGACCAAATTTGAAGTCGAGTCGAAGAAGTTAATTTCTTATAATGATAATCATTACACAGTCTCCTCCTATCACTATCTACAGCATCATCTATAAATAACAACACCTTTTCTAAAACACAGATACCATAGTTTTATCATTTTTCATGGAATATGATGAAATCAAAACATCACAAAACACTGTATGTTTTATAAATAAAATTACAATTAAATCTGAATTAAAGAAACATTTTAATCTGCTGATATCAATGTCTTGACTGCTTACATGATATTTGTTTAATCCTCAAATTCTTGGATAGCATTCATAACTTTGCCCCATCGTATCATCATCAGTAGTAAGGAATTGTTTTACTTATTATCAGCACTTACGATCAAATTACTTACCTGTTGGAATTTTTGGGGATATAAAGTGTATGCTAGTTCCCAGCCTATATTTGTAGCCTAGGCGAGATCATGTGATCTGTTCCTTAGCCAATCCCTAGCCATACTGCGTGGCTGATATATTACATAAGCGCTGATTCTTTCTCAGTCTACATGGCAACCTTCTACGAGGGAACCTAGGATTCTTTACCTGAGAGGATTACCAAAGGAACCAAATCGGAGGACTCTCTACCTAGAATCAACTGGCCAATTATGGCCCTTAAAAACTTAACATTACCTGGCATAGACAGGTATTTAAGTATGGTTTAGATATTGTCCATGTGTCATGGAAAGACCACACCTACCATCAAAAAGATTACACTGTTTTATTTTCTAAATAAAAATAAGTTTTTATGTTTTCAAAATGTAATTTACACTATAAAACACATTAATTTTCATTTGTCACCAACTGAAAACGAACACATTGGAAAGTCGAATAAGCCAATAAGCTTAAACGGTTAAGTCACGTGTTCTTCTGAGTTATTTGGATGAAAATGGGCAGACTTATTCTAACTAGGTTCTGTTTGTTACAATTGCTTTTCAATATCATTGTATTTCATTTACGCGAATATTGCCAATTTTGATTATTATTATTATTAAGTATTTTCTTTTTTATTCTGGGGCGCTTTATAAAAATCACAATTAACATGAGGTTCTGTGCACAACAGCGAGTAACATCACAGTGCGTAAATAATAACAATTAATAAAATAATCGGCTAATTTGATCACAGAGGCAATGAACTAAACATCATATTATAATGGAAATTGTGTGTTTGTCTCTCTGTAACCAAAGCTATATAATTACTCAAGTCAGAATTCACTTTGCTATTTACGTCACACCCTTCATGATTTTAATTTTATTTAAACCCCAATTATCAATTAAATTGTTTCACCTAATTAATAATCTTGGTTATATCTAAATACTAACAGAATCCAATTGTATTTATATATACAACAAAATAGCGGTTTACATTGAGAACGGAAAAGCTAATTTACATATTAATATTACAAATATGATTTTAATAAATATGTTATTAGTATTATTGGTTTCTAATTGTTAGGTTTTATCTTAATGTATATGAACAAAAATCTCGCGGATAATTCTTAAAAGAAATCCATTAACAAGAAAAAAATAACTGCAAATTTATTATTTACTTCCTATTTTAACTAAATAGTTAAATTAGGAAAATTTAGCAATGAATCACGGGCGTGATGAAAGAGTAACCTTCAGTTGTTCAATTTTTAAATTATATCCCCTCTGTTTCAAATCTCTTTATCTGCATTCTTATTTAGTTTCATTAGCCTTTCTAATCTAAAATAATATTTTATTATATTCAAAATTAAATACTTGCACCCAGGATTGCATATATTTGCTAGTTAACCAAGTGTACACACCTCAATATGATTTTATCTGGCTGGAATATTAAATATCTATCAAAACCAAAAAGCTACTGGAAATTGTCAAAAGATCAAAACATACATTTTCAAGGAAGAATTTCATCAATTTCGATAAAAATGAGCTTTACATCGTAATGGATATTGTTGTAGAATATGGGATAGGTTACCGAGTTCTAGTCCTGGACGAGACAGTTTGCTTTTCACTTCCCACTAATTCTTTTTGGATAGGCATAAATTCACTTGTTCACCCTTCATATATGAGTGCATTGATTCCTTTAGACTTGAATAGGAAACAAGTAGAGGAAAAACGTTGAATTCAAACCAGCTATATTCCGTTTAAGAATTAACCTCCTCATAGTAATCGACCAGGTGTCACATCCTGTCCAATTCATATTTTAAGTGGC
Source organism: Doryteuthis pealeii (assembly GCA_023376005.1). Taxonomy (NCBI): domain Eukaryota; kingdom Metazoa; phylum Mollusca; class Cephalopoda; order Myopsida; family Loliginidae; genus Doryteuthis; species Doryteuthis pealeii. The sequence continues at coordinate 29,272,347 of CM042164.1, forward strand.
CACGGTACTCGTAATACATGTTCAATAGAAAACTGAAAATCCCATTCGATTATTCCAGAGATTACTACTTCCGTAGCACAAACTATTTTCCAATTCCTTGTGCCATTTCATGGAAAGTGATTTGAATTTAGCATTGTTTTAAAGGTCAGCAACACAATGGAATATTCATTTCGATTGTTTCATGAAGTATTAACAAAAAAAAATCCTCCAGTGAAATTTACTATAAAAAGAAAAAAGAAAAGGATATTGCAACAAAATATGAATCTGACACTTTTTTGTACATTAATAAACGTTATGGGTTGTATTTTCATATTTCTTTAATGGACAGCATTATTGAGCAATATCAAATCTCGGTTTGTGAAGCTGAAAATGAACACGTTCCCCATTGTTGATGAATTATTTTCATAATTATATTCGAGTGCATCAGAAATATTTTCAATTCTTAATCAAATCATACTTCATGGGGAACATCTTGTGAATTTTTTCTATGTATTTAAATTCATATAATTGAGTATAACCATTCAATAAGTACGCCCTTATTAACATAATTTATAAATGTCTGTCTTATCTAAACCAAAGATACCAGGATTTAATTATTTCAGATAATAATGAATATGTTAAACTGTTGTATGAAAGAAGAACTATCTGAATATTGTCACAAAACGTTAATTTCTATATAGTCAATATACTCGTCTATAGGTCGAAATTTTAATGATCGAATATCAAAGAATTGATTGTTGATTGATTTTATCTGTATTTCAACCTGTCTAGTATTATTAAATGTCCTGGATTTAGTTAATCATATTCATATTTACATTTTTTGTACTGTTCCTTAATAGTTTTTTGTTCAATCGGATGTGAATGATTTGAACAGATATGATTGATCCATATATAGCAATTTAACATTTACTACCGGTCCGAGTCATAATGGACCAGGTAGTATAGGTATTGAAAGGGTACTATACTCTTACCAGGTCTCAAGAAGTGGATCCTCACGATCAGCCCCGCCAACGGGTGAGGATTGCTATAATTAACGGCGTCGATCCCAGGGGGCCATCCCCTCATGCAACACCTGCCCCCTCGATTTAAAGGGGCAGGGCTGGGTTTATTGGTCAGCGTCTGAGGCACCCCCTTGAGGCGAATGCCGACGGGATCGACGCAATTTTTTGCCACCCATGAGTCTCGGCTTGTGGGTGGTTCCGCGTAAATAGGGCCTTTGTGCCTGACCTTGTACAAGTGGGGTACTCGGATAATACCAAGTGGAACCTCCCGATCAGATGCAGTTTAGTGTCATAACCAGGACACTCCTTTTTGTGTGACTGAATTCTAAAGCAAAATTTAGCGTGACTCTCTCTGGGAGTAATGATTTTGTTAGGTTGAAATTCCAAGATAATTGAAAGCAAATTATGGCTTCCAAAAATAAATCTAACGGATTAATTATTTCAAAACCATAAATCAAAAGTAAATTTATTCATAAACCTGACTTATACGACTTATACGCCATATTAATAGTATATATTTTCCTTGTTGAAAAACATATATACTATACTTTAAGGAGCACCAAGGTTCAGCTTGCCCAAGGCGCCACGAATCTTAGCGCCGGCCCAGGTACAATAGTAATACTGATGAACCGTTTTCTGACAGCCAGTTAAAATACCTTGATTTCCCTACGATTCACAACTGCCTCTACGTACTTAGATTAAACATGCACTGAGCCATGGCGGGGAAAACCTATCTCTTATTCTTGTATCTAGTTTTAATACCTAATGTTACGTTTCACACCAAATGACCTGTCTAACCTTTATATCCGACTGAACTAAAGAGTTAATATTGTCCCAGACTGGAGCTATCAAATCAAGTTTTACATTTCAGGTGGCGTCCGTAATCTATCATCCAGCTCGCGTGTAACATTTCAAATTTTTGCATCCTGACGGGCAAGTCCGGTATGCCTCGTGGGCTTTTGAACCATGCAGCAAAAATATCGAGTGAAAAAGGAAGATGTGTAAACTGAGGTCGGATTAATTTCGGATCGAAACGAACATGTTCGGGAATCTTATCGAGAAATATAATCATCTCAAGAGAAACAAATGAATGGTGTTCATTGCTGGCAGTTACTTCAAAAAAAGTGGCGCCAAAATAAAGTGCATTTCCCTCCTCAGATTTGGAGTAGTAATTTACTTAGTGTACTGCTTTACTTACTTACTACATTCAGAAAAAATGTTATTGACTAATCTTAGTCTGGCAAAAGGCAACACGTATGGTGACAGCCAATGAGAATTAAACTTACTAACAATATTCTGTTAGCCTAACTTTCAACGTTAAACATTAAACCACCATGGGCGACTAAAAACGATTTACAATACTTACCTCAGGTTATTTAATGTTTAGCGTTACGTATGTTTTGTGCGTTAATAGTGTGTATTTTTAGTACGCTGTATATATATATATATATATATATATATATATATATATATATATATATATATATATATATGGGAGAGTTGCACTCACCTTTATTGTTTATATACACAATGTTTCTATCGATGTGACACCCAGCCTTCTTCAGGTATTTTTTGTCGAACCTCCATGTACTAATCGGGAGCCTGCATGGAAGTTCGAACCTAACCCTTTATCTAATCCATTGAGGTAGATTGTTGGCATTCCGTTAACTATGACCGTAACAAATATTAAGCAATGTTAAGTATTATCCGTTATTTTCGCCCGTATTCAGTATTGAACCTGCAACCCAACGATGCTTGTGGATAAGAACGGTATTAACCGTTATATCCGTTTCACTATGTATTCAATTATATCTGCTAATAATGGAGATTCGCTTCCGGTCTTTGTCTGTAACAAAAATTACGTCCCAGCTTACGTCACATTACCCAACATTTTTATAACGTAGAATAAATACACTCAAAATTTGAACATGCAACATTAGACAGTCATGTTTTTTAAAACAAGTTTTGATAGATACATGACTGGTATTATATATCTATATATAGTTTGTTTTATTTTAATACATATTTAAAGTTTACATTTCAAATTGTTTTATTTTTTAATCCTTTAATGAATTTGATGATTTTACTTACTTACGGTACAAACTCGCGGACATTGAATTTCTTACTCCCACCCCCAGGCAATATGTTTCAAAATCTATTTTTACATCGCCTGGAGGCTTTTTTTATTTTGCTAGTAACAATAAAGATTAGAGTAAAAGTTTTTAGAAAAATCTAAATAATAAAAATTATCAAGCCTCATTTAAAAAATTCAAACAAATAAGTTTATATTAGTTTACCACATGGTTAAAATATATGGCACCCAATGAGAACGGGAATATCTTTAGCCTACCTTGTCAACATTACACCATGGATGTCATCCCAAAACAATGCATAACTTCGATTTAACACAAGTATAAGATCGAGACCATTGCTCAGTATGTGTCTAGTGAAATTAACTCACCTACTAATGGATTGTAGAATACTTCTCAATCCATTTGCAAAATCAGCAAGAAGTTCAACTCCATGGTTGTTTTGTTATGTTTGTTTTGGGGTTATCAAGAGAGAATGTGCATCGTTTAATTGTTACTAACTGAAACCAGGTGGGATTAGTAACACTACGATTTATATTTGTGAGGACTTATAAGTTAATAAACATCACTGAGTGGTTCCAGGTGGCATTTGCTCATACTGTATATGTAAACAGAACGTGATTTTAAAAAACATTAATCTTGGTCAAGGATACATCTATGTAAATACACCAGTACATATCATCATCATCATCATCATCATCAATATATATTTTTTTTTGGGGGGGGGGATATGTGCTTAATAGAAATCATACCTAATTTAAAAATTAATTAGTTGATAATTAATATGAAGCGTAAACAAATCGAGAAAAAGTCATTCTCCGAATGTATATTTAATAGATAAATAAAATATTCAGGTTATTATATATATATATATATATATATATATATATATATATATATATATATATATATATATATATGGCCTAATTGTTAGTTCCCGTATCGAACCGTTTATCGCGAAAGGCACACACGTGTAATCGACTGCAATTAATCAATATCTTGATTAATTCAGTGGATTTAACCCTGAAGATCGTTATTGGTGAAACTCAAGTAAGCTATCACTTGTACCTGTATTACAATATATATATATATATATATATATATATATATATATATATATATATATATATATATATATATATATAAAATCAGCAGGCGTCTATATATACACGGTGATTCGGTCGCCTTCCAGTGTGACGCTTCCTGATATATAGATAATAACACCAAGTTGCTCTATGATTATTTACAGTTTCTTATAGTTTCCCACTAAGCAAAAAATACTCTTGAGAATCGAAAAATGGTCAGTTAGCCTATTTTATTACCATTACAGTGTGTGAGGCTGCCTAATCCTTCAGGAAAATGGCATCACGACTTCGTTCTATTATCTGAATAGATTTTTCCCCTATTCATGCTTTAAAAATAATCGTGACACTGATCGGGTTAGCGTGAGGGTCTCTAAAAACCACTTAATATGAGCTCGACTTATATTAAGTATTTTTAGAAAGTCGTCCTAGCATCTAACCCAGGCTTGTCTCGCAAATTCAATAGTTTTTAGGTCATGAGAGGTGTCCACACGAAACTGAACGCAGCTGCGAGATCATGGCCGTTACGGTAATCATTTTTTGATGCACTGGAGAGAAGTCGATTCCGAACGATGTTCCCTTGTATTAACCGCTTTATGGCTGCTAACTTGTAGATGAACTGCAGTAGAAGGTCAAGAACGGTCTGGAGACTGGCTTGGGGAGGACACACACCGAAAATAATCCATCTTACCATAGAAACTATATGTACAGGGAGCAAAATATCATTGTCGAAGAACGCAATAGTTTAGGTAAAGGAACCTAATTTTGAATAGGGTAAAATGTATTGGATGTGTATTTCTGCTAACGGTTTTCATGGAGGCTCTCAATAAGGGGCACTCCGAAGATAATGCCTTCTGTTTTGTTCAGCTGTCACACGCCATCAGGGACATGTGACGGTGGTGTTGGAGTATAGTGAGAAGCTTCCCACGAACAATCCATGTGTTTTCGACTTGTGACGACAGATGAGTGTCAGTCTGGTAACAGACAGTTATTGCAACAAATACGACGTTACAGTTAAGGGATTGCACAAAGAGGGTTAGTTAGTCACACATTTCCTTGCTCGATTACATGCAGAAGCCAAATTTTGCGGATTTACTTGCCTTAATGAATTGAACTGTTAGGGATACTTGAAATGATTGGAATCATATTATTAAGTAGGAATAGGAATTCGTTAATTTAAACCATATAATTGTGTATAAATTATAGTATTAGATAGGAACAATGAAAGACTACAACAAAAGAAATCAAACAAAAGACTATCGACAAAAAGTATTATACAAAATGAAACAATCCAACATTTAAAAATAAATTACATTTATCAAAAGAAGTTGTGCCGAATAAGTCTATATTTAACGGAAAAAGTAGAGAATAGATCTCCATCCCCTGTTCTGTATAAAGAATAGTCCCCCATTTATGCTTACCTATTTAGAATAACCTCCTATTTGAGGTTACGAGTACCGAAAAGGTATCCATTGAAGGTGTACATTTACAGGTGTGTATATCTGGTGTCGGTCGGATGAGTGAGGGTAAAAATAATTCGCCTGGTCCCAGGGAGCTTTTCCCGTGTATATTACCTCGTGACTGAGTCACCACCGAACAGAAATGCCGACAGGAACACGCATTTTTTTAGAATGGTCACACATGATATTCTATTTGTGAGAACTCTTCACGGTAAAATGATTTTATATCAATCTTGAATTAGTCGGAAAAATTGAAAAAGATGCACTCATCTACGTGTACCTGTAGAGGATAGACCTCCATTTACGAATGCATGTAGATAATAGGCCGTCATTTATCGATTTGTTTGTCCTGCCTCCTGTGACATATCTCCCTTTTTTAATATTTTCTTACATTAACCTTTAATGGTGGCGCGTGGTAAAATGGTTAGATTCATAGGATATACTTTTTAAAGGAATTTATTTCTGGACAATCACACAAGGAAAGCGATTTTCATCCCTAGAAGCCAAGGCTACCATATTCAATGCGCGTGGTGGCGTAATTGTTAATGTCTTAGGAGATAAACTCTTCAACCCGAGTTCAAATCCTGGACGAGACTTTAATTTCACATAGCGCTAATGCCCTTCGGAAAGGTATGCATGCTACGACTCTCACTCCAGCTATGAGTAAATAGTAGGGCAGACTGGGCTCTTTAACCGTGGCTAGGTAACCAGGAGAAGGAAAGCTCTGAATTGAAACCTGTTAAACTCCGCTTAAGAAATTGACCTTTGTGTCGTAATCTATTCGCTCGGAGGGGTTGGTAAATATATACCTTAAAGTAAAGTAAAGTCGTCGGTGTGGCCTAATGTCGGTATCAGCCAGACAGCGAGGGAGTCTATTCCCTTTTCCCTAGTGCTAACACAAGGAGATTGTTTTAGCGTCTGAGGTGGGACACCACACCTACCATCAGCTCCTCACTTTACCGCACAGACCGAAGGGTTGGTAAATATATACCTTAAAGTAAAGTAAAGTCGTCGGTGTGGCCTAATGTCGGTATCAGCCAGACAGCGAGGGAGTCTATTCCTTTTTCCTAGCGCTAAAACAAGGAGGTGGGGCGCCACACCTACCATCGGCTACTCCTACTCACTTTATCGCACATATCCCTGTGCTACTCATACGGTTAAGGACCGGTATCGAACCAGGAACCTTGCGATCCCTACTCAACCCTCTACCAACTGAGCTCAACCAGTCCTTTACATTAACCTTTAACGATTTAAACAAATATTGTAATATCAAATTGTATCAAATAACCGACACCATCCTCCTGCAGACATCTTTACGATTTAAAGATGTCTACAGGAGAGCCATATATATGCCATATTGACACATACACGTGTGTGGTGTGGGGGGGGGTAGATGCAAAAATAGAGCGGCCTGGCGCCTCAACGTTAAGCAAGGCACGGGAGGGGTGAGGTAGAGAGGAGAGTAGCATCGACAAAAAAAGAGCCAGAAAGAGAGAGAAAAGTCAGCAGCTCCAGAAAGCATCACAGTTTGTATGCATTCAGTGCACCAAAGACTGTCACTCAAGAATTGGCCTTCAGAGTCACTTGCGCAGATGTAGGTAATTTTTTTGGACACTACGCCATCGTCATAGTGTACGGAAAGAATCCAATAATAACCGAAACCCTTCTATGTGAGTTGATTAGCTGTGAAAATGTCCTCATTTAAATTTTAAATCTAAAAATTAAAAAGAAATAATGAATCAAAATCTCGATACTTTTTGAGCACACCAAGTATTTTTAGCTGTCGCCAAATTATATAATTCCCGCCATAAATGATTAGATTTATTACGTATGGTTTAGTACGTTCGGTTATCTATGACGTCATCCAAATTATATCAGTATTATTGGCTTATTTTCGAGTATGTGGGCAGAAATCTTTTCAAAGCTCTTTAGTAAACAGAGGAAAGAAAGAACGAAAGAAAAAAAAAAGAAAGAACGAGAAGAAGAAACCAATAGAGATTAAGTAGAAATAAAAAATACATTGACACACAAAAGAAGACTATGAAGCGAGACAGCAAAATGGGATGAATTGAACAGATACAGCGAAAGAGGAAAAACAGAAGACATAGATATTATGATATCTTGTCACTGGCCTGTCAAAATAATTGAGGGAAAAGGGAATTTGCGTAATGATGCCATTTTGAGACACTGGCATTAAAAAGCTGCTACCTTCATAGTCAACCTTGGTAGAACCCAATTAAGAGAATGATTGAATTAGCAGTTTTTGTGACAGTATTATTAAGAAGCTGTAACTTCCGTAGACAAATTTGACACGGTCTACTTTTTTTTAAAAGTCAGCGTCTTGTGTAGGACATTAAACCGTATTTGTTTCTGAGGCTCCAGTTCTTGAGCAGTGAGGAGTGTGAATATGTCTATTTGTTAATATTACTCTCAGGTCCAATCTGACTTGAGTAATCTACCTGTTAGGGTCTCATCTATGGGTAAAATAGTTCCGATAATGTTTAAACTGATATTTAAGTATGTTTACTCTTAAAACATTGAGGAATAGGAAATTGTAAAATATTAAATTTTATTAAACGGTGGCTCTTAAAAAATGCATGTTACAATTTAATCGGAATAGTTATGTGAAGATATGTAATTGTTACGAAATGTTATATACTTATATATACCCTTCTAACTTACTCGGGTATATTATTATCCTATTGTTTAACATTTATTGTACATCATTATCGTATTGTAAAACATTTTGTATACCTTTATCTTATTTTAAAATCTATTCCATGTTACTCCCTTATAGTACAACATATTTGTGTGTTACATTATATTTTTAAAGACATTTTCTGTTGTAGTTGTGATGCATCTAATAAGACGAAAAAACAATCTCCCTTTTCTTGCGCTAGTGAATAGGGGATATAATCCCTTGCAGTCCAGCTGATACCGGAAATAGGTCACACCGCCTAATTTTCTTTTTACTTATCTTATAGTAAAACAATTCGCTACGTTACTATCAGATTTTAAAATATGTTTGTATGTTATTAACTTATAGTAAAATATTTCCTATGTTGTTCTGTTATAGTAAACATTATATATATATATATATATATATATATATATATATATATATATATATATTCATGTTGGAGTTTAGGGGTCTCCGTATGCTTCTCTCGGTATATATTTATATGTCTTTTTATGTTGAAGTTGGGCGTTATTATGAAGCATTAAAAACAATATAAAAAAATAAATGAAGGAACTCTATGTTGTGGAGTACAGGATTCACTTATTTTTTATTATTTATTTATCATCATATCGTTAGTTTCCCTTCCTCAGATGGTGAAGAGAGTTCTCTCGGGTATATAATCGAGAGAGAGAGAGAGACAGACAGACAGACAGACTAGATTAGATAGAGATGATAGTTACACTGCTGCTTTTGATTTTTCGTCTAGGTCATCATTTTCATAGGCCGCCATTTTCTCTGGTTGTGCTTATAACCTAAGGGCTGGTCTTCTTCGTGCTGGGCTGGGCTGGTCACTCTCTTAGCATTCAATTAACAACAAGATTTGGTGTTCTTATAATAAAGCTTTATTTTCTTAGCCCATGACTCCACCGCGGGTGAGATGAACACCGGGAGCAGACAACAACGTCTACGCTCCCTGAAAGCCGAGTCGAATCTTCTCTAAACTTAGTTTCATGGCGCCTAATAGCATGCTTCAAGGACTCAAAGTTATTAAGCGTCACCGGGTAATTTTCCGTGAACTCCATGATTTTAAGTTAACTGACCCTATTTAATATTCTAACTACAGGTACGTTAATAATTTATGACTACTCATACATTATGTAACACCAGATAATATTTTGTTTCAAAAAATGTATACCTATGCAATAAGTGTTACAATGATTATGATTAGATTGGAATATAGGAAATGTATTTATACATAGAGAGAATTTGATAATTATAATTGAAATGATGGTGACAATCAAAGTCGGCGAATATCTCGTGCGACATGTGGAACACTGTACTGCTAATGAGACCTAATTTGGTCGAAACAGCTGCACAGTGTTCCACACGTCGCACGCGGTATTAACCGTGTTTGCTTGTCATGATTATTTCAATTATATATTGGAATAATTATTTAAAAACTATTTAAAGGATTTAAAAAAAACATTAAAAAATACTTGGGCATTAAACAATCCAACAATAGTTGCAAGCTATAAATCTAACCAAATTAAAAGGTTGGGTACCCCCATAAGTTCAATACATACCCGGGCACACCATTTATTTAGATTGTAAGTCATGACAGTAACCGTTCAAATTTTTAGTGAAAAATGATAGTAAAACTAGAGCTGAGGTTTTTTTATTCCTACATTTAAACAATAGTTTTCAATTACACAATAAAAACTTTCCAGAAATTTGTTTTGTTATGTGCTAAAATACTATTAGAAAAACAATTCACACGAGGTATTGGTTGATGCAACGTGACCTGTGAAAACTTCCAGTATTATTTATGATTCTTATGGGAATATTAATTTACCGAAGTTGTGTTCGTTTTTGTTATCCTTGTATTCATTTTTATTCCTTTACTTTCAATTCTTATTCGATATTGTTATTCTCTTGCTTTTCCATTCTCATTCTTAATTTTTCTTCTCATTTCTATTCTCTGTTCATATTTACACTTTATTTTTCTATATTCTCATTTTCCTTTATTCTTACTATTCATTCTACTTGCTTATCTTTATCCTCATTTCTCATTCTTTATTCATATTCTTATATTCTCGATTTTTATTTTTACCCTTATAACTTCCTCATTCATATTTTTTTAATTTGCCTTTATTAATATTGATGCTCATTCATTAATTTTAATTGCTTATTCGCTTTAATCATTTCTATGCTTTATTATATACGTTATCCTCATTTATTCTTAGTTAATCGCATACTGTATTCTATTCTTATTCTGTTTGTTCTTTTTATTCTTCATTTATTTATTTATTATATATTCTTTGTCCTCAGTCTTTGTTGTCGTTCATAGTTCTATGTTAATGTTTATGTTCTCATTCATCATTCTTATTTCTTATATCCAATAAAATGCCAATGTTAATCATTGTTTATTTCCCTATTTTCCCCAGATTTTTATTTCTACTTAAAAGATATTGGCATGGAAGGTACTGAGGAGTTATGTTACCTCAGCCGATAAATAATGATTTTTAAAGAATTCCTTGCGCCAAATTATTGTAGATGATATTTAAAATCGGGACTCAGCTTGAAGAATCATTATTGTTACAACATCTGAGTATAAGGTTAGTGAGTAAAATTATACTTACTGTATAAGCCGACCTATGTGAGATATTTTCACAATAAAACCTATTCAATTATCAAATCATATTGTACGTAGAACTATTATGTTTGCTTTTAAAAACAGCGAAAATGAAATGTCAGAATGAGATACGGTGATCAATGGCATCAAAAACTGTTTAAAATTGAAGTTATGCTAAAAGAAAGAGGGATTTGGGCACACATATAATAATGACTTGTGATAGGTGAATAATTTGTCTCAGTGGATATTCATATCTATTAAAACCACACCCTCTGGAAATAAACCCATTATTTTTGACGGTGGATCTTTGTAACCAAATAGCAACTGGATTCTAAGTAGGACCACACACACGCACACACACACACACACACACACACACACACATATATAATATATATATATATATATATATATATATACATATATATATATATATATATATTATATATCCCTTTTATATATTTGTGTGCAGCATTATGGGATTGGCTATCTAGTTGATATTGACCAGCCATTTGCGTGGCTTTATTACATGCTTTCTTTGTGTCCAGTTGGTGCAGCCGTACATTAGCACTGATGCAGCCCTTAAAGCTACACACCAGGATCCTAACTAAACGCTCTTCAGAAAAAGTTTTTTGGGAGCTACTCACGGACGTTGCACGTTGTCTTGAACGAATCTTGAAAGCAGCACACCATAAGAAAGAGATGTAAGGTCATCTGCCTTCTATTACGCAAACCACCCAAGTAAGATGAACAAGATACGCGTGCTGCTAGTGAAGCAGAAGTGAACTCACGTGACGTTTTCCCGTGGAGATCTGCACATGGACACACCGGGGTATACCAACAAGAAGAAATATACAGCAATAAGCTCTGGGTGGATTCTAGATGCTGCGTGGAAAACTGCCAAGGGATGAAGAGCGATAGGGGCGATTGGTGAGAAAGAGTCATCAACATCCGTGATGACAGCGTTCTATGACCAGAGATGAATATCTTTTCAAACGTCGATTACATCATCTAGAATAATTTTATCTATTTTTAAATACTTTGTTTTACTATTTTTTTATAGTCGATGTGTTTCTATATTTCCTTCCCCCTCAATATATATATATATATATATATATATATATATATATATATATATATATATATATATATATATTATAATTGTATTTAAGCAACTGTTTTTCCTTTAAACACATTTTCTTCAAAACCACAAACTTATTTATCATTTTTAAACTGTTTTTTATCCTATATTTTCTGTCCGGCCACTTTTAACTGCCAAAAATCGTTTTAAAGTCTATAGACAAGATTTTTTTCTTGTTTTTCTCCTTATAATCTTGTAAAATGTTTATTTTTAATATCCGGGATGATTTCTGTTGGGAATTTCGAGCGATTTTTTATATATCCGAACGTATTTATAGTTTTTTTAAAATACTTTTATCTTTATAGATATATATATATATATTTGTGTTTTATATTTTAAGTTTCTTTCATCAAATGTTCATTGGTAGCAAGAGTTTAAGCCAGTGTAAACAGGTAACACTACTATAGATGTTGATTTATTAGATACATCAAGTATTTTATATAGAATTTAAACTAACTTAATTCATCTTGTGACACGATAAAAAACATCAATAAACGTAGTTAACTGTAAGAGTGGAATAAAAAGAGAAAGAAAAAGTGTGTACAAAATGAAATTACATCCTTAACGTTGTCTATATAGTTACCTGCTTTCAGTAACGTCTAAAATAACGCCAAATATCGTATTGAGTAAGAGTCCCCTAAACTGACATGTGATCCAACCATCGACGTATCAGGACCCAACAGTTCAATCAAAACTTTGGACTTTCTCTACTGTTTTGGTTTGGTTCGGTTTCTTTGTTTAATGGTATAACAATCTTTGTAAGATATTTAATGCCACAACCATCCTTATAGTATAACAGTAGCTAGAGTCTAAGTCGGTTCATATTTTCCCAATCTTATTGGTTCGAAAGTCAACGTAATGGCATGGCTGGAATTCGAAATCGCATCGCTTGCTACGATATCATACTCCATATGGTTGCCACTAACCCAGAACCTTTTCATATATATTATATATATATATATATATATATATATATATATATATATGTGTGTGTGTGTGTGTGTGTGTGTGTGTGTGTGTGTGTGTGTGTGTGTGTGTAGGTTTTTGGAGACCTTATTCAAGAGGGAGTACTATGGCATTGCGCCAGACACTCGGCATATCAACATTTGATTTGGTGATAGTTTAGATTCATTCAATTATTCATATTATCCAATTATTTAGTTGGATAATATACTGTATTATATATATATATATATATATATATATATATATATATATATATATATATATATATATATATATATATATTAAATCCAATTATTCAGTTGGATAAGCTGATACTATAAGAATGGTGCATCAATATGGCACAGATTCCCAGAACACCACTTCTTAGAAATGTTTTTCCAAGTCTAATGAGCCCGCACTAGCCTACTTTTTACTTATATTTCGGGGGGGGGGTTAGATCTTTTTACATCTCCTGAGATGGTTACTGGATCCACAATAATATTTAAATCCGACACTTAGGTAGCCATAAATTATCAAGCCTCACTGTCTGTTAATAATTTTTCTACAATCTCTCTCAAATAATGTGAGAGTTTAATTAAAGAATTCATTAATGCTATTTTCTATCCAGAAAATTTCCCTGTGTTTTCTTCTCAGTTGCCATTTTAAGTGTTCTGTTCAGAAAGTTCATCCTCTGATTGAGGTTCCAGAAGTACAGTTCTTTACATCCAAGATGCCCAAGATTTCAGGAATGGTTCTGTCCAACACAATCTACATTACTGATGATGTAGTGTTGCAATGAGCGTATTCTTTCGTTGAGGATTAAAAAGGGCGATCTGCTCCAGATAACATATATGGTCGGTTTAATCAATAGCTGTCTTATTTTAAATTACTTTTTCATATTTTGCTTTAGGGAGACTTGTCTGTTTGAACAATGAACAAAAAAAAACATGCTAATTTACAATCTATTTGATAGACACTTGATGGAGACCAAGACATTTATTTAATTGCTTTTTGAATTTAGGTTTGTAAGGAGATATGGTGGATAAACAGATCTGACTGTTTAATGAGTCCCCTTTTGAAATTAATTTCTTTTCCCCTTGGGGTGGGGTTAAAGACATCAAAATTACTTTTTTTTTTTTAGAAATAAGGATAAATGAATACAAGATCGCCATTGAAGTGGATAGAACACCCGTCTTTAAAGCGGAGCATAGCAACAATCGAATGTTAGAAATTCTAGATTGAAATTTTAAGAAAGTTATATCAATAAGTCCATTTTTATGAGTAGGAAAGAGTTCATTTGTGACAAGCAGGTCAACTGGTCAAGACGTGCCTTTGTGTCTTTGTCTCTTCAAGAACATGTGTCTCGATGATGATTCGGGGGAATAAAAGCTTGACACAATAAATAACATTTCTGAGGACGGTTGAAATCAGAGACAATAGAAATAGACACTTGCGTCAGTTGAGAGACGATACGAGCAATACGAAGAACAGAAACCTGATAGGAGCAGACATTAAAGATGAATAGAGACTCAGCACGCAACATGATCACAGTGCTAAAATACTATTCTCCGCTAATATTTACAAGACCCTATTTATTTTGCTTTTATCATTAGCAGCAGAATGCAGAGAGCAAAATAGGGTTATGAAAAGAGTCGTATTTTCATCTGTCAATGAACAAATTTATTTTTCAACAGGACAAGCATTTTTCAACTTCTCTTCTTCTGCAGCCAGAAATTGATAATTAAAAGTTTTACTATGTACAATATTATTATTATTATTATTATATTATTATTATTATTATTATTATTATTATTATTATTATTATTATTTGCTCCTTTTGAGTTTCCACATCATCATTAGCTGATGGTCTTTCACTGGAGTCTGGGTGACAGCAAGTCTCCTCAGGTCTCCAGGACTCTTCTGAATATTCTGGCAGATTGCAGCAGTGTAGTGTTCTGAATGGTTTCAATCCTTCCTCTGATTTCCAAACTTTCCAAACCCTTTTCCAATCCTTTTGGGACCGTTTCAAGTGCACTAACTACAATTGGTATCACTTTCACTTTCATATTCCATAACTTTTTCAGTTCACTGGCAAGATCCAGATATTTGTCCATTTTTTTCATTTTCCTTTAGCTTCACCCTTGATCTGCTGGAACTGCAAAATCCACCAGTTGACAAGTTCTTTCGTTTATCAACACTAGGTCTGGTCTTCTTGCTGGGATAAGTTTTGCTATAATATCGACCTAGAAAAAGAAACGCGTCTGTGAATGTTCTTAATTCTGTTCATTGTGCTTCTGTAATTTCGTAAAATTCGACCCTTGGAATTTACACTAGGAATTATGTCATGCTGGAGTATCAAGGTTTTTGCCTTTTGTAAGGTCGATGAATATCCCCTTTTCAAGTTATAACTTTAATTAATATGTTTGTGTGTGTGTGCTGAATTAAAACCTTAGTTCAACAGACCTTCCGAAAATACATTGCTAAAAAGCTACTGGATCGATGGAACATATCAGTATTGATTTTAAGTGTCTTCATCCAGCAGATACAGTTAAGTCATACTTGTTCTTATTTGTTAACTTTCTTACCCAATCCATTCCCCACGGGTAGGATGTGACACAGGGTAGCAAGTATGCAGCATAAGTAGTAAGAGATATGTGAGAAGCGCTTGCTAACCATTAAACCACAATTGGACGCATCCTTTCTTTACCCACCCATTTGGCACGGGTAGCATTTGAATAAAAGAAGCAAGTATGGGGCTTGATGCAAGGATTGGACTCGCTATTCAATTAGTAAGGGATCAAACCAAGTATTACATTTTATTAAAAAACATTAAAAACAACACTATTTATATAAACAAAAGAAATTGTAACACGAACAATTTTAAATTCTCAATACTTAGCTTCTTTTCATTGTTACATTTTAATTTAAAAAAAGAGAATGAATAAAACGAATACATTTTCTATCATTGCAACTCAACATGCAAGGAAAATCTAGCTTTCAGAAAAATAAACATTTTTCAAACTACTCACGAGTTTAGGGTTACATTCATAAAATATTTTAAGTTGAGGTATTTATCCAACCCATTTATCACGTGTAGGATATGTCGCACGTTTGGGCACACAGTTAGGATCGAACTCGCTATGCAGTAGCAAAGGATCTGAGAGTAGTATACTAAACAGTTCTGATGATAATGATAATGATGATGATGATTACTATTATTATTATTATTATTATTAGTAGTAGTAGTAGTAGTAGTAGTAGTAGTAGTAAAATTAAGAAAAGAAAGAAAGAATTAAATATAAAGAAAAAGAAAGAAAGAAAGATTTGAATATGAAGAAAAAGAAATAAAAAATGAAAATCAAGGGTAAAGAAAAAAGAAATATTTTGAATAGTAGAACAATAAAAAGGGAGAAATAGAAGAGAAAGATGTGAGAAAAAAAAAAAAAACAGAAAGAAAAATTAAAGCAGGGAGGAGAAAGAAAAAGGAAAAAGGTAAAAATAAAGAAAGAGGAGAGAAAAAAGAACGAAAGAAAGTAAAACAGGAACCTTATTGTATTATTTGGATTATTCGGTCTATTGTTTGTTTGTTAGTTTATTGAATTTAACGGCATATCAACCCGTCTGGGGTTATGCCATGCGTAACAGTTAGGAAGTTATACATATCATGTATTTATATTTATAATTTTAGTAATTGGTTTTAACAATGTATTAGCATTATTGGGGATTATGTTGTGTGGTATTGATTTGTTTCATGTCTATATTCTATGGTATCATTTATTTTCCTCAAAAAAGAGAGAATATCCTCCATGTTGATATTTTCGAATAGATCTTTCATATTGTTTGCTTTAAAATAACGGTTTCTGATGTGAGCAAGACGCCTGCACTCCATGAATAAGTGTTTAACTGTCACAGGCGTTTGACATGTTCCACATTGTGGTTGTTGTTCTTGTTTGAGTATATTGGAGTGTATTAGTCTTGTATGACCGATGCGTAATCGGGATACAATGACTTGTTCTTTTCTAGACTTCCTTAAAATTGGTCTACAACCTCCCAAAGTGGGTTTGATTAGGAAGAGTTTATTGGGTATTGTTATTCCAGTGTTGTCGCCATTTTGTATGAAGGAATCTATTGATTTTAGGTTTCAAATCAGTATATGGTATCTTGAAATTGTCGGGGATCAAATCTAGAGCCGATTTAGCAGCGGAGTCTGCTCTTTCATTTCCCTCACTCCTATATGACTTGGGATCCAGCATATCATAATCTCCTTAGAGTTAGACATCAAGTATAATCTATTCGGGAGCTTAATGATGAGAGGGTTTCCAGTTTTTTATTTCTTAATGATAGTAGGACAGAGGGCGAGTCTGAGAAGATGATACATTTTTTGTGGTTATTTTCATAGATTATGTCAAGTGCTAGATCTATTGCACGGGTTTCAGCCGAAAAATAGAACTTTCATTTGGGAGAGTTCTTCTTACATTTTTTTATTTAACTTTATTGTTATCTACATAACGTTTCGGTCGATGTGCCTGGTTGAATAGTCCGAATAATCCACATGATATAAATTACCAAGCCTCATCTAAAAAATTCAGAGAAATGGGAACCTTATGGTCAGACTCGGAATCCTTCATGTCGTAATCGGGAGCATTCACAGAACTTAGAACTGAAGCAAATCTGCAAACTACACATGATTGTCAGTTAGAACTGTATTAACTCAACCTTTTTATCCGTTGCGCCTTATGTTCAACTACAATACAGAGTGAAATTCTGGAACTTATGAAACTAGTGTTTTTTTCCTTCGAATATGTACCTTTATAATTATGTATGTTTTTTACCTTGACTCATATTACTTTTTCAAATCTAATCTATCCTTTTTAATTATTGATTCCTATTGAGGTCAGTCAGTATACTGTTGGTTTGAACAACAGCAACTGGCTAAGTACAACTGCGAGTGCCCCAAGATAGCTGAAATTTATGGAAGTCAAGAATAGTCCATTCATGTATTTGGGTGATTCTATTCTTGAGTTCTGGTTGTCCGCTTGGTTTCTATAATGTTATGAGGCTTCATAAATTCCCTGTCATTTTGCTGTAGTATTGCGACAAGATTAGATTCGTATTCAGTTACGACTACATGTTGCCTTGTCTTACCAATTCGGCGGTAATTGGAACTTAGTGTGATTATTCTCCAAATTCCCATATTTCTATACTCGTGTTGCATACCCTTTCTTACTTCTTACTTCTAGTCGTCTTTTCTTCTGGCCGCTTTGGTTCTATCTTCTATCTTGGTCTGGTCTCTTCTAAGGTCTGGACTTTCTTGGGGACTTCGGGTCTGGTTTCTGTTAGGGATTTCTCCTTATCAGAAGCCCTGTGTCATTGTTAGTTTTTAGGTAATAAAAACAAGACATCGATTTACGTTGATGTTACTTTATTTGTAAATCCCCAAACCAGACATCTGCGCACATCCTACGAGCTCGGCTCCTACTTGCTAACTGACTGAACCTTGCTATCCTTAAACCGGAAGACAGGGTCTTCTATGCCTTCCGGTTCTCACAATTTATCCCCGGAAGGCAAGGTGAGAGTGAGGTCAAGCGCAGTCACTCACCCTCAAGGCCATCAGCTGCACTAATCGCCATTATGATTTCTACACTATTGCCATAAATATTAGGTACTAATAATTATGTAACACTCGTTGTACTTAAGATATTACTATAGCCTAATATATGATATGATTCTTTAAGACGTCTTTTTCTCCAATATTCTTCCCTATCTATTATCCTTTCTTCCATCCCATAAGGGCAGATGGTTTCCCTTTTTGTTCTATCTATGGGCATCCATACCCAACTTGTCTATGTCCCCACGTAACACAGCTTCCGGAGATCCTCTAGTCTTACTTTTAGGCAGTAGCAACAGTGATGTAAATCCCGTTCAACATTAGATTCCTGAAGTGAAGAATGCCTCGATCAAATCATCCGTGTGTTTCAAGCCGATAAAAGACGGAAAGCGGGAACATTTCCCTGATAAGAATGCCGTCAACGCTGTAGAGAAAAAATGTGTCACCTAAGCTGGTGTAGATTTTTACGATCATGACATGATTAGCTCTTGTTGAATGAAGGTTAAAATACGTATCCAATAATGGTGACGGTTTAAATAATAGCTTCTTGTAGGTATTTATCCAACTTGTCCGTCACGAGCATGACATAAAGTATATCATAAGAATATCATGAGAATAGAAATTAAGTTAATTAAGCAGTTACCGGTCGATAGTCAGAAGGAGCGGACACAGACCTCCTTCGCTCTAAGATGCCGACTTCTCAGCGCGCGGTCTGAGAACCCTTTACGCAGGGGTTTCGAATACTTGTGAACTGAAAGTATCAGATTGTTTCAATTAGTATTCAAGCCGGCAGGTTAGCTTTAAAAATAGTTTAATGCATTCCCAGGACATAAAGACCCTCAGCCACTGAATTCTATCACATATATGATAAAAAGGGTTGGGGCTTGGCATAAGGGCAATAGGGTTGGGGCAATCATATAGGTATTAGGGCTTGATA
>CM042164.1:29294422-29306922 GCA_023376005.1 Doryteuthis pealeii
TAACTTTAAAAAAAAATCACATGAAGAGAGTGTTTAAACGCGGGCGAGAAATACGGTTATAATGATCCTATTTTATCCATTCTATACTTTCTTTCCTTTATTTCTTTTTTCAACACACCGTCAGATTCACTTCCATTTTCATTTTACACACACACACACACACACACACACACACACACACACAACATATATATATATATATATATATATATATTGGAGGATATGTGCTTAATTGAAGTCATACCTAATTTTTGAAAATTAATTAGTTAATAATTAATGAATTTAGGCGGGCATATATGTTCAAATATAAGGCTAAACAGATCGAGAAAATGTTTAGCCTTACATTTGAACATATATTCCCACCTAAATTCATTAATTATTAACTAATCAATTTTCAAAAATTAGGTATGACATCAATTAAGCACATACCTTCAAAAAAGGGCGGGGGAAAGCATATCAAATAAACCCAATGTGTATTTACGTACTTTCATATATATATATATATATATATATATATATATAGAGATAGAGAGAGAGAGAGAGAGAGAGAGAGAGAGAGAGAGAGAGAGAACAGAATCTGGTTAAAAAGTATTTGTAAGCAACGACAATATCGTATTCCTCCTGTATATATATGTTTATTGTGTGCGTTAGTAATGACATATATCTCCTGTTATGGTAAAGAAGAACATTCCGAAATATTTATATAGTTTTATTATGCTCCTACAAAGAGAATAAAGCGATCCGATGATCTTCATAACTAGATATTTCATGCTTTAGTTTTCTAGGGATCACACTGAAAATAGTTGTAAAGGCTTCTCACCATGTAGAGAACCAATAACGCACGCCAAATTACACCAGCGAAAACCGTTTCTCTCTCCTTTGGTAACTGATTAAAATCTTCGATGAGTAATGCCACAGGATTCACAGAATATAACACTCACACCAGCATAGATAGGAAATACCTTATCTGCATTGTTGAGCGAGTCACGCTTTCTGTCTTTTGCCTCAAGATAGATGTGCAATACCTGATACGACGTGTACCGTGACGAAGTGTCAAACATGCATATTCCCTCGCAAATAGGAACTGCCACAAAATGCATAAGCACTTAATACACTGAGTTTCTCTGTTCTCACACATAAAGAGAATAATAGAGGCATGTATGAACTGGTAATGTTTTTAGTGGAATCTTTGGAAATCTTTAATATTACAAATTTTGATTAGTATTTTATTTCAGTCTCTCGTCTACATTGAGCTTGATTTATATTTTATTTTTATTTTTCTAATGATTAAGAACGCTTAATCACACACGCACACGCACAAATATATGTGTGTATATATGTATATATATTGCTCATAAATGTATGCAATAATGCTTTAAAAAGATATAGAAATACAGGCTGTTAAATAAAAAAAATCTTTATGATATAATGATTTTAAAGCCTCTGCATGCTCACCATCACTTCCAGCAACTTCTTATAAGAGTTTTCTCCCGCGGTTCTCTGTAATATCAGTTGTGCCTATCTAATGACGATATTGCCATAGGAATATTAACACTCTTTTAATCACTTGTCGGAGATTCCAAGAATGTGTTGACTGGAGGGATGAATATGTGCAGAATGTTTGAAATTGTATAATAAATAAGGATGGTAACGTTTTTTAAATCACTCTATATATTACTTACATTCTCAATCCAGATAAGAATCCCTTTTTTGTGATTGTAATCTTTTTACTTATAAACGTTCATGCACTTATAATATAAAGAAAGACTAATCTTTAAAGACGGCTATATTGATATTTAAAGAAACAAGGCAATCCATCATCTCCCAACTGGAAAGACGTGATTTTTGTAAATGTTTAAACCAGTCGATTCCGGGTTCTATACCGGCTCTCAACAAGTCAGTGCATGAGTAGTACAATTTGGATCTGTGTGGTAAAGTAGGGAGGTAGGTGTGGTGCTCCACCTCAGATTTTAATAAAACAATCTCCCTGCTATAGAATTAGTGAACAGAGAATAGACTCCCTCGCTGTCCAGCTGTTATGGACATTGGACCACTCCAGCGACTTCACTTAATTTTAAATAATTATTTAAACTAGCAAAATAAAAAACACCCTCCAGGCGATGTAAAAATAGAATTTTGAAACATATTCCCTGATGGATGGGTGTTAAAAATTCAATGTCAGTGAGTTTGTACCCTAAGTAAGTAATTAAATTCATTAAAGGATTAAAAAAAACAATTTGAAATGTAAACTTTAAATATGTATTAAAATAAAACAAACTATATATAGATATATAATACCAGTCATGTATTTATTAAAACTTGTTTTAAAAAACAATGAGGACTGTCTAATGTTGCATGTTCAAATTTTGATTGTATTTATTCTATGTAATGACGATTTTGGGTAATGTGACGTAAGCAGTGACGTAAGAGAAATTTGTTTTTTTTTTTGTTAACACATAAACTTGGAATTTTTCTTTATATTAAATGTAAAAGAAAACATTAAGAAGTTGATTTTCAATTTTTTATTGACGTTTTAAAATATTTTAAAAAATCCTCGTGTGTATTAAAAAAGCGTTTATTGCACATAGCTACTAAAAGGTATTCATATCTGCTGGTTACGCTTCCTAATCAATAACAGATTGTTCTCAGTATGACATTAACACAGATCTGGCCTTGAAGCTCGGGAGTTTTGGCAAGTGTGGAGTGTATCTTCATGTTCCTTACTCCCAGGTCAACTCTGACTTTGAATGATAGTACTATTGAGGGTCACATCTATAGATCTATTAGATTTGTTTGAAAATTATTTTTTGAATCGAATACTTGATATATAACTGTGAACATTAATTATATTAGATAAGAATATATGATAATATATAACTGTGTGCATATTATTTCTATTATATAGGAATTATCAATATTATATAATTGTGTGCAAGAAAATTATATACAAAAAGTGCAATTTAAGAAATGCAACGGAACATTTAACATATATTTAGGATTAAATTCAATCATTAAAATATGAATCAAATTTGGGCATTAAATAACCCATAAATAGTTTATATGCCTTTAAAAAATAAACCAAACCTAAACCAATGACTTTAATGACTTCAGGAAATAACACTAGAGAACATTGTTTTTCGCATTCATGAGAGAGGAGTACAAATGACTAATAAACAGAAACCTTAAATACTACATCTATTCGGCCGAGATGAACTTGCTTATCGTGACGGTTATTGTCGTAGTAACTTAAGTCAGCCAGTCGAGTTCAAATCCTAAACTTCGGTTTTGCATCCCCGTCGTGCTAATGCCCTCGGGAAAAGCATACATACTTTTTCCCAGATTTGAGTAAATAGTAGAGCAGGCAATATTGTTTTTTTTTAAGCTTTGGTAAGGCTATCAGTCTAGTAGAATAAAAACTCAAGATTAAAACCAGCTATAAGTTACCGGAGTGGCCTATTGTCGGTATCAGCCGGACGGCGAGGGAGTATATGCCCCTTTTTGCTGGTGCTAGATCTGGGAGATTGTTTTGATGGAGTGAAGCGCCGCACTTATCCACAGTCCACAGGTTACCACACATGTCACATTGCCCAAGCAGTGCTACTCATGCGCTTGGTTGTGGCGGGGACCATGCGATTATTAGGCTATACTCCGCTTTAAAACATGTCCTTAAGTTGCTACTTATGGCCTAGATTTTGGTTTGGTTTGTTTGGTTTGTTTGGTTTTACGGCATATCAACCTCAGTGGGTCATTTAATGCCGATAAAGCTTTAAAATAAATCAATTCTTAATGGATAATACAATTTTTTTATAATACATTTTTCTATTTAACCCATAGATAGGAACCTAACAGGTACTACCACTCCGGGTCAGACTGGACCAGGGAGCAATGGTGATGAAGGGGTGTCCACATTCCCCAAACCCCCAAAATTGGAACCTCACCATCAGATAGAGTTTAGCGTCATTCCCATGACATGTAGACCCGCAGCCATCGCCTTCTAGCACCCATATGATAAAAAGGGGTTGGGGCTTGCCATAAGGACAATATGGTTGGGAAAATCATATAGGTGCTAGGGCTTGACGTGACCAGCCGATTGATCGGAGGGGGCCTCTCCGACCTCCCGTCTAGCCCAAGATAGGGACAAAGTGGAGTATTGCAAGTCATGAACTGCTCATCCACCTGGGCTCTACCCTTAAGCATCACGGGTCGCCACCCACGGCCAACAGGTGGCCCCATTGGGGGGAGTCTTACCCCTCTGCAGAGGTGCAGTCGGTGCATTCTAACGCCCCAGCCGACAGGGCGGGCTTAGATTTTGGCTAAATCCTTCAATATATTCTTATATCTAATCCCATCTATTAACAGAGAACTCTCTATATCCTCGCACTTTTCTTTTACTTGTAGTTCTTGAAATAATGGATTTTTAGATTGCCGAAATTCAGTTCAGATTTGTCGCTCCTTAATGAAAACACTGACCAGCAACATATATTAAGCCGCTGATCTATTAGGCAATAAATTAATCATTGCCCGTGGGGGTCTCTGGCCATTTCCAGAAGAAACATCAATCCCACGCTTTATAAACTGAAGAGACGTCAATCGAAAGTTTTACAATGGCAGTGGCTCCACCAATCAAAATTAACTAATCTACCTTTAACCTGACGTGTAGAGAACACATCAATTTCACAAGGCTAATACCTTTACTAGTAGATTACCATAGTGTAGCATTGCCGACGGCCAGCTGCTGTCTCACACATTTATCGCAGCAACAGTTTACAAGGGAGAACTGATTACAAGGCGGTGATGAATGAGTATCAGGATGATGCTGATCATTAGGATAATGGATGATGATTTATACAACAGTGACGGTTTCGAGAACAGGAACCTTTATCCTTTATTTTCGATTTTTCGCGAGATGGTGGAAATGGTAGTAACCTGCTCTTTACAAGTCACTTAGGGTTTTGGGGAGTAAGTGCCCTTCCCATTTTTATATATATTATATATATATATATATATATATATATATATATATATGTGTGTGTGTGTGTGTGTGTGTGTAAAAATGGAATTGGAAATGAATCCGACAATATGAGGAAGAATGAATAAAGAAAAGAAAGTACAGAATGGATAATAAAAGATGAATTTAATCAATATAACTTACACATGTGTTTCGGTCAGTTCATCTTTGTGTACACGGTTCAAACTATTATTATTATTGTTTATTTAATGATAATAATAGTTTAAATCGTGTACACAAAATGAACTGACCGAAACACATGTGTAAGTTATATTGATTAAATTCATCTTTTATTATCCATTCTGTACTTTCTTTTCTTTATTCATTGTTCCTCATATATATATATATATGTATATCATTATTACTAGCAAATATATGTACCCTCCGGGTGCAGCTATTTAAGTTTTAATGTGATAAAATATCATATTAAATTAGAAAGGTTAATGAAATTAGATGAAAATGCAGATAAAAAGATTTGAAACAGAGGGCGTATAATCGGAAAATAGAACTGAAAATTACTCTTCCATCGCTTTTGTCTTTCATTGCTAAATTTTCCTAATTTATTTATTTAAAACAGGAAGTAAAGAATAAAATTATATTTATTTCTTATTAATGGATTTCTTTTGAGATTCTTACTCATATTCATTAAGATAAAACCAAATAATTAGAAATCAATTATACTAAACACATTTATTAAAATCAAATGTTTAATATCAATATGCAAATTAGCCTTCCCGTTCACACCGTAAACCGCTATTTTTTATATACTAAACTTGTTGGTAAATCCTCGCGGTGAGAAAAAAACCAGCAAATAGTTTGATTGTAAAAATATACTACCAAACATCAACCGGGAAGAAAAAAATTTTGTAAAAAGGAAAAGACCAAGATAATCGTACCAACAAAATAATCTATTAGTACAATATCTTTGCCCCCCAAAAAACAATTTATATGCATATATATATATATATATATATATATATATATATATATATATATAATACAAAAACGCCAAGAGACTAAAGCTTATAAGTAAAAAGTGCTCAATACCTAAGTAGAGCAAATAATAAAGATAAATCTAATGATTCAGACGAACCTACTAAAAGTTTCGCTTAATGCTCTTCAGGGCTAAGATCTGACTAGGAGCAAACGCATCAAATATATTTCATGCGTTTGCTTCTAGTCTCTTTAGTCAGATCTTAACATGAAGAGCATTAAGCGAAACTTTTAGTAGGTTCATCTGACTCATTAGATTTATATATATATATATATATATATATAATTGCATGTTATTAATATATAGATATGGTCAACAGTATTAATACTGTAAAACGATTTTATTAATAATTGATGTTTAAATAAAAATAAAATCATAGAGGATGTGATCTAAATAACTAAGGTAATTGCGTCTCTCTGTAACCGAAACTATCACAGTTTCGGTTACAGAGAGACACAATCTCTATTATAATAATTTTTCTTTCCTTGTCATCAAAGCGTAATTTCTTTCGTATTTACTTGCACTTGGAAAATGTTTGTTTTATTACTTTTGGTAGATTTATCAAAGAGTGCTCAATACTTCATAAAAAGAGCATTAATATTAACAATTGTGAACAAATTATGGGTCTACCATGGTTTTGTAATGCTTTGTAATGATTTCTTCTAGACCCTACATCACATATAATGTAGAGTCCTGAAGAAATCAGTAGGATCAAAACCACGGTAGATCCATTATTTTTTTCATAATTATTATATATACTAGCAAAAACATTCTCCTTCTGGGTGAAAGTATTTAAGTTTTAATGTACTAAAATATTATATTAGATTTTTTTAACTGGGGTTCTACATCTGAACCTCGACATAGGCAACCTGTCGGTTGGAGCTTTAGAATACACCGACCGCACCTCTGCAGAGGGGTAAGACTCCCCCAAATGAGACCAGCTATTGGCTATGGGTAGCGACCCGTAATGCTTACGGACGGAATCCTCGTCGATGATCAGTCCATGACATGCAACACTCCACATACCCGTATTTAGGCTAGACGGGTGGTCGGAGAGACCCACTCCGATCAATCGGCTGGTCATGTCAAGCCCTAGCGCCTATATGATTGTCCCAAACATATTGCCTTTTGATCATATGGGTGCTAGAAGGCAGCGGCTGAGGGTCTTCATGTCCTGGGAATGACGTTAAACTCTATCTGATAGGGAAGTTCCATTTCTGGAAGTTTGGAGAATGTGGAGCTCCTCTTCCTCACTATTGCTTCCTGTTCCACACTGACCTGGAGTGGTAGTACCTAGGGTCTCATTTATGGGTCAAATATAAAAATGTTTGTAAAAAAATTTGAGTATCCATTAAGAATAAATTTATTTCAAAACTTTGTCGGCATTAAATGACCCACTGTGGTTGATATGCCATAAAACAAAACAAACCAAACCAAATCAACATAGGCAAGCTTGTAAGGACGATCGGAGTTTCCCATGCCGCAGGTCTCCCTGCTTCTCGACATCGATGTTAACGAATAAATTTGTAAGGTGCTATGCATATTGGTATTAGTGTCACTAGAATGCCGGACTGCCATGGGCGCTTTACTTTACTTTACTGTATAAAATTGATCTTATTTCGTTACCCACTCGTAAAGGAGGAGTTTTGAGTAAATACGTACTTTACTGCAATGGCAGTCTTCAATTTCTGAGAAGATTGCATTACAATGATAGGATACTACTTCTGGCAGTATTACATTCGATATATATATATATATATATATATATATATATATATATATATATATATACCAATGTAGGTTTTCATTACGGATTAAATTATTTGGAATATTATGTTGACTATCCATATGTATCAGGATACGATCTTTAAGAGTCTTGAAACACAAGTCCAGGGAGCAGAGGTTGGCAACCTTTCAAGGTAAAGAGCCATATTTGAGATTTGGGATATAATTTAATCTAAAAGTGAGTCACAAGATAAAAACAAAGTTCTTAGAAAAATAAATCAATAATTATACATTTAGCTTAGTTGCTAGAGCATTTGCCAAGGAATTGTTGAAGATTATTCTCATTGTTAACCATGAACGGGTTGAGTAATAAGTATTCTATGTTAATGTCACCTGTAGTCATGATTGAACATGGAATCTCCAGATGATTGTTACTTAGAACCCTATTAATTCAATGAATTAATAATGCCATTTTAAGTAACGTAAATGGTTTCGAGTTCGACACCTGAAGAAGGTCGGGAGCACATCTGCCGAAACGTTGTGCATATAACAACAAAGATGAGTACAACTGTCAGTAAAATCTTTTTAAAATATCAAATAAAATAAATAAGCTATTAAATATACTCATGCTGAAATAAAATATACGGAGCTACAGACTTATTTTTATTACAACTTCTCCACTCATTTTGATTTGGACATATCTTGGGCTAGACGGGCGGTCAGAGAGGCCCCCTCCGATCAATCGGCTGGTCACGTCAAGCCCTAACATCTATATGATTTTCCCAACTCTATTGCCCTTACGGCAAGCCCCAACCCCTTTTTATTATATGGGTGCTAGAAGGCGGTGGCTGCGGGTCTACATTCCTGTGAATGACGTTAAACTCTATCTGATGGTGAGGTTCCAGTTTTGGAGGTTTGGGGAATATGGAGCACCCCTTCATCACCATTGCTCCCTGGTCCACTCTGATCCGGAGTGGTAGTACCTGTTAGGGCCCCATCTATGGGTTAAATAGAAAAATGTATTTATAAAAAAAATTGTATTATCCATTAAGAATGATTTATTTCAAAACTTTATCGGCATTAAATGACCCACTGAGGTTGATATGCCGTAAAAAAAACAAACCAAACCAAACCAAAACCAAACCAAAATCCACTCATTTTGATGGGACGTCAAAATATTTGTCGGACTATCACTTAGCAGTCGTAGGGATTGGGCAGCTGGGAAGTAAATGTAGTTTTTACTTTTATTTTACTTTGTACTTGATTTTTTTTTTCATTTAAAATTTTCTTCTCGTTACTAAAGAAAATGAGATAAAAATAAAATTAAAAAAGGGTTGTATGCTGCTGGCAAGGCGCTGGTAGTGGTACCATTCCTTACAGCTATGAATCTATTGACCATTGATTATATTATATCCCTTTTTTGTGGCACAGTTAGCTATGACAGCTCTCAGCGAGCAAAGTGACTCACTCATACTTGCAGCGACTGTTGTTATGTTGATGAGAATGACTGATCTTCTAGTTGTTACAAGAAAAAACAAAATAGAGAGAGAAAAAAACAAAAAACAACATAATCACACAAGGCGTCTCAAACATAAAACATTGCGTTGATCTTTTTTATTTTTTATTCTTTTTCACTTTTTCTTTTCTTTTATTCGGTTACTGAGGCCGTGGAAATTTGTGGAATTGGGTGACGGTCACGAGATGTTCGAATTGAGATTGGCGAGTCTCGGTTGCTAGGGAAAAGAAAAACCAAACCATACACACACATACACACACTCATGCATACGCACACGCACGGACGCACTCTCCCTCACCCACTCACCCATTCACTCATAACACTTGCTTCAAACATAGGAACTCCCGTTGTTTTTGATTTTATATGATTTTTATTTATTTATCTTATCTTATTTATCTTCTTTTTTTTTTTTTTTTTTTTACTTATGCGAGAAATTAGGGGAACACTTTTTGACGGTCACTAGCTGTTTAGGCAGAATTTGGCGAGGACTTTCCGTTGAAACGGCTCTGAAATTCAGGGTACCGACAACAATATCAACTTAAACATGGGATTTTCCATTTTTTTTCTTTAGTTATTTTTTTTTTTTTTAGTTTTTTTTTTTTGTATTTTTTTTTTTTGTTTCGTTCAGTTATTGAATTCGTGAAAATATGTAAAACTGGCTCACGATAAAATGACTTTTTTTTTTAGAAGTTAATTGTTTTCAGAAGTGTGAAAAATTCACGTTTGATGCCCAGCTGGCCATGAAAAATTTATTCAGATGGATGGAGTTTGATTTCAGGAAGGTTTCCAAGGAGATACTCGACATGTTCATTCTACTTCCGAAGTCTTTCTTTTTGACAAGTAACTGTTAACTTCTGATTTTCATTGATTTGATCTTGATAGTATTCTAATTGTTTTTTCCTGTTTTAGTTCTTTCTAAGGAGTCGTATTTATGTACATTGGTGTTTGTTTGATATCTTCTTTTAAGCAAGAATATCTTTTTAATTTTATCGCTTTTTTTCTTTGACTCCCTACGTTGAAATTTTGGTTTGGTTAGTATGCACTCAGCTGTTACTTCTAAGTGGGCGGTAAAAAGTTTTCATATCGTCATTTGGAGTCCATCTTTCAAATTTCCCCTGATGAGTATCAAATTGTTTTTAATATTATGTGTACTGAATAGTGATTGCATATTGGCCAGTAAGGATCAGTCATATCCTAAAATTTGAACTGTTTGCTTCTTTTAGTTGCGTTGACTCAAGCGAATCTTTATTAAGTCCATTATGTGATCAGAAGTTACTTCCTCTAAAGAAGAGGATGACTCACTATCATAACACTGTTTATCTACGGCTTGTTCATAAAAAGACATTCTAGCCGTGCTTATAGGTTATTTGGTAGTTTTCCTTCCATTTTCTGAATTCTAGTGTTTATGCATATAGGCCTGCTGTTTAGAGAAAGCTCGTTAATATATTCATCATAGATGTTTGGAGAGATTTGTAAATAGAATTTATTATTTCCCTCTATGACTATATAAGAATTCATATCTCATCTGATGATTATATATATTTACCATACCCCTCCGCACGAGCAGGATGTGACACAAGGTCAATTTCTTAGGCGGAGTTTAACAGGTTTAAATTCAGAGTTTTCCTTCTCCTAGACTGGTTACCTAGCCAAGGTTAAAGAGCCCAGTCCGCCCTACTATTTATCCATAGCTGGAGGGAGAGTAGGATTCATACCTTTCCCAAGGGTATTAGTGCAAAGTGAAATGCAATTACCACATCCAGGATTTGAACTCGGGGCGACGAATCCATTTCCCATGACTTTAACCATTACAACACGCGCTTCCGATGATTATAAGGCTGTGTTTAGTAATATATCGGGCAAGGGGAGATAGTTCATTATAGAATGTGAGCCATGCGTTTTATAAGATACATTAGAGGGCCTACATGAGATGATTGTTGTAAAGTATTTAGCTTTGACTGTAGAACACATCTCGATTTTTTCTGTCCTATATATATGATTTTAATGAAGGATTCCTACACCTCCAATGGTGCCATTAATGGAATTAACAATATTTAACATCGCAAATCCCATGTACACGAAAGGGCCGATTTAGCTCGGTTGGTAAATTATGGGTTCGATACCGCCCTTCACCAATTCACCGCATGAGTAATCTGATCTGTACAGTAAGATGGCAAGTAAAATAGGTGCGGCATTCCACATAAAAAACAATCTCCCTGATCTAGCATTTGATACCGACAATAGGCCACACTAAACCTTTCTGTTTTCATTCAAAAATATATGTACAGTTGGGTTAGAATAAAGATCACATGCTTTTTATTAATATTTGTCAAAATGCCGATCAATTTTCGGATTAATGGTGTTAAAGATATAATTCACTATGGTAATATATGTGCTCCTGTTTGCATAAGATAAATATATTATTTTCGACTGCCACATCAGTAAACCCGGAGAGCCGGTTTATTATATCTAAGTTTCGAACTTTAAAGTCACTATATTGACGGTTTTCTTGCATCCGGACAAAATTTTTTAGGGTTAAGTAACTGATTTTACGAAAATCGGAGCCCTTTGTTGACCCACGTGAAGGCCGATGCGGTTTGTTATTGATCTATGCCAGGTTTACAGATGAGTTGCAGTAGTTCTTAACTGAACTATTTCGTCCTGGCTGTTGACCAAAGAGTCTCCTACGCCAAGCATCAGGTGATATGCGTCTTTCATCTCTTTTGTATTCATCCACCTTGCTTCACATCCATCATGCTGCATCCCATCGCCTCCAATGCTACACGCACGTAATACCTGTATAACAATTTCTCATTTTACAGGATCTGATACCTAGTGACAAATCGAATCAAGCCGACCGAAGGAATATTCAGATCGCATGTTTTTTTAAAGCTAAATTTGCTCTCTTCAGTATGACTGAGTGGCCGTTGTTTTGTTGTGACGATGTTATACATATCCAAAACTATACATATACAATTCATATCATATGAGTTCTTTTCTAAAAAAGTTTTAACTTAGTTTAAGTCCAATTATCTCATTTTACTTTAATTGTAGATTAATCATAATCCTTAATTTCTCGTGTAATCAACGTTATTCTGACTCATTGTTTTACAATATTTGGCTTAAATTTTCCTTTATTCTTTAATTTTTTAACATGAAATCAAGCAAATAATTACCAAACCCCCCACCCCCACGGGCAGGATGGGACACAAGGTCATTTTTAAACAAGGTATATCATATATGAATTCTAAGTTTTA
>CM042164.1:29316922-29321922 GCA_023376005.1 Doryteuthis pealeii
AAATAAATTGTTAAAATATTGAAATATAAATGACTTATTCAATACAACATGCAGTGATTGGTGTATCTGTTATATCATTTTGATGACTTGCACTTACCTGGATAAAAAACGCGCTAATTGCTTGTATTTCATTGGAGCGGCCATCTGCAAAATGGGTCGTAGCATGCGCAGTTTTGAGTCTTATGTTATTATCGCATATGAATATGCATTAGTTATCGTATACATAAAGACTTCAAATCGATAGATCTAATGATGAAGTTTCAATCATGGAGCTATGGGGAGTGTTGAGTATCCCTTCATCACTATTAACCCCAGGTCCGCCCTGATCCGGAGTGATAGTACTTAATAAAGTCCCATCTATGGGTTAAGTAGAAAAAGCGTATAAAATTTTTTTTTTAAAGTTAAGTTTTAAAAATTGAGACCTTATGAACTTTAGGCACCACTTTTGCGATCTCGGTTCATAAAGACATGTTTTTCATTTACACCGTCAAAATACGGTTGTTTGTTAACAGACATATCTTTTTCACAAATGTGAATAATATAATGAATAATACAATATTTATATAAACTTGTTTCATATATGGATTGTGAATAATATAATGAATAATACAATATATGGACCATATGACCTTTAGGCACCCCTTTTGTGATCTCGATTCATAAGGACATGTTTTTCATTTACACCGTCAAAATCCAGTTGTTTGTTAACATACGATTTTTAGAGTTATTTTTTTAAGTTATAAAACTAACCCTAATCCTAACCCTAATCCCTAACCCTAACCCCTAACAAACAACCGGATTTTGACGGTGTAAATGAAAAAATGTCCTTATGAATCGAGATCGCAAAAGGGATGCATAAAGGTCATACGGTCCAAAAAATGATATGCATCAGGAATGAATAAAACAAAACATATTTGGCATAAATTAACCTAGCAAGTGTTGACGTGCCGTAGAATCTAACCAACCAACCAACCAACCAACCAAATAACCTACCAACCAAATCGACAAATGGCAGTCATTGGTTAACAACCGTTTTAAGCAAAGATAACTATAGTGGCACTTGATCAAATATGGTAGAGCGTACTTTTGTGTGAGAGAGATAAATTTAGCGAAGAAATTAACATTGTCCTCAAACCTCATGAAGAGTAGAAAACGAGGTTCATCTGATTTTGTCGGGAAGAAGACACTAGAATCAAATATTCCGGCATTGTTCGCACAGTTATTCGGGGGATTATTGATCTGCGTTCAAATCCCAGACACATACCTGAAAAATATTGCAGAGACAACCAGCCGTTGCCCATGGTGGAGGTCGTCCATCTTCGCGCCATTCATGTTATACATGATATTTTTACCCAAATTCTCCGCCACATACA
This sequence comes from Doryteuthis pealeii, assembly GCA_023376005.1. NCBI lineage: Eukaryota > Metazoa > Mollusca > Cephalopoda > Myopsida > Loliginidae > Doryteuthis > Doryteuthis pealeii. The sequence goes on from CM042164.1 coordinate 29,318,296, forward strand.
ATGTGTGACAATTTTCAAGCGAAGTAAAGCTGAGTTGAGTCTAGTGTATTGAATCAACCTTCTAGTTGGCGTACTAAAATTAAAGAGCCTGGTCTTCCCTATTGTTTTTTTTTATTAGCTGGACGTTACCAATTAACATCAGCGTCATATCAGGATTTGTCTGCAAAAAGTTCAAAGCAACAACAGCCTGCTTTAGTGAATGTAGATCCTGCTATTGTATTAAGAATATTTTGAACCAAATGACCTTTAGGCACCCCTTTTGTGATCTCGATTCATAAGGATATTTATTTTCATTTACACCGTCAAAATCCGGTTGTTTGTTAGGGATTAGGGTTACGGGTTAGGTGTTAGGGTTAGGGGTTAGTTTTATGATTTTGAAAAAACTCTAAAAATCGTCTGTTAACAATTTTGACGGTGTAAATGGAGAAATGTCCCCCGAATCGATATCGCAAAAGGCCATATGGTCCAATATATCTTCCTCTTAGAATAGTTGTGCTACCAAGTACCAATCTGTCCTTTGATAGTACCCATAAATGGGATAGCTAGAAGCAAAAATAGATTCATGCCTTTCTCAAGTGATGTTCACATGTCCCAAGAGAGGTTCATTAGTGTGCGCTTATTGTGATGTTCCCCCGAAACTCTTCATTCAGTAGACCAGAGAACCATTTTTTTTTGTCTTTTTTTTTTGTCAAGCGTATGTCCTCTTGGACACTGTCGAACATGTGTCGCATGCCTGGTTTAAGGGCTTAATCTTGGATTGTTGGAGTTCTTCCCAATATTTTCCTTGTAGGCGTTGCGGTCACCAACGCAGGCACTACCGGAGGTTGTGAGTTTCAGCGAGTCCTCTATTTTTATCACCATGACGCCACACCATTTTTAGCCGAACTACAGGCGTGAGCAACTGAGCATGATACTGGATCTCACTAGAAGAGCATCCTCATCCTCATTCTCCCCATCCTCATCCTCCCATCATCATCATCATCATCATCAAAGGCGTGCTGATTGCAGGGATCCCTTTCGCTAAGTTCACTCGACATCAAGTATCCATCCAGATCTGATGAATATAAGCTTTGCTGGTCGGCCTACCCTGGTATGTCCATGTGTATGAGTCGTTAATATAAGATCAATTATTTGTTTGTTTGTTTTGTTTTGTTTTACGGCATATCAACCTCGGTGGGTTATATAATGCCGATAAAATAAAATAAATTAATTTTTAATGCATAATACAATTTTGTTTATAACCTCATGTTTTTCTATTTAACCCATAGATGGGACCCTAACAGGTACTACCTCTCCAGGTCAGAGTGTACCTAGGAACAATGGTGATGAAGGGGTGCTCCACATTCCCCAAACCTCCAAAACTGGAACCTCACCATCAGAGTTTAACGTCATTCCCACACATGTAGACCCCCAGTCACCGCCTTCTAGCACCCATATGATAAAAAGGGGTTGGGGCTTGCCATAAGGGCAATAGGGTTGGGAAAATCATATAGGTGCTAGGGCTTGACGTGACCAGCCGATTTATCGGAGGTTACCTCTCCGACCGCCCGTCTAGCCCAAGATAGGGCCAAAGTGGAGTATTGCAAGTCATTAACTGCTCATCCACCAAGGGTCTATTCTTAAGCATCACGGGTCACCACCCACGGCCAACAGCTGGTCACACTGTCCCCAGTGTACCAGCTCTGCAGAGGTGCAATCGGTGCATTCTAACGCTCCACCGACAGGGCGGTAAGATCACTTATGGATTCGTCCTAACGTCTACAGCAGTGCACAACATGTCCCACTCGTACTTAATTGTACCCCTTGGATGTGAACCGTTATAAAGGTGCCAACAATCCTATCATAAATTTTCATGAGAGAGTGCTCAGTGTGCTAGCATGTCGAGTAAGTAATTACAAACAATATAACAATCTTAATAACAAAATACTAAAACACATCGTACTGTATGGAAAAATGCAGATAATCTATATGTAATTAAACTCATCGTCTTGTTATTTAGGGGTGCGGATACGGAGTTCTCTAAGATAGAAGCCAATAATAATTCCTCTTGTGTTGGTATTGTGATGTAAGTAAAAGTGTATGTGGTAATTTTTACAGGTAGATTTATGATGGACTTTGAATTCTAATTTGTCGTTACTTTTTATAAGTAAAATATTCAAAAAAGGTAAAGAGTTATCGGATTCTAATTCACGCGTAAATCATTCCCACATTGTTCCCTTTGTTCTCATAAAAAAGTCCATCAATACATTTTCTCGTCTTTTGTTGAATACGTTTCTTCGAGTTACGTCACGCGTCATGACATCTTCGCGTGTGCGGATCGCGGCTCGTCTTTCAAAAAATATAACGCTAAACAAATACAGTTACAGAGAATTTCAGTTTAAGTATCAAGGCTGTAAATGACAAGAAGACAGATCATGTGGAAATCTTATCCAAAGTAAGAATTCTTCCAAGCTGCAGCCATGTCAGTAAAATGAGAGATAAGTGTCCGTACTACTGCTGTTTTATGGTGTTAGTGTCCACAATTCGTTCAAAACAACACGTATAATCCCTTTTCTCCCAGCGTTTCACAAAATTATTAGTGGGCAACTATACAGTAGGACTAACACGGCTATAGCTAGGAAGAAATCCTTTTTATTTCATCAGATCTCAATATTAAATATATATACACAGACTAATATGTATTCATCTAATTTTATTCCATATAAAACTAATATATATTTAATTATCATTATCATTATATGGGCTCTATCATAGATATTGAGCACTCTCCAAATAATACCGCATATTTTGTCACAACACTGTCTCACCAAGATAGCTATTACCATACACTGTTGTAATGTATATATATATATATATATATATATATATATATATATATATATATATGCATATATATATATGTGTGTGTGTGTATGTGTGTGTGTGTATGTGCGCGCGTGTGTGTGTGTGTGTATTTGGGCAACGTTCTTTCATTTATACATTTATATCCCCACTCTAATTACCAAAATATCCTAACGGAAAATACGCACATTCTGGACGAAGAAAAAAATAAACAAAACCCCCAAATACTAGAAGCTTTATACATCAAACAATACAAACCATCATTAAATAAGATTAATTTTCAATGCAGTAGTCACATTTTAAAATGCCTATAACACTTTTCCTATCAATTCTCGCACTTCCAGCCTCCACATCCATTAATATACTTTGAAAAAAAAACCCTTATCAATTTATTTGATAAGCATAGTTTACTTACTGCACTAAGGAACTCATTGAAAATAGTATGGTATGCAAATTTACTACGCAAGACGAACTTAGATTTGGTTAATATGAAACACCGGTTGAGGTTTGAACTCAGTTCAAGGTAGTAATTGGTCTGACAGGCATTGCAATAAAGAAAAGTGTCCTGTTCAAAATATATGAACTGGATCTATTGATTTTTAATGATATAAAACGTGCACCGGTTCAAACAAATAAACTGGACAAGTGGCATTAGAATTAATAAAGACACAATTAAATTTCCTCAGAAGCTGAGCAATGGGCAGAAGGGAAGAATGAACAGGCTACACCGTGATCAAAGGGAAAATTATAAACTATTTTTGATTCACGAGCGATTTAGAATTTATC
>CM042164.1:29326922-29359422 GCA_023376005.1 Doryteuthis pealeii
TGTTACATCCTTCTCGCGCGGAGATGTTGGTAAATACATAATCACCAACACTGACTATGTAAATTAGAATCAGAATATCTGATATATTCATGAATTGCTTTTTGTTGGGTTTAGACCGTCGTGAGACAGGTTAGTTTTATCCTACCGATCGGCACGCGTGTTACGTCGGCCGTGGCCACGGCTATCCGGTCCAGTACGAGAGGAACTGCGGGATCGGAGCAACGGTTCGCCTGCTCGCTCGAACGAGCGGCGGTGCCAAGCTGCCTCCGCGCGATAACGGCTGAAAGCCTCTAAGCCGGAACCGCGACCGGTGTCGCCACGGTATTACGAAAGGCGTCTCTTTTCGTTCCGCTGGAGCCTGCCATAGCGGTCGTCTGTCGCTAGTAGCGGCGGCTGTTGCGCCTGGTGTAATGGTTAAAGTAAAACAAACGATCAGAAAAACTGTTGAAAAGACTGACATAATCTTAGATAAAGTGAGAATAGTAAGATTATAGCTGAACAACACCAACCTCTAAAAAAAATAAATAAATAAATAAAACAATTTTAAATGGAAACTTAGTTCTGTCCCTCTCAAATAAAATGTTGCATGCATCTATTAATTATTAATTAAATAATTATTTTGTATTTTTTTTAGATTGCCAAGCTGCCTCCGCGCGATAACGGCTGAAAGCCTCTAAGCCGGAACCGCGACCGGTGTCGCCACGGTATTACGAAAGGCGTCTCTTTTCGTTCCGCTGGAGCCTGCTGTAGCGGTCGTCTGTCGCTAGTAGCGGCGGCTGTTGCGCCTCGTGTAATGGTTAAAGTAAAACAAACGATCAGCAGAAACTGTTGAAAAGACTGACATAATCTTAGATAAAGTGAGAATAGTAAGATTATAGCTGAACAACACCAACCTCTCAGTAAAAATAAATAAAGAGATAAACGTAACACTTTAATTCAGAGATTGTCTAAGAATCGAAGAAAGGAACAGTCTGAGTCCGGAGTTATTTCTCATCAATCTAGAAGGGACACAAAGAGAAATCAGACAAGAAAAAGAACAGCATATGACCACACCAAAGGAAATAACATATGTAGGAGAATCAACTTTATATCCAAGGAAGATCAGAGGGACTTATACACAATTCTAAAGACCCCCGCCAAATTCAATATAATATTACTGTCATTTTGGTGTTTTTCTTGTCGAAATAATAATGGCCGTAGTGAATACGGACGCATTTGAATTTAAACAAAAAGTGATACTATATAATCTACTACAAAGAACTGTCTCAGTATGTAATTCTGTTTGGCCTAAGCTGACAACCAAAGCATTTGAGAGTATTTCCATTCCACTGAGGCGTATGATGTGATACTTTATGTGACGCTAATCAGGCATAAACAAGAGAAACGTATGAGTAGGTATTAGAGTTAAATGTGTTCTATCTTTTTTCTTTTCATTTTTCTTTCTTTTTTTTCTTATTCAATCAGCCGCTGATTTCAAACTCAGATTCCACACGATTGGAACAAACGTTTATGGAATGCTTGAAAATATCAAGGAACAATATTGAATTTACTCTGTTCAATTAATCACAACGGATTTAGATTAGATTTTCTCACTTCAGAAGACATTGGCTTAAAAATAACCGCGTGTAAAAACATCAGATATTTTCACAGGAAAAACACTGAGAAAGAATGTTAAGTTACCCCTCATACACGTACGCATGTGAAAATCATTAGGTTGGTCTCGTCCCCCCTAAAACACTCATGGTATACAAATCTATATATGTATGTATTTGTGTATACACACAAGCACATATATAGATATACACACATATATATGAAGATCATTCATTAAATAAGTGGAATTGAGCCTGTGGAGTTGGCAATACGAAGAACTATTTTCACTTTCCAAGGAAATCAGTAGTGATGGTTCCTTTTATGTCACAGAAGACTATCAACATGATTTTCTGTACTGACACCTCGCCCCGAAACTTATATTTACCGGGGAGTCAGTGTAGTCCCACTTCATTGATTGGCGTTCCCACTCAGGCATTTAGGACCAAACCCATTTTAGACTTTTAGACTAAAGCCGGTTTCTCCTTAACAACTCTGGAGCTGGAATTTGAATTGAGGTCTGTATATTTAGAATCAAGGAGTCCCATAGAAAACTACCGGGGACTGTTGGTATCCCTTGACCCTTAGAGGCGCGTGAAAACGATAGGGTTTGGATTCTACCTAGTTTTCAGATAGCTTACGCATGCTCTGATGTCGGTCTCCTGCGGTGAATTAAATATGGGCTAATAAAAGCTTGATCAAGCAAACGCAGGTCTTGTGTTTATTAAATTAAGACAAGGAAGAATAAGCCAGTAGATAGAAGTCAACTAGACAAGAAAATGGAGACTGAAGAAGAACCAGTAAGCAGTAGTCAGCGCCAGGCAGAGTAACCAGAGAAGTTATAAAGTAAGCCCGTCTTCTCTCTAATCTCTGTCTGTCTGTCTGTCTGTCTCTCTCTCTCTCTCTGTCTCTATGTCTCTCTGTCTCCCTCACCTGAGATTAACTCTACGATTATATACCCGATGTTTATAAGGGCTATATAACACAATCACACATTCTTCTAAGAATGTCCTATGATTTGCAATACTCAGAAAAGAAACAATTGATGACAGATCTTTGTTTAAACGTGGAACACTATTATTTGTTCAAAACATAGCCCCAAAACAAATATTTTTCAAAGCGCTTCTCGCAAATACATCTGAAAAGCCGTCTATAAGGATACTCTACAAAGGCCCGAAAGCAATGGATTATTATCTCGATAGCGAAACAGATTTCTCTCATTTTGTCTGTAGAGCCCTAAAAGGAGATTAATTAGCACCATTAATATTTATAATATGCTTAAACAACGACATTAAATCTCATTAAAATAGCTTCATACTAAAAGAAAGGTGAGAAGCTGGCGATATCCCACACAAAATTATAACAGAAGCAAACAACGAAGATGATCTAGGGACTCTAATAGATACACCCGCACACGTCAAATCACTGCTACATAACCCAGAGAAGACAGCAAGTGGCACTGACCTATATGTAAACGGAGATTATCGGTTTTAAACAAGATGGACATGTTTCTATACTGGATGGTAAGCCTCTCAAATTAATAGACGAGTTCACATACCTGGGTAGCAATATCTCATCTATATATGTATAAGAAAAGCATGTATTGCTACAGACAGATTATCGATTATATGGAAATCTAGATAAAGCAAATATTCTTGCAAGCTCTAGCCATATTAGTGTTATTGTATGGCTGCACCACTTTGAATCTAACGAACGACTCAAATAGATGATAACTACTGAAGGATACTACCTGTTGTCTTGAATAAATCTTGGAAGCAGCATCCCACGAAAAGCAGTTGTACGGCTACTTAGTCCCAATCATATAAACCATCAAAGTTTAGACGAACCATACATCCTGGAAACTGAGGTAGAAGTAAGGAAAAAGTCATGTGACGTTCTCCAGTGCACCCCTACACATGGGTACACCAGTTTAAGCCGAAGCAGCAAATACCTACATTAGCTTTGTGTTAAAGACATGTCAGGGGTGATATCCGATAGGGACAGTTGGCGAGAGAGAGAGAGAGAGAGAGAGAGAGAGAGAGAGAGAGAGAGAGAGAGGAAGAGAGAGTCATCTGTACCATGATGTCAACACTACATGATGAGGAGAAGGATGATAATGATAATGATGATGATGACAATAATTCATAAACTACTAAAATTGCTATAAACTAATCTACAGAGAGCGCTGTTGATACACGAATAGGAAAGGCATGGTCGGACACAAACAGATTATCAGTCATATGGGGTCCGATTCTTCCAGGTCGTGGTTATATCTGTACTGCTGTATGGCTGCACCACTTGGACCCTAACGAGGCGACTTGAGAATAAGCTGAATGGGACCTGCACAAGAATGCTGCGTGCAGTCTTGAAAAAGTCGTGAAATCAACACCCCACAAGGAAGCAGCTGTATGGCCACTTGCCCCCCATCTCACAAACCATCGGAGTGAGATGGACTAGGCATGCAGGACACAGCTGGAGAAGCAAGGACGAGCTCATAAGCGACGTTCTCTTGTGGAAGCCAACACATGGATATGTTAGTGTGGGTCGCCCATCAAGGACCTACATTGACCAACTATGCGAGGATGCTGGTTGCTGCGCAGAAGACCTCCCAGGGGCAATGAGTGATAGGGATGGTTGGCTAGAGATTTTCATGGATATCCGTGCTGCTTGCGCGACATGATGATGATGATGATGATGATGATGATGATGATGATGATGAATTCGATACAATGCAGAGTTTATATTTATATAAAGAAGATGGAAAACAAATTTATTTTTCCCTTTCAAAAAATCCGTTAATTTATTAAATAACCAGTGTTTATATATATATTATAGTGGGCCGGGTTAGCTCAGTCGGTAGAGCGTTCGGCTAGAAGCCACACGGTTCCTAGTTCGATACCGGTCCTCGCCAATTCAGCGTATGAGTAGCACAGGGATCTGTGCGGTAAAGTAAGGAGCTGATGTTAGGTGTGGCGCCCCACCTCAGACGCAAAAAAACTAGTGAAAAGGGGATAGACTCCCTCGCAGATTGGCTGATAGTGACTTTAGGCCAACTCGACGACTTTATAGATGTATATGTGAGGTATATTCATCGGTTCGGTGGTTTTGCGTATGTATATGTGTACGTATGTAAGCTTGTGCTTGTGCATGGGGCAAATGAGTTGAAAATTGGTTGCTGTAATTTTTAGACAATTGTCGTGCAACACAGATGATACTGAGATGTAATTTCGATTCATCCAATGCGATATATAGAGGGTGTTCGAGAAGAATTTTATAGTTTCATAAGGAAAAAGAAAGAGTGCTTGGTAAATACAAAATTTAATGGATAAGAAATTCAACAGGCACGAAAATTACACGACTGCCACCAAGGTTCACTCAAAATAACTGCCATTAGCGTCGATCACAGCCTCAGAAACTGGAACAAGCTGATGTTAGTTTTCCTGGGAAAGGTCTCAAAAAACTGGGCTTTTGTAGTACTGGAACGGCGATTGGTGTCTTTCTCAACAGTGCTCCATACATATAATAATCCATGGGGTTAAGATCTGGGGAGTTCGGAGGCTAAACATTGGGACTGGTGTAGTCGTAAAAATTCACCGACAAACATTTTTGACTTTTCCCAGAGGTGGGACAGGGGTCCGAATCCTGGTGCCATACATATGGCCTATCATTGGCTATCCTTGTTATCTAGGGCTTGACAACACTGTTTAGAAACTCCACGTAGGCATCTGAGGGTCTTCTAACACTCTTTTCTGTAGATTTCCGAGGGATTCTGCTTTACGAACGCAATAAGATCGTCTGTTATGTTGCTTTCTTTTAGCCACAGCCTCGTAGTCTCCATTATAATTCTCCAGTTCATGGCTGATTGTTTTACAATGTTCAGGGAACATTGGCCAGCAACAATAATCTCCTCATTTTGTTGACCGGCGCAGATCATCAGGATACAAGTTATTCTCTTCCATGATTCCGTGATGACAGATAAAATGAATGACTGGAACTCACCTGAGTTCCAGTCATTCATTTCATCTGTTATCACGAAAATGACTGAAGAAGGGTCCAAGCTTTTAAATGATGCGTAATGTTCGTCAATACCTCCAAATTACGGAGAAAAATAAACAAATATAAGTATGTTAAATATATCCCAAACACCTTCTTATATATATATATATATATATATATATATATATATATATATATATATATATATGTGTGTGTGTGTGTGTGTGTGTGTGTACATATATTTATCATAATATATGGATATTTGCAGAGAATAAAAGAAAGAGAAGAATGAAATCGTATGTAGTCTCCAAGTCTTTCTCTCAGTCACTATATATATATATATATATATATATATATATATATATATATATATATATAATATATATATATATATATATAGAATGTTCTAATAAAATCTGACCGACTATAAGTATAGAATTGCTCTGATTAATGTTAGTATATCAAATATAGATAAAAACTGAAACGCTGGAAAGTAAGCAGGACTATTCATTAACCCATGTATACATCCCTTTGAATATTTGTTTCTCCCTCTCTATCTCTCTACCTATATCTCTATCTCTCTCTCTCTCAAACACACAATACATACATATATATATATATATATATATATATATATATATATATTATATATATAAAAGCAAGGCATAGAGAAGGGTGAGGCAGAGAGGAGAGTATCATCGAAAGAAAATAGAGCCAGGAAGAGAGAGAAAAGCCAGAAGCCCCAGAAAGCATCAGAGTTTGTATGCATTCAGTGCACCATAGACTGTCACTCAAGAATTGGCCTGCAGAGTCACTTACACAGATAAACAATGTTGGACATTATGCCATCGTCCTTAGTGGACGGAAAGGGTCCAATAATATATATATATATAATATATATATATATATAGAGAGAGAGAGAGAGAGAGAGAGAGAAGAGAGAGAGAGAGAGAGAGATAGAGAGAGAGGGCGAGTGAGAAAAAGTGATAGATAAATAGTTAGATATAAACACGCGTCAATATGAAAGGGAATATATATACAGAACACAACTATTAGATAGACAGGTATGAAAAACGTAAACACACATAATTTGTAATATAGAAATTATAGTTAACATATAGATACACATGTACGCAGATAGATAGATAGATAGATAGATAGATAGATATACATGTGCGTCTATTAACACTCTTGCTTAATTTGAAAGAATCATTAAGGACATATTCTAGCTCTTAAACATTTGAAACAGAGCGCAGATTCAATTGACAGTCTGTCGGACATTATTTCTTGCCAATGTCTCGCGAGAACCTTCATCTATTAGACTTTCATCAGTGCTCTCGTTTCCTGTTTAATAGAAATCTTACAACAATATACGCGTCGCAGATCTTCGAAGTCTTCTTCGGCTGACACAATGCCGTCTAATAGCTACATTATCCATCCGGGCACCTTTGCAATTCACCTTATGATCTTATTTCCGTCTGTAATAAGAAGCGCATTCATCGAGTCCATTTAACGATTCGAGATTCTTGGTCAGACTCAGCGCCGCATACCGGCCATAATGAATTATTGTTAGGTTGGGCGGACAACAATTTTGCAAAGTGGAAAGTCCTGTGTCTTCGTTAAGATATTTCGACATTTAATATGCCCCATATTATTATCAGTACACAATAAATCGAACTGTCAAACCATCTATTAATAGTCTGGGAACAATTCGGGTATCGATCGACTGGAGCGATTTAAAACGAATTAAAGTCTAATTGAGACAAATGAAGTATCTGCTGAAGCATAGATGAAGACGGATCGAAAAAGTTGCAGCCAAAAGAAAAATTAGATATTTCGGACTGATTAATCAATATTTGGGCGTAAGTCTACAGGGTCACGACTGATAAAGCTAATTTGGTTTTGCTATTTAGAATAAAAGATTTTAACAAATTGGATGATTGCAGAAAAAATGTTAGCTACCCAGAAAAAAAATGTTACTGTGTTTGACTAATTAGTGTAGGGTTCCCCAAACATTTTACACACCTTGTAAACAAATTTAATTTACGCCTTGTTGGTAGATGTTAAAATACGCTGACTATATCCCTGGAGAGGGGTAACCCCCGCCCTCCTCAAAAATCGATGTCCTGTATATTGTAGTATTATAATATGGTCACGGTACCAAAAGGTATTTGTTATGTGGCGGTCGTCATTGTCGATAAAAAAAGGTACAACACGTGAGATATATCGTCAGAAGGGCTTAGCATTTATTTTCGGACTCGTGTCGTGGGCTCTGTGTCGGAGAGAACGAAAGGCAGAGAGAAAAAGAGAGAGGACACTGTTAAATTACTGTACCTTTTAACATAGTACCAACTATCTCGCTGTCCCAAACTAGGGACCAGCAGCCCCCGTCCGAACTCTACGCCACCAGAAAGCAAAAGAGTGCGATTTTCTTCTTTCTCGTTCCTAGTCACCGTGTGACTTCCGCTTCCGGTCAACTTTCAATTCCTCTTCCGGCGTCATTCTTCGGTCAAATTACTGGCAACCCGTTGTGTGTCCATTCCTCCTTTTTTTAACCTTTAGTTTCTCTTATTTCTTCTTCCTTTCTTTCTATAGCAGTCCGCTCACAGGTTATCAAACTCCGGTGGACCTTAATAAACATGATACAATATAACACTAAACTGATGGTAAGGCTACAGTGTTGAAGCTCTGGCTAAGTATAAACTGTATATGATGGTAAGGTTACAGTATTGGAATTCTTGGAAAGTACAAAATGCGCTTTCATTGTCATTACTCCCAGGAAATCTATGATCCTAAGTGTTAGTATTTATTATGGTCCTGTGTATAACACTAAACTGTATCTGATGGCAAAGCTACAGTGTTGTAGCACTGGCTATTGATAAAGTGTCCTTTCATTGTCATTACTCCCAGGAATACTCTGACCCACAGTGGTAGAATCTGTTAGGGTCCTATCTGTTAGTAAAATAGATCTTTACTAGACTTATCTGCGTTATTCGGACTATTGTCCTCATATTTATTTTTATCTGTACAACGTTTCGGCCGATATGCCCTCCGGTCTTTTTCAGGTATTTCTTGTCGGACTCAGGAACCTTCTTTTCGAACTCGGGAATCTTCATGTCGTAATAGGGAGCCATCACGGAACTTGGAACCTAAACATTTATTCAGTTATTTTTCTATGTTACTACCGCCGCTCAGGATTGAACCCGGAATCCATGGGTAAATGGACACATGACCTAGTGGATAAGGTGGTTAGGTTAAGACAGTTCTAAGTGACAGTTAACTCTGGATTCCGGGTTCAATCCTGAGCGGCGGCAGTAACAGAAAAATAATTAACACAACTCTTACCCTAGCTATGGTTAGCGGAATGAGAACAGCATACCCCCGTGGATTGAATAAAGTTTTAGGTTCAAAGTTCCGTGATTGCTCCCGATTACGACAAGAAGTTCCCGGGTCCGAAAAGAAGGTTCCCTAGTCCGACAAGAAATACCTGAAAAAGGCCGGAGGGCATATCGGCCGAAACGTTGTACAGATAACAATAGAGATGAGGTCAATAGTTCAAATAACGCAGATAATTCTAATCATCAAGCCTAATCTCAAACATTCAGAGAAATAGATCTTCACTAGATTCGTATTTAGTAGGATTGTGTAAATAATTCTTAGTAACCAACTGCAAAAATGTAAATATGGATGTTAATGGCGTAATACTCTAACCGTGATAAAATAAACCTAGACAGGTTGACATACCGTTAAAAGCAATCCATCAGACATGTCTACAAACGGTGTACCAAATTTTATTTCCAACCTCAAATAGATCAATTGAATATTGCTGATATTTGTTTTTATTCTCACTGTGTCTTATATATCACTAAGAAAGAAAAGGTTTACATAGTATATGGTGTGAATAATTTGCATTCCAGTTTTAACAAAACCATGTTTAATAATTTTTTCTTTGGTGTCATTAATTTCTAATATGATTGTTTGATTCTCAAACGCATTAAAAGAAATCCTATGTAGAATGTTATATTGAAGTTGAACTTTTTAATTCAATATAATATCTAATCATATTAAAAATTAAATACTTGTGCCCAGATTGAATATATTTTGCTAGGACTACTAATTTATATATATAGTTTACACTAACTGTTCCAATTTAATGATAATAGTAATGTTTTGCACTCTGTTATATAGTCTAATTCTTTTGATTCATATGAAAAATGTGTTTATATACGATATCAAGTATTCCTACACAATGCAAATAATATATACATGATGTAATGTGGGCTTAAGTATTCCTATCTAATATTGATAATTTTCAAAAGGGTCTATTTGATTACATGTTCTACCAGTCCGGTAAATTTGAGTGATTTAACGGCATGTCAAACGGCAAAGGATGTTTCATGCATAGAGGTTAGAGAACTGCCTTCATTTTACTTTTTTATTCATGATATTTACCTCGTACCCCACTTGTACGGGTTAGACACAAGGCCCTATTAACGTGGGCCCACCCATAAGCCGAAGCTTATGGGTGGTAGGCATAAAAAAATGCGTCGATCCCATCGGCATCCCCTTCGAGGGGAAGCTTCAGGCGCTGGTCAATAAACCCAGCCCTGTCCCTATAAATCAAGGAGGCAGGTATTGCCTGAGGGGGATAGCCTCCTGGGATCGACGCTGTTAATTTTATTACCAAACCACTCCAGAGGGCGAAGCGCTCTCGAGCAGGCTGAAGAAATCACTTTACTTGTACTTTTATATTCACTTTTTTGTGTAATTGTTTCTTTAGAGGTTTTTTTTTACATTGTCCAATCGAAAAATAATAATTCTAAAACAGGTCTATTTAACCTAGAAATGAAACTATAAAACGTACTCCAGAGCTGATCTGGGAGTGATGGTATATGAAAAGTTAATCTACACTCCCCATATCTCCAGAAATAGAGCCTCACCATCAGATGTAAATTAGTTTCATACCCAGGGAATCCTCATTATAAAGGATATGCAGGGGATAAAATTAGCATGTTCTAAGTCCTGCCTATAGGGTGGTCCGTTTCAGAGAAGAAATGAGAGTAATTTCATTTGGTAGTGAAACTTCAGTTCAAGAGCTCTAGGGAGTTTGGAGGAACTGATTTAAGTCATACCCTTTTTTGTTGTTGGGGGAACTCATCGGATTTAGTTGGCGTATGTTAGGCTCCCTAGGCGGGTTAAGCCTAAAATTTATATTTTTGATCGTTAATCAAATCCAGAATGATCATAACTGTAAATATTAATAGATAAAAAGAGGTTATTGTTATTGTTTGATTTATTTTTTTAAATCCGGTATAAACGAAAAAAATGTTTTTATTTAACATTTTTTGTTATATGTAAAGAGAAGAAATATTTCTATTTAATTTATTTTCCGATTCGCATTTTCTCCCAATCAAAATGTTTGGATGAAATTACTTATAATTTACTTTTCCTATTCCCGAGCCAATTTATTTATGATGGAAAGAGGGGCCTTTTGTACACCACGCTAATATTGTAAAACTACCTCAGGATATGATTATTGATTTTTTTTTGTTCATAAAATAAGAAAAAGGCAAAAACAGAAAGATACCAGTCCGAATAAATCTATGAACTCGAGTTTACAAGTGTTTATTCAAGGAAAAAGAATTGCGAACTCTAATATATAAAAGAAATATACAAATTGACGAAGAAGAAATTAAATAAATAGATATTTTTTCCTCTTCCGACCCGCTTTCCCCGTAAAATATTTCCAATGAGTTTTATTGCAGAGCAAGACATCTATAAATGATTTTTAGTCTCATAATTTCTCCGATAAAATAAACATTTTTATAGAGAAATACTACAAAGCTCCTGGCCCAACCAAGAAGCAATTGAATTATTAATGATTACTTTAAGGGTAAATAAAACTTGAGAGTCAATGTTCCAAGTGTGATAATGTTTAAATTTTTATTTAATGGCATATAAAGCTTCGTGGATTATTTAATGCCAAAGCCATCCTTGTATGTATGTATTTACCAAACCCCTACACCACAAGCAAGTTGCGACACTGGATCAATGTATGGTAACATTGTTTAAAATCTTGTTGTTTATTGATTTTAATGGCATATCAACCCGTCTTGGGTTATGTCATGCCTAACGGTTGGGAAGTGATACATATCGTGTATTTATATTTATACTTTTTAGTAATTGGTTTTAAAAATGTGTTAGCATTACTGGGAATTATGATGTATGGTATTGATTTGTTTCATGACTATATTCAATGGTATAATTTTATTTCTCTAAAAAAAAGTAAAGTTTAACAGGTTTAAATTCAGACTTTTATTCCTCCTAGATCAGTTACCATCCCGAGGTTAAAGTGCTCAGTATGTCCTACTATTTAGCCATAGATTGAGGGGGAATATTTGGATGCATTCATTTCACAAGAGTAGTACTGGTATTTGAACTATATGAAATTAAAGCAGCCTTGTTCAGGATTAGATCTAGGTTCACCGCGCCCATTTACTACGACGAGAACCGTTACAGAAAAGAGCACCTATATACTTGTGGAAGAAAAATAGTGGTGCTATTTAACCTATAGCTTTGGAGATGAATGAGTTCATGACTATAATTGCCCGCTGAATCTCAAGAAATATTTAGTTTGATTTCTTTAATTCTTCTCTTTATTTATTCTCTCTTGTATCACGAGTTTTTTTATGCTAATTATTTGTCTAACTATTTAAAAAAAATCTCTTAATAAATTTGGACTGTTAGAAAGGCAATTTAAATTTACCGCAACAGCTCATTACAGAAATGACCGTTCTAAAGAATCCTTGAGATTATTAATCGAATGGAATTAATGATTGCAGTCAATATATATATTTATTTTGCAACCCCCCCGCACGAGCAGAATGTGTCACAAGGTCAATTTCTTAAGCGGAGGTAAACAGGTTTGAATTCAGAGTTTTTCTTCTCCTAGACCGGTTGCCTAACCAAGAGCCCAGTCTGCCCTACTATTTATCCATAGCTGGAGGGATAGTAGGATTCATACCTTTCCCAAGGGTATTAGCGCTAAGTGAAAATGCAATTACCACGTCCAGGATTTGAACTCGGGGCGACGAGTCCATTTCCCATGACTTTAACCATTACACCACGCGCTTCGATTGCGGTCTTCATGATCAGTTTGTGCTAACAGCATGGATAATAATGACTCTCTCACTACCCGTCCCTATTGGTTATCAACCCTGGTAGAACCATTCCAATACTTTTTTGTAATTTTTCCTGTGAGATTAGCTTGAACCATCAATAATGTTGCCTAATTCAGAAATAACCACTGCGGCCCTGACGACAATCTCTAAAGTGGGAAAATGTCGGACCATATGAACTGAAATTTGGCATGTGGCCTCCTTCGGTATCTGGGAAGATTTTAAGACACGTTTATAAATGGTATATTCATAAAAATAATATTTTTAAAGAAAAAAAAACAATAATTTAATATAATGCAATTCAATTTTAATTTAATTTAAAAATGTTAAAATTAAACACCTAATTATCGCACATGTTTGGACAAAATTTATTGGAGAAAAATGCCCCCTTAAGAAGAATTCTCTTTAGGAGGAAAACTTCATAGTGCTCTTGCAATGCACAACCAGAGGCAAGCTAAAACTGGGGAATAAAGATAGCTATGACTTGAAGAACAGCGGGCCTGAGGGGAATAGCACACACATCAAGAATCAGAAGAGAGAATATCATTTAGACTTCAAAGATTAAGGGTCAGATCAGAATAGCTGAGACAGTGAAGATCTGAAGAGGAAAGATTGGTAAGACTAAGATCAAAGAATAAGATCTAAACAATAAAAGGAAAATGAATATCTGGAACAAAGTTTGGAAAGGTAAAACCCAGATATAGTGTGATATGATCAATGTGAAACGAGAAGAATGCAGATGAATTAAGATTTTTACATTAACTAATTCCCTCCAAAATCTAGCTTGTCACTTCAAAATGAGAAATCTTGATTCCAAGTCTCTATAATGGCATCAGAATGATTATCAAGAAGATTAATCAAATGCTATTGAATTTTAACATAGTACTGAAACACTGAATACATTTTTTTCTTCCGAGAAACACCGGGTATCCCTGGTATATATATATATATATATATATATATATATATATATATATATATATATATATATATATATATAGGTTTGTTGAATTGAACAGACAATTCCTGTCTGACAAGTCTTTCATCGATCCTTTCCAATCTTCGGGCCATCTTTCTGGTGTCAGACAGGAATTGTCTGTTCAATTCAACAAAACCTGTATAAAAGAAAAAATGCTGCCAAAATACACTAATACACAAATACCAAATTGTTCAAGATATAATGCAAAAATATAAATCCAGATTATCTGGTATCGCTTAATCGCCGATTTCTTATTTGTCCCCTTTTATTTTACCGAATTTTAAATTTTAAAATGAAACATGTCAAATTATCTTGCGTCGCTTCAATGCCCAATGTAAAATTAAAATGAATTGAGAAAAAGAAGATACATATTTGAGTCAATTTTTGTCAGTTTTTGTCAGCAAATTAATGCGGATATTTTAAACTCCTCGACACAGATTTTTATCTGCAAATCAATGTAAATATTTTACAACCCCTCTTTTAAGAAAGAGTTAGAGAGAGAGAGTTATATCAAGATTATTATACTTTTATTTATTGAAGTATTAGCAATAGCTCTTAATTAAACTCACCAAACGTTGTAATAATTATCATACTGTGGTATATCCTCAGGTTCTCCTCATATATATATATATATATATATATAAAGGGTGGCTTACCGGTGAATATGGGCATGATCGTTGGAGGTGCACAGGATCTAGGGGTTAAGTCCGTGATAAAACAAATACAAAGTGCTCAATACAAAGTAGAGCAACTTTCTCTGTAACGATAAATCTTATTCAATGAACATACGTGTGATCAGCTGCAATTAATCGGTAACTCGATTAATTCAGTGGATTTAACCCTGATGATTCTAGCGATGAAACTCGAGTAAGTTTCTGCTGTATCCATTTCTTCAATATATATATATATATATATATATATATATATATATATGCGAGTACATTTATATTCATTTCGCAATGAATAAATGTTAATTCTTTCAATTTTTGATTTTTAAAGAGAAAAAGGGCAACGTTGAGAGAGTTGCGTTATCGATTCCCATCGCCCTAGCAGCAAACACCACGTCATTTACCTCTACCGTAAATTTTGCACTTTTGATTGATTTCACTTAATTATTTAACGGCATTTCAACCCCTTATTGGTTATTTTATTCCGCCATTTACTTCAATATTATATCTTCAATTACAATCATTATTTACATTGCAATCTTTTTGCTTAATATCACACTTTTTAATTGATTATAATAATTTGTATTATCTGCGTTATTCGGACTATTGTCCTCATCTTCATTGCTATCTGTACAACGTTTCGGTCGATATGCCCTCCGGTCTTCTTCGGGAACCTTCTCAGACTCGGGAACCTTCTTTTCAAACTCGGGAACTTTCTTGTCGTAGTCGGGAACATTATTGTCGTAATCGGGAGCCATCACGCTACTTTGAACCAAGTCCACGGGGGTATCCTGTTCTCATTCCGCTAACCATAGCTCGGATAGGAGCTGTGTTAATCATTTTTCTATGTAACTGCCGCCGGTCAGGATTGAACCTCGGATCCAGAGATAACCATCACGTAGAACTGTCTTAACCTAACTACATTATCCACTAGGCCATGTCTCCAATTGGAATTCCTGACTACGACAAGAAAGTTCCCGAGTTCAAAAAGAAGGTTTCTGAGTCCGAGAAGGTCCTCGAGTCCGACAAGAAATACCCGAAGAAGGCCGGAGGGCATATCGGCCGAAACGTTGTACAGATAACAATGAAGATGAGGACAATAGTCCGAATAATACTAATCATCAAGCCTCATCTCAAACATTCAGAGAAATAGTATAGTAATTTGATTATAATAATTATGATTGTACAGTTATATGATAGCAAGTATTTATACGGTATCAAGTTTTTGGTATTGCACCTCGTATGTGTAATTGTGTAGTTTGTATCTTTAACAATAGCTTTCTCTATTAAACGGGGTAGCGTGTAGAATATGATTTATAGTCTAAGGAAACAGATACATCGAACTAAGTTCAAATGATTTACGAGTCTGTTTACAATTAACTTGGTGTTGATGTCCTTGGGAAAGACAAGGATCCATCTTTTCTCCTTTTGATTATAAGACAAACTTCAGTAGTCAAGTTTATTCAAACTTAGACAGCTTTAGTTGTTCATAGATAAAAACTCTACAATTCATTAAGAAACTTAAGTTGGGATCCACCAAATTTTCCGGGGACTCATTTAAGTTAAATCCGTATGTCCCCAGGATGCACTAAATTAAAAAGCTATCAGCATCACTGATATTAGGTTTATAGATATTATCAAGTAACCCTGTTGTAATATTTTTTTCAAAACTATTTCTACTGCTGTAATTTGACCAACAAATTTATCTTCTGTCAAAATGAAACTTTTATATCAACTTCCAACACAGCTGAATACTAATCACTTTATACAAATTTATTCAACATTGAAAAAGCATCAAAGTCAGTGTCCATTTTCTAAGTGGATAGCCAATTGTTGAACAAGAAATAATGAATTTCAAAAAAGAGATATCCATTAAAATGCTTCATTACAACATTCATGTATTATCTCACCATATTTGATATTGACCAATCTCATCGACAGCAAACATTGCCGTGTCTCTTTCAACCTTTGTTGACATCATTGCAAAACACATTTAATCGATTTTGACCGAGTTAGGTATTTCAACATGGATCATTAAAAGTGGAAATGATAAAGGGAAACACGGAACAAATCCCTGGAATACTCTCATTATCCATTGTTCACGTCATGTTAGACAATCTTTGCATCAAATTCAGCATCCATGGAATTTTTTTTTGTCTAGAACGGATAGCCATTGTCACGTATTTGAGTTTCCCTCATGAAGTTTCTTGGGTAATCATTTCCACACTTGTTTTCACATGGATGGGAATCCTCATTTCAAAATGCCGCATTGAATTTAGGGATTATTTAATTCTCTTATTATACGACGCAAGTTGGAAATCATTTGAAGAAACATTTCAGAAAGAAATTGAAAAATTGTATGCCGGTTTAACAGAATTGGTTATTACCAAAAATAAATGCTGAACCTTACTATTAGGTTTTCTTTTTTTTTTCAATTCAGTGACACTAACTTTGGTGATAACTTATCAACTGTGGCAAAAAAGGGTAAGAAGGAAAACTCACGTCAAACCAGTTCTGCCCCTTTAAAAAAGATTACCTCGCCTCGAATCATTGCCGTGGCACTGAGGATAGTAAGATAGTTTCAATACATCTTTTCCGAAAGACGGTTGTATATTTTAAGCACTATTCTTAAATATACATACCCATTTGACTGTCTACAGTTACTAATATCAGAGCTAGAAAGTAGTTCGGATAGTTTAAATATAAATTTTCCAAAGGACGGTTGTGTTTTTTTTTATCTGGATATACTTGTATATAAGATGTCTATAACTACTGTTTTCAGAGCCACAAAGAAGTTTTAAACATCTCAATACAAAAGGTCAAAAATACAGTTACATCCTTTTTTTACAATGGTAAACGGATTGGATTGTCTATAACTATAGTTTTTACGTCTAGAAAGGAAGCCAAATATATTAAAAACAAATTGTGAAAATGACGGTTTTATCCTTTTGAAATAACGATTATACTCATATATACAATTTTGGATGTTTGAAACGAGTGTTTTCAGAGATACAAAGAAGTCGGTTTAAAGACCAATTATCAAAAATATCAAATTTGCATTATTTTTAAACGAGGAGGAAAACTGTTAAACTCCGCTTAGTAATTGACCTTGTGTCACATCCTGCTTGACTGGAGGGGTTAGTTAAAGTATATATATATATATATATATATATATATATATATATATTATATATATATATATAGAGAGAGAGAGAGAGAGAGAGAGAGAGTGAGAGAGAGAGAGAGAAAGAGAGATATTTTGAACCACCCTGTATAATGAATATAAAACAAAATTTAAAAAGATGATAATTCAATACTTGTCTTCTAGATAACATATAGAAACTATTAACTTTTCGAAGCATGCCTAAAGGGTGCAGACAGCGAATAATGTACTCTTCATAACCCACTTATGGCGAGTTTTGATCTTGGTTCAAACTGATATTATTAAGTTATTAATAATTCAAAAATGCTTTTATGACGTAAAGCCATTCAAAACAATCTGTGGACGACACTCTGAATATTGCCACTTGTTATTAAAACCTTTTTACATCAGAAATTACTGCCTGAAAAACCTAAAGTTGTGAAAAAAGTATACTACGCCTCTGTACATTGTAGGCTTCAAATATTAGTTGAACTGTGTAAGCGTTATAATACATGGGCTTACTAAATTGCTGTTTGGTAAAGTTACGTTGGCATAGGGTTGGGATTATAGGATACTCAGTGAGAATCGAAGTCATTTATAATTATTTGGTAATCTAGATTTGTGTAATTATATATATATATATATATATATATATATATATATATATATATATATATATATATATATATATATATAAGAAGTGTTCAGGGATTTTGAAATATCGAAAAATACTATTTTTAATGCTTCAATTCCAAAGGTCTTAGATATTAGTGCATTTAGTTTTCTTTTCAGCGGTGTCTGTGAGATATTTGAATTATATCCCTACATAGGCCATGGTATCTCTATCACACACACACACACACACACACACACACATGTGTGTGTGTGTACCTTATATATATATATATATATATATATAATATATATATATAAAACTTCCCTTTTTTATTTCTTCTATATTGATCTTTATTTGATCTTTATGCCAATGACTAGACCTTTTCCTTCATTTATATTTTATTAAAATAAAGTCGCTAAAAATGCTTCGGTAATCTAGATTTTGAGATGCCCTCGTCGGTTTTAAATGTAGTCAAACCGACTGTTAATATTATATATATATATTATATATATATATATATATATATATATATATATATATATATATATATAGTATGAAAAAAAAGTAATAAGACAAACAGGAATATTTCTTATATGTTATTTATTCTCAACTAGTTTCGACCTTCGGTCATCGCCAGGAGATAATTTCTTGTTTGTAGAAATTGTTTTTAGAGAGTTTTTAAAGGGAGTATTATAAAAGAATTCTAGAAATTGAAATGTTTTTGAGGGTTTGACATGCTATTATAATCCGTATAGAGGAGTATATTAGTAGTAGCCAGTCCATGTGTTCCGTGAAAAAACATCTTTGAGATGGGTTCTTTTTTAATGCTCTCATATATGTGAGGGAGGGTTCTTGGGAGTGGTGTGTATGACCATATATGTACACTTATAAATGTATGTGTGTGCATACATATATGTGTGTGAGTGTATGTGTATCTCGGTACTGTGTGTGTGACTTTTAGATTTTCAAAGTATATATATATATATATATATATATATATATATATAAGAAGTGTTCAGGGATTTTGAAATATCGAAAAATATTATTTAATGCTTCAATTCCAAAGGTCTTAGATATTAGTACATTTAGTTCTTTTTATAGGCTTCTTTGTGCTATTTGAATCATATCCCTACATAGGCCATGATATCTTTATTACATGTATATATATATATATATATATATATATATATATATATATATATATATATATATATATATATAACATACCTTTTTTATTTCTTCTATATTGATCTTTATGCCAATGACTAGACCTTTTCCTTCATTTCTATTTTTGCCTGGGATAGAACAGGATTACTTCCCGAAATAATGGTTGTTCGATCACCAATAACAAAATTACATGCAAAATAATGCCTCATGACAATATTTTAATTAATTTGGAGTGTCTGTCATGGGGCATCGACTACTTATCTGTCAGTATGAGTTAGCAAAAATACTGGTCCTTGGAACAAAGCAACATTTTATGGCCAATATAATACCAGGTTATTTCTTATATTCTATTCTATGTTCTCACAATTGTTTGACCACCGCGTGAAGAGAATATATTTATTTTGTCAAGCATCACTATTGCTGTTATAAAAATTAGGGAATCAAGAAACCGAGGAGATGCCACGAAGTTTGGCATAGCCAAACATGTATAGTAATAGAAAATAACAGCAGGTGAATTTTGAAATGATGATAAATTATTTATCTGAATGTTTGAGATGAGACTTGATGATTAGTATTATCTGCGTTATTCGGGCTCTTGTCCCCATCTTTATTGTTATTCCCAAAATTCACACGGAATTGTCCAATTAGAAACATGGCCTAGTGGATAAGGTAGTTAGGTTAAGACAGTTCTAAGTGACAATTATCTCTGGATTCCGGGTTCAATCCTGAGTGGCGTCAGTAACATAAAAAAAATAATTAACACAACTCCTACCCCAGCTTTGGTATCCCCCGGGGACTGAATAAAGGGTTAGGTTCAAAGTTCCGTGATGGCTCCCGATTACAAGAAGGTTCTCGACTACGACATGAAAGTTCCCGAGTTCGAAAAAAGGGTACCCGAGTCCGAAAAGAAGGTTCCCGAGTCCGACAAGAAATACCTGAAGAAGGACGGAGGGCATATCGGCCGAAACGTTGGACAGATAATAATAAAGATGGGGACAATAGTCCGAATAATGCAGATAATACAAATGTAAAATCATTATGTTAATTGATTGGTTTTAACGGCATGTAAACCTCTCTTGCATTATTTTAAGTCTGTGTGTACGTTCATTTTTTATATTTTTCTGTAGTTTCTGAAGATTTTTTGTTTGTTTTTTGCACA
Organism: Doryteuthis pealeii; assembly: GCA_023376005.1. Lineage (NCBI taxonomy): Eukaryota > Metazoa > Mollusca > Cephalopoda > Myopsida > Loliginidae > Doryteuthis > Doryteuthis pealeii. The sequence continues at coordinate 29,347,418 of CM042164.1, forward strand.
CGGTCCTATCAGATATGAATATTATAAATTTGATCTGTTTGACCGATAGACAGGACTCTAACTATCACAACCATCCTGGATCAGTCAGAGAGAGTAATGACATTGAACGGAAAATACACACTCCACAAATCTCCGAAATTGGAGCCTCGCCATCAGATGAAATTTTGGTCATAGAATAACCCATTTCGAGGGGATGGTGAGCCTTAAAGAGGATTGCAGCAATAACAAAATTTAATCTAAAAATATTAATTAGGCGGGTTTACTAAGAATGCCTCTGATAATTGTTAGTGGGATTTTTAATTCTGAGAATAATCCCCGTGTCGTTGTGCAACAGTTTAAACTCCAGTCGCGATATTACGTTCATCGGTATGATACTCTTGGGAAAGGATTGAACCCCTTATTCTCACAGCTATTAATTAAATAGTACCGCTTCTGTTCTATACATAGGGTTTTACAATTGAATAACCCACGAAGGTTGATAAGCCATTAAGAAAAGAAACCAAACCATTTTAGTTCTTATCCCAAATCAGTCTTTCTGGCCCAAGTAATTATTTTTCTTATGAGGGATGTGCTGTATTTTCTTAACTGGAAGTACATATTAGGAAAATTCTTCTTCTTCTTCTTCTTCTTCTTCTTCTTCTTCTTCTTCAATACGTCTGGGACCGAAGCAGTAAGGGTTCATTTCTTATTTTGCTTTTCAGATATATTCATTTCTCCTGGGACTTCAACTTCTTACAAATTCCTTTTCTTTTTTTGCATTTCCAATACCTTTGCGTTGATTCCCGGGTTCTTTCGGGGATATGGCACCAGCGCTGTCTCAATTGTAACTGCAGACAAATATGGATTCCTTCAGAAATGTATTACTCACACGAGTCCAACCACAATTGCTGAACACAAGCAAACTTCCTATTAATATAAGGTTCCTGTCAGCACTTATGAGTGTATTTCATGTGTGCCGGCTGTATGAAAATCGGTACAGAAAATTCAACTGGACACACACCTGAGCACAATGCCCGAAGTTTTTATTTTTGGGGGAACGGGGTACAAAACTGGTCATGCTTCTATATCTTTTAGGTCTGTATTAGCTAGTCTCAGTCGCCGTCCGATCCATACAAATAAGTACAGTCACCACTACTGTATTCACCGAAAAATCCGCTGTTACTCTGTGTGTGATGCCCTACTTAGACCCATATGGTAAAAATAAAAAGCCTATTTAAAATTTTATTTACAATTCTATAATGATTAAAAGTGGGATTGGAGGGGGCAAAAAACAAAAAATCCCCAACGAAAAACAAGAAACAAAATAAAAAATGAGGTCATTTTCTTCGTCTATTGTACTGGGACCGCCGACTGGCTTCCAGAAGACCGAAAGCAAGCCGATCAGTTCCCCTAAAAGGGGAGTGGGTGTCCTTAATATGGTCATGGGGAAGAAATAAGGGGAAGATGATGTCAGGTTATTGGGATGGATTTAAACAAATAGTGTTGACTCTCCAGTAACAAAATACTAAGGGTTTTAGGGGTGTGACAAGAAATCTTTTGGCTAGAGAGTCCTGGATGTGTCCTAAGTGAAAAAACTGGGACATGTTTCCATTCGTACACCTAACTAAGAAGCCTAAAAGAAGTCTTAGAGCCGGGCTCAGAGCTTTGCTTTTCTAATTAGACATTGTGGTAATTAGACATATGAGGACTGAGCACATGACATCTACTAAATAATGAAACTCAGGCTTTCTGGTCATCTTAACATGACGTCAGTTCTAACCAATTGGAAAGCCGATTCTCTGGTTCAGAATGCGGTCGAGCAATTTTAAGCAAAAGTCCAAGCGAATTTGTGTTTGTCACTGAGGTTCATATCCAAGACCCCCTAGTTTGTCGCAGACTAAACGTCCGCTAGGTCACGCTAGCTCAATTGCTTATACTTCAATTCACTGCCAGAATTTCTATGTCCGGTTTTCTCCTCTTACTTCTAGCTAAAAGGATTTGTAAACATTCTTATTAATTATCTGTTAATAGATTACGATAGAAAATAAGCGAACCTAATTAAAAAACACCGTCTACAACATTACTACTATCTATCAATAGTGGAGATTCGCTTCCGGTTTTTGTGTGTAATAAAAATGACGTCACTGTTTACGTCACTTTACCCACATTCGTCATAACTAAATAAATACACACAAAATTTGAACATGCAGCATTTGACAGTCCTCATTGATTTTTAAAACAAGTTTTAATAAAAACATGACTGGTATTATATATCTATATATAGTTTGTTTCATTTTAATACATATTTAAATTTTACATTTCAAATTGTTTTATTTTTTTAATCCTTTAATGAATTTGATGATTTTACTTACTTAGGGTACAAACTCGTTGACATTGAATTTTTTACTCCCACCCCTCAGGCAATATGTTTAAAAAATCTATTTTTACATCGCCCGGAGGCCGTTTTTTATTTTGTACTAGTTGATATAACAATTGAATATGAAATGTTTATCTGTTTAGAATTAATGTGACAATCATATTTGGTTGGTTGGTTGGTTGGCTGATTGGTTGTATTTTAATGACAGATCCAAACATGTGGCTATTTAATACCAAATCTTTTTTTTTTGTATAAATTATTTGTAAGCGAAATATTAGCAGGTAAATATATGTTTGATTTAAAGGGGCCGGTTTAGCTCAGTCGGTAAAGTAGGAATCTCAAGGTTCATGGTTCGATACTGGCCCCCGCCAACAAAGCATATGAGTAGCACAGGGATCTGTGCGGTAAAGTAAGGAGCTGACGGTAGGTGTGGTGCTCACCCCAGATGCTCAAATAATCTCCCTAGTATTGCGCTAGTGAAAAGGCGATATACTCCCTAGCTGTCTGGCTGATACCGACATTAGGCCGCCCCAACGTCTTTTCTTACTTTATATGTTTGATTAAGTTTTATAAACTAGTAGTAATAATAATCATTTAGTTAGTGTGTATCATATTAGCAGTATGATCTTCATTAACTTCATGTGTATTAATAATGTGGTTGCAATGATTTATCAACTCAATTTTTATCAATATATTGATGTATATTTTTTAATGGATTCTTCATTAACTTTATGTGTATCAATGGATTAGAAGAAAGAAGTTCAGGTTTATTAATAAACCGGTAATTGTCCCTCAGCCACCGCCAAAAAGCAGCTACATGGTATGATATAGAGGCGCGTGATGTAATGGTTAGATTCGTATCAAATGGACTCGTCGGCCCGAGTTCAAATCCAGGACGAAGCTGTTTGCATTTCATATAGCGCTAATATCGTTGGGGAAGGTATGAATACAACTACTCTCCCTCCAGCTATGGGTAAAAAGTAGGGTGACGGGGATCTTTAACCTTGGCTAGGTAACCAGTATAGGAGAAGGACAACACTAAATTCAAACCTGGTAAACTCCGCTTAAGAAATTGACGTTGTGTCACATCCTACTCGTGCGGGGTATATATATATATATATATATATATATTATATATATATATATATATATGGAGATAGGATGGATATAGTAGAATCCGACAGTATGAGGTAGGTAGAAGGATGGTGAACAAGAAATGAAAGCTCAAAACAAATCAGAGAGTTGAAAAGTTTCGTCCGATTTATACGGACACCATCGGTCAAATGATTTTTATTGAAAGCAAAATTACGTGCGGGTATGAGTAACGGAAGAGAAGGGAGGGAGGATAGGGGTAGACATGAATGAAGTGAGGGTAGTATACAGAAAGTGGAGAGAGGATGGGAGTGGATGAGCACAGGGGTGGGTTGAGGAAGGGGTTAAAGTTCAGGGTGTTTGATGTCAGCAGCAGATGAGAGGGAGATAGTTGAGTGACCTAGGTTATTGGATCAGTTGGGGGGGGGAGTCCTGGTGTTTTGATGTCTACCCCTATCCTCCCTCCCTTCACTTCTGTCACTTATACTCGCACGTAATTTTGCTTTCAATAAAAATCATTTGACCGATGGTGTCCGTATAAATCGGACGAAACGTTTCAACTCTGATTTGTTTTGAGTTTTCATTTCTTGTTCACCATCCTTCTACCATATATATATATATATATATATATATATATATATATATATATTATCATTATTTATATTTCTGCTTGAAGGCAATTATAAATGCATGTATCGAATAAGATTCGATAATTATAGAAAATAATCTTGACAAGTAAATCCCGCAAAGGATGGCTCGCCATGTAGAACACCGTACAGACTGTTTCGACTTTATTAAGTCTCTTCAGCGATGTATACTAATGACTCCCCTCCGACAGGAATCGAAACCGGGACTTCACAGGCATAGTCAGAGACCATATCCGTTCGGCCGCCGGTACATAGCGAACAATCCCTGCGAAATTAACCTTGTCAATGATGATACTACTATTACACGCCCCTGCCATAGCAGGCAAGTGGACGTTTTTTTATTTAGTAAAATTAATAATTTATTCAACTTGCTTCTATAAGAAAACAAACATCCAAAAAATCTTATTCACTTCGCCGAAGAGCTAACGGCCGGGTTTGTTTACTAAATAAAAAAACGTCCACTTGCCTGCTATGGCAGGGGCGTGTAATAGTAGTATCATCATTGACAAGGTTAATTTCGCAGGGATTGTTCGCTATGTACCGGCGGCCGAACGGATATGGTCTCTGACTATGCCTGTGAAGTCCCGGTTTCGATTCCTGTCGGAGGGGAGTCGTTAGTATACATCGCTGAAGAGACTTAATAAAGTCGAAACAGTCTGTACGGTGTTCTACATGGCGAGCCATCCTTTGCCGGATTTACTTGTCAAGATTATTTTCTATAATTATCGAATCTTATTCGATACATGCATTTATAATTGCCTTCAAGCAGAAATATAAATAATAATTTATTCAACTTGCTTCTATAAGAAAACAAACATCCAAAAAATCTTATATATATATATATATATATATATATATATATAACATTCACAGATGATTTGGAATTCCATACTCTCAGCCAAAATAGACAAAACAGAACTACACGTAATCTGGCTTGATCTCGCCAATGCATACAGTTCCGCATCAATTAATCCGGATGGCACTCGACTATTTCAACTTCCCTAGCAAGGTTGGGGAAGTCATAATGGAATATTTTAATTCAGCCTTTATGAAATTTACTGTGATCAATTACAGCACCAAATGACAAGCACTTGAAATCGGCATCATGGTGGGCTGTGTGATCTCTCCACTTCTTTTCGTCCTAGCGATGGAACTCATATTACGAGGTGCAGCAACATGTCAAAAAGTGTGATGACAAAAGAACAGCCGATTCTTCCTCCTTCCAGAGCTTTTATGGATGACATCACCATCCTTATCCCGTCAAAAATCGCTGCCAATAGCCTATTACAAAGATACCATGATCTTTTCCCATGGGCGAGAATGAAGGCTAAGCCAAAGAAAAGTCGAAGTCTGTCTCTAGTCAGAGGTTCTGTCAGGGAGATCTATTTCCAAATTGGGGGTGATATTATCCCAACAGTCAGGGAGAAACCGGTAAAGAGCCTCGGATGTCTTTATTCAATCCCACTGACTGACCGACATCAGAGTACAGATGTCCAGAAAGTAGCCTTGAAGGGCCTTAAATCGATCGAAAAACTCATTTACCCGGAACGTTGAAGGCGTGGTGTTGGGTGTTTGCCATCAGATAAATTTAAAGAGTACCCTCGGAACAATCATATAGACTCTAAAGCTTGTCACAACCAGGCGATAAGGTCGGGCTTCTCTGACCGCCCTTCTAACCCAAGTAAGTGTCAAAGTTGTGTATTAAATAACACTGGACAAGTTAGGGACCTGTTACCTGACTGCTCAGCCACCACGATCCTGTCGTCAGTAATTGTTGATGGCCTTCTACGACAAAAGGTTGACCCCCTTGTGGTGTTTTTACCCCTCTGAATAGATGCAGTTGGTATCTTCTACAGCCACAGCCGACACTTTTGTTATATTTTGTCTTATGAAATCTAATCATTTCATTTCCACTTGGGGTAAATGGAATGATTGGCTGGATGGTTAGAAATGTTAACTCATGGAGGTCAAATGTTGTTTGCAAAATATCTAAAACCCTAATAAGACCTCATATATATATTTACCAACCCCTCCGCACGAGCAGGATGCGACACAAGGTCAATTTCTTAAGCGGAGTTTAACAGGTTTGAATTCAGAGTTTTCCTTCTCCTAGACTGGTTACCTAGCCATGATTAAAGAGCTCAGTCTACCATAGCTGGAGGGAGAATTAGATTCATACCGTTCCCAACAATATTAGCGACATGCGAAATGCAAACAGGTTCGTCCAGGAATTGAACTCGGATCGACGAGTCCATTTCCCACAACTCTTACCATTAGAACACCCGCCTCATATAGACTATTGTACTCAAACCTGGGCTGTTGTATTAAGACATGGAAAATATAAAGTAATATTGATATTAGAACGCAACATAGAAGAGTGACACACTAATAAAAAAAGGTAAAATATTATAGTTATAAAGAAAGATTGAAAAAATAAGATTAACTGCTTTGCAAGAATAAATAATGACAATTTATTTAACTGAAACTTGCAAAATGATTAATTAAATTTCTAATTATTATAAACATTTCTCTAACTGGAAATTTAGACGAGGCAGATTTCAAATACTAAATCTTTTAACTAACCGATTTTTGCCTAGGATCTAGCTATCTATCTAGCTAGCTAGATATATGGATATATAGATAGATAACCATTTTCATAGACATTACTGCCATAAAAATTAAGTAAGAACACGTACGTTTATCTGTCCATACACACGCGCACACATTTGTACATACACACAGCCACAAACACACACACATACACACATACACATACACATATGTATATATATGTATATATATATATATACTTATATTAGGGGCAAGCGAGTTCCTGTGTATGTGGGTAGTGATAGTACTATGTGTGTGTGTGTGTGTGTGTGTGTGTGTGTGTGTGTTGTGGCTGTAAAAAACTATGGAAAAATGCCTCGTTTTATTATTTAGTAGACTGGCTTTGCTCCCGCCATAAAAAAATAGAGACCAGAAAAGAACAAGTTCTCAATTATGTCGAGCGTACGGTGTAGTTAACGGAAGGAAGATGGGTTTCCACTATTTCTTAGTTTTTTTTTTATTTTTCGTTGTAATTGTTTCTTTCAACAAGGACGCCTTGAAGACTTTTGTCTTGGAATTATCACGCGAAATCTTCGATCGAGACTCTTTGGTCATTCAAGTGTTCCTTTTCTCTCTCTCTCTCCATCTCTCCCGATCTCTCCCTGTCACTCTCTCTCTCTCCCACTCCATCACTCTCTCTCTCTCTTTTTCTCCCTCTCTTTCTCTCTCTCTCTCTCTCTCTCTCTCTCTCTATATATATATATATATATATATATATATATATCGCGCTCTCTTTCTTCCGTTCTCTTTCTCTCTCTCTCTCGTTCTCTTTCTCTCTCACTCCTCTCTCTCTCTCTCTCTCTCTCTCTCCCTCTCCCTGTCTCTCTATGTATCTATCTCTCTCGCTCTCTCTTTTCTCCCGTTCTATTTCTCTCTCTCTCTCACTTCTCTCTCTCTCTCACTTCTCTCTCTTTCTCACTTCTCTCTATATATCTTGCTCTCTCTTTCCCCCGTTCTCTTTCTCTCTATTTTTCTCTCCTTCTCTCCCTCACCCCTCTCTTACCCCCCTTCTCTCTCTCTAGTTCTATTTCTTTATTTACTTTAATTTTTGGTTGCTTATTTTGTCTTTGCTTTTATGTGAACGGAGACTAGCCTTTATACAAAATATCTGACCGACGCCATTTTTCAATGTTTAATAGATATGGTGGTGTCTCTTCTAGGTAGCCGTCTGTTCTGCACTCCTTTTGAATCCTCATCTTTATTGTATCTTATTTATTTGAGTTTTTTTTTTACTGTCTACAGCCAATATTGTCTGATTAACTTTTGTCAAAGTCGGATTCTTCTTTAAGTTCAACAATAATTGATCAAACGATGGGTTTTTTTACGGAGAAAATTTAGGAATAACAGTCTGAGGGAATTTGATTTAGAAGTTCAGTAAATGGCGGCTATAATCTATTTTGAAAGCGTCCACATTTTATACTATTTAAAAATAGTATAAAATCTTTAAAGTAACCATAAAGTCGTAAATAAAAGCCTTGATTGGTTTTACTATATTACGTGGTTTAAGCAGAATATATAAATCTTTCAAATAACAATAAAGTCGTAAATAAAAGCCTTAATTGGTTTTACCGTATTACGTGATTTAAGCAGAATGTCTAAATATATCAAGTAACAATAAATTCGTAAATAACAGCCTTAATTGGTTTTACCGTATTAGGTGGTTTAAGCAGAATGTATAAATATTTAAAGTAACAATAAAGTCGTGAATAAAAGCCTTAATTGGTTTTACCGTATTACGTGGTTTAAGCAGAATGTATAAATCTTTCAAGTAACAATAAAGTCCTAAATAAAAGCCTTAATTGGTATTACCGTATTACGTGGTTTAAGCAGAATGTATAAATCTTTCAAGTAACAATAAAGTCGTAAATAAAAGCCTTAATTTGTATTACCGTATTACGTGGTTTAAGCAGAATGTATAAATCTTTCAAGTAACAATAAAGTCCTAAATAAAAGCCTTAATAGGTATTACCGTATTACGTGGTTTAAGCAGAATGTATAAATCTTTCAAGTAACAATAAAGTCCTAAATAAAAGCCTTAATTGGTATTACCGTATTACGTGGTTTAAGCAGAATGTATAAATCTTTCAAGTAACAATAAAGTCCTAAATAAAAGCCTTAATTGGTATTACCGTATTACGTGGTTTAAGCAGAATGTATAAATCTTTCAAGTAACAATAAAGTCCTAAATAAAAGCCTTAATTGGTATTACCGTATTACGTGTTTTAAACAGAATACATAAATCTTTAAAGTAACAATAAAGTCGTAAATAAAAGCCTTAATTGGTTTTACCGTATTACGTAGTTTAAGTAGAATGTATAAATCTTTAAAGTAACAATAAAATCGTAAATAAAAGCCTTAATTGGTATTACCGTATTACGTGGTTTAAGCAGAATGTTATACATAAGAATTTGAGGGAATTTGATGTAGGAGTTCCGTAATTAATAGCTGTTATCTATTTTGATAGCATTTACTTCTAAATTAAAAGAAGTATAAAATCTTTCAAAGGCGTAAATGAAACATTTGATTTCTTACTCTATGTCTGGAATAGGCGCCTCGTCGTGGAGTAATGGTTAGCAATCTTGTGTCACATTCATTACAACAAATAGCGGGTTCGATACTCGATGGATTCACCATACTTGCCACCTTGTGTAACATTCTACCTGTAGCGAACGGGTTGGGTAATTGGGTGAACCATCGTGATGTAATGGTTTGCAAAATAGTCTCGCAGATCCATTACTGCTTAATAGCGAGTTTAATTCTCACTTAATGGCAATACGTGCGACCTTGTAAATCCTACTACTTATCTACTGGATTACGCAAAATGATTTTTATGTTTTAGACCAAGGATATTAAATAGATCAGACTGGCGCCCAAGTTAGCACGCGAAAGTTGTTTTTTTTTTTTTTTTTTATTGATTTGTTAAAGAATAAATAAAAAGAAAACCGAAAATCTTGTCTCTAATTATACTCATTTTATTCTTGCTTATAATTAAATGCAAATAAATGTTATTTTTTGCGTGTGGGCTACGGTTATTGTCATAGAAAATTGAATCGATAATCAGGGTTCAAATATGTTTGTGTTTAAATTACATGCTAATGCTATTGGGATTATGATATAAAGCATAATTTAGTCAAGGAAACAATTGCAAATATAGTTTATCTTATTATAATGGAGATTGAGTGTTTTTTCTGTCTGTAACCGAAACTATATTACTACTCAAGTCACAATTCCCTTAGTTATTTACGTCACATTCATCGTGATTTTATTTTTATCTAAACCCCAATTATGAATAAAATTGTTTTGCATTATTATTACTGTTGGTCATATCTACATTCGAATAACATGCAATTGTATTTATATATACAACAAAATAGCGGTTTACAGTGTGAACGGGATAGCGAATTTGCATATTGATATTAAAAATTTGATTTTAATAAATATGTGTTTAGTATTATTGATTTCTAATTATTTGGTTTTAACTTAATGAATATGACCAAAAGTCTTGTGGATACATCTTAAAAGAAATTCATTGACAAGAATACATAATTGTAATTTTATTCTTTACTTCCTATTTTGACTGAATAGTTAAATTAAGAAAATTTAGCAATGAAAGACGAGATGAAAGAGTAAGCTTCAGGTGTTCTATTTTTCGATTATACCCCCCTGTTTAAAATCTTTTTATCTGCATTCTTATTTAGTTTCATTAGTCTTTCTAATTTAATATAACATTTTATTACATTAAAACTTAAATACTTGCACCCGGAGTGTGCATATATTTGCTAGTATTTATAAATTCCTTGCATTTATTTGCTTTGTGTATCATATTTTTGCTTTGACGCTGAGGCTTAGGTTTCACTGACTTTACACCTTACAGAGGAGTTTTCCTCAAAAAAAAAAAAAAATCCATACATTTTCAGTATGGACCAAAATTGCATCTGATGGTGAGGCCCCAGTTCTGAAGCGCTGGTGACTGTGGAGTACGTCTTCATAGTCTTTACTACCAGGCTCACTCTGAACTGGAGTGTTGGTACCTGTTATAGTCCCATTTTTAGGTCAAATAGATATGTTTAAATAGTAAACGTATTCGGTTGGACCGTGTGCCAAAGATATCAATACACTGCAGAAAAAAATTGGATAGGAATGTACAATTAACTCAATTACCTAATATCTACACATAAAATAACCCTAGACGGGTTGACATATCAAAATAAATTAAACAGGTCATCAATATATGTTAGTTTTATTATAATCAAGCAATAAACACACATAAAGCTCATTTTCTTCTAAAAAAACATACGTTATTATTTTCATTCCTAATTGATTGTACTTACTTTTTAGATATCATTCCTTTTTTTTACATTTATATAAACAGAATTTAGATTTTATCATATACAATTTTTAATATCAATTCAAAATGTAGAATTGACAATACAACTACTGTTAGTCGTAAAAGTGTTATTCGACAAAAAAATTGAAAGGCAAGACTCGTCTCGCATTCATTGCAACAGTTTTATTGTCGAAGTGATAAGATTGCATTTCTTTGGTTTCTAGAAAGAATTTTCTTTCATTTGCATTTGTATTTATCATCTAAAAAGACGCAAGTTTCAGTTACCCTAAAGAAACAAGCTAATAATTAACTTTTGTTCGCTGCAATCTTATAGTATGAACTTCTGTCGCGGTTGATTTTCTATGGTTTACTTTACTAATTTTATTGACTCTCTCTAGACGATCCGTTAACCCATTGGGTTGCTCTTATAACTGCGGTCTATGATATTAATGATTGTATTCATAAAGGAGCGGAGGGCTACAATAAGCAACCCAGGATTATCTCCATTATATATAGAATATATAGGGTTAATAAATATATATATATATATATATATATATATATGTGTGTGTGTGTGTGTGTGTGTGTGCGTGTGTGTGTGTGTCTATGATATATATAGTTTTTGACCAATACATATTATAGACAGATATATATATATATATATATATATCAACTAAGAAGATATGTTGACCCCACTACAACAACATATATATACACACACACACACACACACACACACACATATATATATATATATATATATATATATATATATATATATATATATATATATCCAGAGTAATTCAGACCTGGAGTTTGGGCAGGTCATATCATAACTTCAATTTTTTTTAGCTCCGAAAATATAGGTATTTTGTCTAGTAAGGTAGGGGGCATTGTATGGTTACCTTTATTGAACTTTATCAAAATTCCTGGTCTTGTTTTGGCTAGAATATCTACCTATTCATTTTTATAT
>CM042164.1:29366922-29374422 GCA_023376005.1 Doryteuthis pealeii
AGTAATCTATTACCCATTGATTTAGTTATTTCGTTTTTATTTTTATTACTTCAAAAGGTCCAATTTCGAAGATGGTAGTTTTAATTGCTTTCCATTGATGTGCTTTGCAGTTATATTGTTTGCCAACTTCCAGAATTGACCATAGATTTTCCATCGGATTCAGATCGTTGAAAGAAATCACGATTAAGCTTGTAAGTAATATGAGAGGGATCATTGTCGTGCATAAATACACAATTCACTGTGACACTGTGAGACAGTTTTGTCTAGCAAATCGCAATAACAGGTAGTAATCAACTCCCCCGTCGACTCACTAAGAGTCTAAGTGGAGTGTTGTATGTCATGGACTGCTCATCCACCAAGATACCATCACAGGTCGCCACACACAGCCAACTGGTTGCCCCATTGGGGGAGTTTAACCCTCTGCAGAGGTGCAGTCGGTGCATTCTAAAGCTTCAACCGACAGGGTGGTATATATATATAATATATTATATATATATATATATATATATATATATTGGCATTTCACATAGCGCTAATACCCTTGGAAAAGGTATGAATCCATATATTCTCCCTCCAGCTATGGCTTAAATAGTAGGGCAGACTGGGCTCTTCAGCCTTGGGTAGGTAACCAGTCTAGGAGAGGGATAACTCTGAATTCAAAATTCCTGAGGTCGGTCGTTGATTGGGTTTGTGGCAACCCTTGATGCACCTATTCTTTCCTATCGACTGTGCCAAAAAGTGTGGATGGTCCAACACAAGCCTTCACTACTATAAACAAATCCCTGTGTGGATGTTCATTGTGTGTATGAACCCTCATACGTTGAAAATCGACGGGAGAGTCCATTATGGATATATATATATATATAATATATTATATATGTGTGTGTGTGTGTGTGTGTGTGTGTGTGTGTGTGTGTATGTGGCATTGGCATTCAAAACTACTTTTCTCCTCTGCAAAACAAGAGACACTCAAACAGGCCGTTAACATTAACTCTAAGAGAAACCATTATTTACATTGCCCGCTTATGGGAGACTTGCTTCCATGATATTTCTTTTTCCACAATACAACCGGCAAGTTACAACTAAACATGTCAACTCCATTATAAATAACCGACATATATTTTTCTTACTATATTACATCATTTTACTTCTAGACTCTGTATACTGGCCACTATTTGTCCCAACAGTGTACATACAAAAGGCGTATTAACAGGAGAAGTACTGTTTACTAATGGACTAACAAGTGCTTGCGGAATATTTTGCATTGAACTATCTGAAGGAAAGAATTCTTATTATTGCTATACCAACATTTATTCGCTACGTGCGTATAATGAAATATAAACTATTTATTTTAACCGGTTGGGTTATAATCGCCAAAAGCCACCAAAAACAGGAGTTAAGCTCAATTTACGAAATTCCCCAGTTGTTGAATTTATATACGAATGTCTTAAAAGCAATAGAATTGGAACTATATATATATATATATATATATATATATATATATATATGTGTGTGTGTGTGTGTGTGTGTGTGTGTGTGTGTAAAGTAACTGTAGTATATATTCATTTTGATCAATTACACTTGCAAATTAATCTGTTATTAACGGTATATCAAATGCTTATAGGTTATTTTATACAAAATATGATTACTTTATGAATCATTATAATCTTCACCATTTTCAATTCTGCATTGCATTTTTTAAAAATTTGTACACTCAGCTATACCAGAACCGGCATAAACTGTCTTAGTCCGACTATTACATTATCGTGGAATGTGATAACATCTGGTTTATCAATCCAACCCTCTCCTCATTGCGGTGCACACAAGTCTTCCTTTTGTGTTGTAGTGCTTGTATCCCATTGGTAAGAAAATCAACAGCTCATATCATTTTCTTTAACAAAGTGTATTCCCCGAGTTTCTCCTGTTTGGATCCTGGTTGTATCCAAGTGACCTTGTGAATTTAAAGTGCATGATGATGTCACAATGTCCATGGGATTATTCAATTTGATTGGATAATTTTATCCGAATGACAAAACCAACACCTCTCCTGTCTTATTCTTTTCCAGAATTAATAGTATCCCACACCTACTTCTTCCGGCTGATCTCCTCACCCTGAAAGTTTTCTGAGAGCGAGGCAATGTCGATGTTGTTCCAAGCTAACACATTGGCAATTATGTCTGTTCGTTGTTTAGGGTTTGCCTCCTCGTAATCAAGGAGTGTCCTGAAATTTCACTTTTTCATATTAATTCCATATTTTTGGTTGTATAAGGATGGTTTAAAGTTCAACATACATTGGATACAAATAACTCCGACAAAGGTTAATAGACAAACATTTAATAACACAGCACATGGATAACAGTTGAATACAACGTTCATAATAAAGAGCACACATAAAAAAGGGGTACACAAATCAAGATAAGACACATTCATGAATGATACAGATATACAATAAAAGAGTACAGACATGAGACTAGCGATAGTCCATGCTGTAAAGGACTTACAGTAATGTAAGGGGGGCGGAGCCCCACGAGAGGGTTTAGATAGAATCTAACCCATGTGGCTCGTAGTTGCTGAAACTATCAAAGAAAGGGAAGGTGTTTGAAACCGGCGCTTACGTACTGGTGCCCTAGCGGGCATCATCAAACTAAAAGGGGCAGACAACTCCACCAGGCGAATACAAACAAACGCTACACTTGTATATAATCGTTCCTTGTTCTTCTTGCTGTTGTGAACAGCCGTCAACCACAGGTAAGCTGACCAACCTTTGCTTGGACGGGCATTTGTGTTGTATACCCCATCATCAAACATCGAGTTTATAAACGAAAGTGAGAGAGGGTTCAGAGATAGAGACAGAGAGAGACAGATTAGAGAATCACTTGGAGAGGAGGTGGTCTTACACTATCACTTCATTTCTCTAGTTACTATGGTGCTTGCTGATTCTTCTTCCATATTCTCCGGCTCCCATCTTATTGTCTAGTTGCTGACTAATTCTTCTAACCGCTTCTTCTTCCAAGGGCTTCTTTTTCCTGGGCTGATTTTAGTCATTTTAATTAAATGAACTAAGAATACTTTTTTGTTGCGTTTTTATTTAACCCCATGATTTCGGCGCGAACGAGATCGACCTCAGCTCGTCTGCTCTGCTTCAAAGTCAGGTAGGATCTAATTCTCTAAATTAAATCACGTGTTTCTCATGGCGCGTGGAAATTCGCGCCGCTAGTGGTCAAGGGTTATTAACAGTCAGTGGTAAATTTCCACTGGTTCCCTTGACTCAAAGTTAACGGCCCGAATTTAATTCTACTTACAGTTACTGCTTACAACTCATCATTTCTCATAAATTGTAACATTTGTTTGAGTCATCTTAACGAGCAGCGCTACTCTAGAATAATCTCGGTCATAAACTAATGCTCCATTTACATTTATGATAAAAACATTTTTAAATCACCGTATTTATTGAATGGCCTGCATATGTACAAATACGTATGTACATATGTATAAATACATTACTATAAATTCACATTATCTCGTTTTGTACAAAGCCCACAACACTAAATATCATGAATGAGAGCACACCGGTAAAATATGGAAATTAATAAGGTACCATATTTATTAACAAAAAATTGAATTTGTGTTTACATTTAACCAATAATTCAATGCCTTTATTCAGTTTGTCTTGTTCTTCCATTTGTTATCTTTTTTCATCCCTTTTCCATAATTCCCCATTAATTTTTTTCTCCATTTTCTTCTTTTCTTTTTTATACGCTTATTGGGAATCAAAAAAAAAAGAGAAGAAAACAAATAAAAAAGGAAAGGAAGAAATAGCGAACAATGGAGATTAAACAGATAGAGAGTAAAGAACAAATAAAAGAGAAAGGGAAAGGAAGAACGAACCAAACACATAGAATTAAGAAAAGGAAAGCGAAAGGGAAAAAATAAAGTATTACAAAAATGTTTGTAAAAATCTAAATGTTTGAGATGAGTTTTTAATTCGTACTTTATCTCATGTGGGTTCAAAAGCGCATTTGTCGTAGACGGTAACCCCAGGAAGATCTAAACGTTACTAATTAATGAACTCTTTAGTCAATCCACGAAATATAGACTAATATTTTGTTTGGAGGTTGATTTTGAAGGCTATCACAATGCAAGTGTACAGAAAAAAATAAGGTAACAATGGTGTTGTTTGTTCACCTGTGATTTATTCTTAAACAATCTCTTCTTCAGAAGAACACGGGAACTGAAGTAGTTGTCTTGCTATGGCCTTTTTTCGTAAATGATTTTTTTTTTGGGAAAATGATACAGATGCTATTTTTTATAACTGTATTCTCGTGTTGTATATGTACTTGAATGCGATTTTTCTGTTTGGACGTGTGCATATGTTGTCATGCGTGTGCACATGAAAATGCATGTAGAGTGTAACGTTATGACCGTATCCACGCGCGCGTGTGTGTATGAATGACCGTATCCACGCACGTATGTGCGTGTGAATGTGGGTTTGGTATTTTTGTTTGGTGGTCATGAGGATGCATAATATTTCGTGTTGGACATAATATAACTTATTCATTCATTTATTATTATCATTATTATCATTATTAATTTTTAAAACTTAATCTATTTTTTTTATTATTAATAATTATTAATTAATTATTATTATTTAAAAAAAATTTAATTTAACTTTTTAATTTAATTTATTTTTTAATTTCTTATTTACTTTGCCCATAAGTGTTTGTGTGTGTGTTTATGTGTGTTTATGTGTGTGTGTTAGATTTAAAAAGGTTGAAAAGACTAATACGTTTGGTTTCTTTTCAAGGGATGTATTATATAATCCTGTTAAAGCATCTATTTTCTCATTGAAATTTAATTTAACTTTTTAATTTAATTCATTCTTTAATTTCTTATTTATTTTGCCCATAAGTGTTTGTGTGTGTGTTTATGTGTGTGTATGTGTGTGTGTTAGATTTAAAAAGGTTGAAAAGACTAATACTTTTGGTTTCTTTTCAAGGGATGTATTATATAATCCTGTTAAAGCATCTATTTACTCATTGAAATTATTCCACCCTATTTGTAGGCTTTTGTCGTAATTATCATTAAATTGTAAAAAAAATATATATAATTGGACAGTGCTGCAAATCCATACTTTCTATTGTTGAGGCTCACTTCCAGTGTGTACCAGGTTTTATTCTATTTTTAGCTATTTTAGGCCTCCCGTGTGGATGGAAGCTGTTTATACAATGGGATCAGTAAGACATGTTAATGCGTTGAATATCGAGCGGAGTATTTTGAAGAAAACTTCTCATTCATTGTTCATTTCTCTCTTGGTAAATCTTCATCCTGGATCCTTATCGAGGCACCTCGTAAATCTAGATATTTTCAACTGTGCTCCTTGTAAGTCATCACATTCACATGAAACAATAGAGCTATACACCGGAATTGGACTGAAAACTGATTTACCTAAACGTTAGGTTAGTTTAGGTTGGTTGAATTTTACGGCATGTCAACCCATAGGTCATATCATTCTCAATACGTTTTGTTTTATTCTTTGTTGTTGGTCATTCAGTTTTTATACTCTTTTTTTTTCTAACTCATTTTTAGCTCAATTTTAACTATACAAGTGCTGAATAAAATATATATCAAGCACACTATATCTCTTTGTATTTTTACCACCTCAACATACAAGTTTAAAAATGCACTGGAAATGATTTTTACTATAAAATGCAGTGGAAATTATTTTTACATAAAAATGCACTGGATTTTTACTAAAAAATGCATTAGAAATTAATAGATGTTAGCACCAGATAAAGTGCTGAATAAAATGTATATCAACCATTTCTCTTGTATCTTTTACCACCTCAACAATAGAAAAGTATAAAAAATGCACTGGAAATGATTACTAAAAAATGCACTGGAATGATATTTACTATAAAATGCATTAGAAATGCAATATGTATTTGTTAGCACCAGATACAAGTGCTAAATAAAATATATATCAAGCACACTATTTCTCTGTGTTTCTTTTACCACCTCAACAATACAACAAGTATAAAAATGCACTGGAAATGATTTTTACTATAAAAATGCATTGGAAATGATTTTTACCACAAAAAAGACACTGGAAATGATTTTTACTATAAAATTGGATTGGAAGCAAAAAATAGAGGGGAAAAATAAGTATTTAACTCAACAGGTATTTGTTGAGGGGGGGGGCAAAAGAAGCGAGTCAAACGCCTTCTCGCAGGCTAAAACACCGACTTCGTCATAACAATCCTTAGCAGCTAATGTTCGTTCGTCATCGTCGTCGTCACAATCCTTAGCAGCTAATGTCACAACACTCGTTACTACCGTCACCCCACTTATGTGTGTTGCCTTCTACTTATACACCGTTTCCCCCAGTCATCTGGGCGTCTGTGCCCCATACATGGAATGTCAACCCAATTCCAGCCGCCGGAATGCTCGCAGCTATCATCTTACATACGAGACTGTGGCATCTCGATCCGGTGCCCGCGCCAATGTGTCACCCTTTGCATTCTGAAGGAATCAAGTTCGATTCTAAGTCAGTCCTACACGCTAGACAAAGCCTAGCTTCCTTCGAGAATATGGCAAGCCTTCACGCCCGCCACTCACCTCGTTTCTCTGTCACAAATCCATAAATGGGAACCAAACAGGTACAACCACTCCGGGTCAGTGAAGACTTCGGAGTAATGGAAATGAAAGGGGATCTACACTATTGTTCCAGATTTGGAACCTCAACAATAAATGTATTTTAACGTCATACCAAGGGCACACCAAGACGTTGTAATGATATCAGAAGGAATATAACGGTGAGAGTCAATTATCAAAGAGATTCACGTAATTTAATGGTATTTCAACAAGGAAAATCTTATGGTTATAGTCCCGTTGAAAGCATCGGTTACCGCTAGATCACCGAAGTTAAGCAGCGATGAACCTGTTCAGTTCTTACATTGGTGACCAACTGAAGCAACGTGTACTGTAAGAAACCGAACAACAAATCTTGATGTTTGTTAGTATGAATCCATCCATATATATTTCGTTCTCCTATCTATCTATCTATATATCTACCTATCTCTATATCTATATATATCTATCTATATCTATATCTATCTATTTCAGGATGTGAAGAGAGGAAGTAATACCGTCGGATTTACTTCCTCTCTTCACACATATATATGTATATATATATATATATATATATATATATATATATATATATATGTGTGTGTGTGTGTGTGTGTGTGTGGTGTGTGTGTGTGTGTGCGAGTGTAATTATATATTCTATACATTAAACGACTGGAAAAGAGTTGAAATGCTGTGAAAGAAAACAATCAAACAACCAACGGATCAAGTCACCAATAAGCACACCAGCCGAGATCAGTTTTGAAAGGAAATAATTTTGCTTTTCACCGGTTGTTAGTAAACAGAATCAACAGACATTAGAATTTAATAAAAAAAATAGTTATTTCATTTTGTTGTTGCTAGTACATGTGAAAA
>CM042164.1:29376922-29386922 GCA_023376005.1 Doryteuthis pealeii
GATCAAATTATTTAACATAGAATTCTACTGGAAAGAAATAGAAATTAAACAATTATTCCATCATCGTTTTGAACCTCAAGTGTCATTCACTTAATTTAAAACATATTTATCTAGAAAAACCATTGAAAAATTTCACAGAACAATATTAATTTTCTATGATAATATGAAAAATATATAATTCGCAAATCTCTTCTTTTTATGGGAATTCCTCTTTTATAATAACAATTACTGCTTGAAACTATTCAGTGTAAATTTTTAATTGAAAATGAAGATTGAAAAGTAGATATTATTTAGAATTCAACAAGGAGATTAAAAACATTGTAAAGAGGCAAATGAATTTTTACATTTAAGAATTCAATGACAGTAAAAGAAACACAACACTATTAAATGACTCCTTACGTAAGGTTCTTGTTTGTAACTCTCAAAAACAATTAAAAGAGAATTGTCTATTTGATCAAATCTATTGATAATGGAGATTCGGTTTATATGTGTCTGTAATCAAAACTACGTCACTGCCTACGCCACATTACCCAAAATCGTCATAACATAGAATACCTTATATTATATACACTCAAAGTTTGAGTATGCAAACTTAGACCGTCCATATTGTTTTTTAAAACAAGTCTTGATAAATACATAAATTTGATGGTTTTACTTACTTATGATACAAACACTTTGACACTAAATTTTTAACACCCACCTTCTCAGGCAAAATTTTCAAAAATAATTCTTACACCGCCCGGAGTGTGTTTTTATTTTTTTAATTTTTTGGTAGTACTTATAAACATCACTGCACACAAACATACACACATATTCACACATGTATATACATTATGGAGGCACGTAGTGAAATAGTTAACATCATTAGAAATCGAAACGTCGAGACGAGTTCAAATCCTGGACGTGGCTGTTTGCATTTCCCACAGCGCTAATACACATGTAAAAGCTATGAATCCAACAATCCTCCCTCCAGCTATGGGAAAATAATAGGATAGGCTGAGCTCTTTAACATTGGTTTGGCAACTATTCTAGAATAAAGACAACTCTGAATTCACAGCCGTTAAACTCTGTTTAAGAAATTTATATTATGTCACGTAGGGTGGGTAAATATATATATTTATATACATTTGGAAAAATTGACTTAGCGACACAAATTACATCTCTAGACATGGCCGTCATTTAATTCACGATAATGCCCTCGAAAAATTGATGAATCCATATATCCGATGCTCGTGATAAATGATAAGGTACATTGGACTCTTAAGTTTTGGTAAGACAACCGATCAAAGAGAAGAAATACTGTCAATTTAAACCAGTACAATCAGGGCCGGTTTAGCTCAGTCGGTAGAGTGTTCGGCTGGGAACCTCAAGGTTCCTAGTTCAATACAGACCCTCGCCAACTCAGCGTATGAGTAGCACAGGATCTGTGCGGTAAAGTGATGAGCCGATGGTATGTGTATTACTCCGCTACACACGTAACAAAAACAATCTCCTTGGTCTAACGCTATTGAAAAGCGGATAGACTCCCTCGCTGTCTGGCTGATACCGACTTTAGGCCAACCCGATGAATTTGATTTTTACTAACTCTCAGTTAAATCAGAACTTATTTCTTGCAAATAGTGCCATGTAAAACAAAACGTGTTACATATTATTTGAAAAGGATACGAACAACAAAGATAAACTCTCTAATGCCCAAATTAATTAGAATATATTAAAAGAAAATGGTGTATATGATCAAATACCTATAGAAATTAGTGCACACACTCATTCATACATACTCATAAACATATAAACACACACTCACATACATACCTATTTTCACAGTCTGAATAGATTAATAAAAAATGGTGACGCGGGAAAAATTTGTTGACAGGGCTCAAATATATATATATATATATATATATATATATATATATATATATATATGAAAAAGGTGGCTTACCGGTGAAATTGGTCACAGTGGTTAGTTGATGCAAATTTCACAATGATAAGACAGCGATGTAACAAATATAAAGTGTTCAATACGTTAGTAGAGCTAATTTATTATTATAAAAAAAATTATTGGACATATGGCCCAGTGGATGAAGCAGTTAGGTTAAGACAGTTCTAAGCGACATTTATCTCTGGACTGAAGGTTCAATCCTGGTCAAGGGCATAAGTAACATATAATAATAATAATATATTACTGTGTACTATAATAATAATAATAATATAAATATATATATATATATATATATATATATATATATATATATATAAAGTTTGTTTCTTTATAGTATCATTGAAGCATTGTGTGTATGTGTAATATAAAGATTTTGAAGGCAATTTACAATGCAATATGTGTTGAATTTATTTAACTTTCTTTTTTTTTTTTCAAAACTAAATATTTTCGGAAGTAAAATTCCATCTTCAGAGTTATTGAAAGTACTAAGTGATTTTTTTATAGTACTTATCCCACAGCGATATTGTAATCATCTGTTTGTTTCTTTATAGTATTTCGAACATTTTCCACGCGCGGGAGCAGCCGAGCCGATTAACATCACGGAAATAGCCGATTCAACATCACGGAAAAAATTTTCAAATATACGGCGTTCATCAACTTTTAAACAACAGATGATTACAATATCGCTGTGGGATAAGTACTATAAACAAAATCACCTTGTACTTTCAATAACTCTGGAGATGGAATTTTACTTCCGAAAATATATAGTTTAAAAAAAAAAAAGGTAAATAAATTCAACACATATTGCATTGTAAATTGCCTTCAAAATCTTTATATTACATATATATATATATATATATATATATATATATATATATATATATATATATATATATTCAAGACAGAACAAATAATAAAATGATAGTTTAGGAGAGTAGGGCTGAAAGCTTAAATATCTAAAGTGTGTAAACTTAATCTCCGTTCATAATGTTTTAAATGAATCATCAATCAGAAATAGGGTGGAAAATGTCTAATCACCTGTATTTAAGGTTTGGATAAATGTGCTAACGTGATATATATTGATTTTCAAAATATGAACAGTTCAAAGAAAGGTAACTACATCTTTAGATGTATTAGCTTATGATATGTATATCACCAATGACGATAGAAATAGCGTTCAGTGAAAATGCAGAACACACACATTTGTAATTCAGTTATACGTTGAAATTGAATTGCTTATCAATTTTCAACTTGTGAAACTGTCAGATATAACAAAGGGCTTGCGATAACTTGGATTTAATATGTTTTTACAATTTCCTTTTTTTCAAGTTATCTAAAAGCAATTGTAATAATCCGCCAGTACACACACACACACACACACACACACACACACACACACACACACACATATATATATATAATTGTAAAGAATTATGAGTCTACCACGGTTGCGATCATTGTCATCTCTTTAGGACCAAAAATGTATTGGAATAAGTTTGGTGGACTTATCTACGAATTCCACCCAAATATTAAAAAGTTTACCAGAAAACTCGAAAAGATCACAAATAAAATTGTTAAACAGGAGATGTGTCTTTTGTTTAATTCAGCATGTATAAATGAAAAATGCTGCCTAAACACACACACACACACACACACACACATATATATATATATATATATATATATATATATATATATATGTGCGAAAGTCTCTAAAGAGGAATATGAGTACTACCTAAACAAAGCGATGAAAAATTGCGAAGTCCGTTTGGTGTAAGGGTAAGAGGCTTGCGTGTCGTTTCGACATACGGGTTTCGAATCACACACGAGGCGATCTTCGTATCTATAGCTCTGCTGATGAGAGCCAATAGGTCGAAATGTACATTCAGAGATTGATTTTCTCGATTTGTTTAGCCTTAGATTTAAGTAGTTAATCCCGCCTAATTAATCATTAATGAATTAACTTTCAAAAAATTAGGTCTGACTTCAATTAAGCACATATTCTCCCATATATATATTATATATATATATATATATATATAATATATATTATATATATATGTAAAATAATCCTATTGACTGGAAAATAAGGGATGATTCTATTTGGGATCATCAAAATCCACTGTACATTCATAATATATGCTCATGTAGGGGCTACCTTATATATATATACTAGAATTTTTTTAAAATCCCTAAGAGAGTTCATCGTGTAATAACTAATAAATTAATCCTCTACAGAGTGATATTTAACTTTCAAAGGAAGAAAATCTAAAGAAATTGTCATTGGACTATAATAAATTTATTTCGACCAGAGACTCAATATGAGTCTAGTCTCATCAGATAATGTTCACAAAATACTCTTTCGTAAAAAGGTTCTTCTGTAAACTGGTCTTTTGTATCTGATGAGACTAGACTCAAATTGAATCTCTAGTTGAAATAAATTTATTATAATCAAATGACTGTTTGTTAAGTTTTTTCTTTCTTTGAAAGTTATATATATATATATATATATATATATATATATATATATTATAATATATATATGTGTGTGTGTGTGTGTGTGTGTGTGTGTGTGTGTGTGTAAAATAAAAATGGAAGTGAATCCGACAGTATGTTGAAAAAAGAAATAAAGGAAAGAAAGTATAGAAAGGATGAAATAGGTTATTTTAATCAATTTTACTTACACGTGTTTCAGCCAGGAGTTTATCCATGTGTACATTATTCAAACTATTATTATTTTTAAATAACGCATTTTTCTATTATTATTATTTCATTTCATTTGGTCATTTAAAAATAATAATAGTTTGAATAATGAACACATGGATAAATTCCTGACGAAGCAAGTGTAAGTAAAATTGATTAACATATCCTATTTTATCCTTTCTATACTTTCTTTCCATTATTTTTTTTTCAACACACACACACACACACACACATATATATCTTATTATAATGGATATTGTGGGTTTGTCTGTCTGTAACCGAAACTATATTACTACTCAAGTCACAATTCTCTTAGTTATTATTGTCCTTTCTCAATGATTTTATTTTAATTTAAACCTCAATTATTGATAAAATTGTTTTACATTATTAATACTGTTAACCATATCTACATACAAACAACATGCAATTATATTTATATATACAACAAAATAGTGGTTTACAATGTGAACGAGAAGGCTAATTTGCATATTGATATTAAAAATGTGATTTTAATAAATACGTGCTTAGTATTATTGATTTCTAACTGTTTGGTTTTATTTTAATGTATATAAGCAAAAGTCTCTTCAATGAATCTTAAATGAAATCCATTAACAAGAAAAAATAACTGTCATTTTATTTTTTACTTCCTCTTTTAACTAAATACTTAAATCAGAAAAAATAACAATGAAAGACGAGAGTGATGGAAGAGTAAGTTTCAGTTGTTCTATTTATCGATTATACCTGCCCTCTGTTTCAAATCTTTTTATCTGCATTCTTATTTAGTTTCCTTAACCTTTCTAATTTGATATAATATTTTATTACATTAAAACTTAAATACTTGCACCCGGAGGGTGCATATATTTGCTAGTATATATATATATATATATATATATATATATAATATATATATTATGAGAAAATCCTATTTGTTCAGAAGTAAATTGTATGCAATATTACCACATTTGAACACAATCATCTCTTTCAGCCGTGTTTAGAACATTTATATAACAGTTTCCCATCTCAAACCAAATTTAAAGCGGTACATCGTGCCCGTAGCACTAGACGCCAATCGCACATTCCGAAATAATTATCTTCTTAAAAGTGTCTACTTAGATAGTGTTCTATATCATGAACTAGCTGGAGGCCCCTCCGTTGATGCACACCACATTGATGTGATTTGGGAGGGTCCTGGTTAACCTGACCTATGATATGTCATCACTCCACTTTCTGCAGGATCTCAGTTTCAGCGTTACTACAACCAATTGCTGAACACGCTGTTCAAAAGTGAAACGAGACACTTGTATGAGTCCCAAAAGGAATCGGCTCTCCTCTATATGGTCCACATAAAATATAAGTTGCTGGGTCAGAATGATAACACACTTCTCGCCCTTAACATCCGCTGTATAACTGTGTCTGGTCCGTCATCAGGAGGGTCACCAGCCACCAGATCGAAAATACCTAAGATAAAATCATGAATTTAACGGCCAACATGAACGGGTCTCATCTGACCCAATCAGGCAGTCACTTCAGGGGCAACGTCGGTAATCATCTTGATACTGAGAGCGGTTTAAGTATGTGCAAATATTATTTAGATAAACTGATTCTTTTTATTGGATAGATTTTTGTTTTATTTCGTATTTATTGACAGATCATTGGCACTCTCTACGTCTGTATTCCTGTATCCCTGTCCCCTTAAGAATTTACTTGTCTCTTTCTCCCCCTCTCTCTGTATATATATATATATATATATATATATATATATATATATATATATATAATGGAGATCGTGTGATTGTCTGTCTATAACCAAAACTATATCACAACTCAAGTTAAAATTCCCGGGTAGACTTGCAAATCAGTCGGAAATTTAGGCTGACCCAGAAAAAACAGAACCCACAATATTTGTAATAAGACTGTTAATTTTAACTAGAGGGTTTAGATTTAGGGTTTGGGTTTAGGGTTAGGGTTAGGGTTGGGGTTTAGTGTTAGTTTAATGGGAAAATAGATTAATAATCTGAGTTCTCTTTTTTCTGGGTCCCCCTGTAATATGTTTTAATTTTCAGACCGATTTGAAAGTTTAGCCAAATTCCCTATAGTTATTCATGTTACAATCTCCGTGATTTTATTTTTTATTTAAACCTCAATTATTAATAAAAATGTTTACATTATTAATACTGTTGGTCTTATCTACATACTAATAACATGCAATTGTGTTTATGTATACATTAACATACCGGTTTACAGTGTGAACGGGACGGCTAATTTGCATATTGATATTAAAAATTGATTTTGTTAAATATGTGCTATCATTGATTTATATTTGCTGCTTTTATCTTAATGAATATGAGGAAGAATATCGGAGCAAATCTTAAAAGACATCCATTAACAAGAAGAATAACTGTAATTTTATTTTTACTTCTTATTCTAACTAAATAGTTAATTTCAGGAAAATTTAGCAATGAAAACGGGACTTTCAGTAGTTCTATATTTCGCTTATATCCCCTCTGTTTATTTTTTTATCTGCATTCAAATTTAGTTTCATTGTCATTTCTAATTTAATATAATATTCTATTACATGAACTCCGATAAAACCGAGTTCATGTGGTTCAAAAAGAAAGGAGACATCTCCACAATTGACGGTAAGTCTCTTAAGCCAGTGGAACAGTTCACATACCTAGGTAGTAATATCTAATCAACAGAAAGCGATGTTAATACACGAATAGGAAAGGCATAGGCGGCCACAAACAAATAATCAGTAATATGGAAATCCGATCTCACTGACAAGCTAAAGCGACAATTTTCCAGGCTGTGGTTATGTCAGTACTGCTGTATGGCTGCACCACCTGGACTTGAGAGTAAACTGGATGGGACCTGCACAAGAATAATGTGTTCAGTCCTGAACAAGTCGTAGAAGCAACACCCCACAAAGAAGCAACTATATGGTCACCTACCCCCATCTCACAAACCATCCGGGTGAGACGGACTAGGCATGCAGGACACTGGTGGAGAAGCGGGGACGAGCTCATAAGCGACGTTCTTCTGTGGAAGCCAACACATAAACATTCTAACGTAGGACGCCCACTAAGAAACTACATTGATCAACTATGCGAGGATTCTGGATGCTGTGCAGAGGACCTCCCAGGGGCAATGAGTGATAGGAAAGGTTGGCGAGAGATTTCATGGATATCCGTGTTGCGTGCGCGAGATGATGATGATGATGATTGATAAGTATTTGGCCACCATCCTTGGCCAGTTGTAAAAGAACTTAAAGTAAATAAGTAAGTAAGTCAATAAGTCCTTGTGGTCTAGTGTCCTTTAGGACCGACGTCCTCGAAGATCCAAGTAGCAGTGAGCTAAGATTAGAATCGGGCAGTATAAATACACCAACAGCAGCAGCAGCACTGTCATGTGATTAGACAATAGGAATCTTTCCCAGGTCACGTGCTTATAGGCGAGTCTATAAGTAGAGGTGTACATCTGGCACTCGCCTTATATCTTCCAAAAATTCCAACACGCCCCCTTTTTTGATATAAGGTGGGATTTTTTATTCAAGAATATTAAATCCTTTATTGAGGAATGTTTACAATTTACAATCATTTCATTGAGAAATGTTTACAATTTACAATAAATTCATTAATAAATTTTAAATTTATAGTAAAAATACTATTACTATTACTAATCTTAGATTTTACTAACCCTATTTTGTAAAAAAAATATTAATTATTATTATTATTATTATTATTATTATTATTATTATATTTATTATTATTATTTTCCTACTCCTAATTCCTAGTCTTATACTGCAAAACGTTACTGTCAAAAGTTAGTATTGTCCCCTTTTTTGGTTTAAAAAAAAAATTTTGGGGGTTGTGTTAATTAAAAAAATACAATACAATGTAATACAAATTAGTGGGTTAGTAAGTTATTGAACAGGTTTAATGTCATTGTCCAGGACATTCATTTTCGGAGGGGGGGTCTTACCCCTCTGCATGAATACAGTCGGCCTATTCTGCAGCCCAACCCGACAGGGCAAAATCTTAAGTTTAATTTTGCCCCCCCCCCTGATATCTTTTTTAAAAGTATTAAGTTTTATCCTGTTCAATGGTTTTGTGAACAGATCTGAAATGTTATTTTCTGATTCCATATACTTTAAGAGTATAGAGCCCTTTTTAATTTCATCCCTTATAAATTGATGTTTCATATCAATATGTTTTGATCTCTGGTGTATGAGGGTTTTTTGCCAGTAGTATGCTCGACTGATTATCACAATAAATAAATACATTTGAATTGAAACCTGCCCCTAAAAAACAGCATATTGTAGGTAGTCGAAGGGTCTACGATTTGAAATTTTAAAAAAGGGTACTTGGAAATATAAAGCTAGGGTTGTCGCAAAAGGATTTTCACAGATTTATGGTGAAGATTACCTTGATACGTTTTCTCGAAAGACTAACCTAACTTCCATATGAGTTTTAATTCAGTTGGCAGTCCAGTATAACTTGCGAATACACCACCTAGATGTCAAAAGTGCTTATTTAAATGCTCCATTGGATTTTTATATATACATATATCCCCCGGAGGGTTTTGAAAACGAGAATAAAAACTGTGTATGGAAACTTAAAAAAGCCCTATATGGTTTGAAACAAGGGGCGTTCCTGGAATAACACTTTCCATAGTTACCTGGTTGAACAGGATTTTAAACCCTCTATTATAGATCCTTGTTTGTATACCAAGGAAATTAGCAAAGAAATAGTAGTAATTTTTTTTAGTATGGGTAGATGATATTTTAATTACTTAAAAAACTGAAGCTGATTTAATAAAAATTAAAAATAGTTTAAGTTTAAAATTTAAAAAATGACAGACCTGGGAAGGCTGTCTTGGTTTTTAGGAATACAATTTGAGCATAGTGAAAATACTATTGGAATGAACCAATCTAGATATATTGAAAAATTGTTAGTCAGATTTAATATGACCGATTGTAAGCCCCGAAATACTCCATGCGAATTGGATATAAATAAAAGTTTTGATAATGAAAATGAATTAATTGATAATAAACTCTACCGAGAAATTGTTGGTTCCTTAATTTATATTATGATGGCTACTCGGCTAGATATATCGTATAGTTTCAAAATTATCTCAGTATTTGGATAAACCAACATCAATCCATTTAACAGGAGCGAAGTACGTTTTACGATATCTGAAAGGCACAATAAGTCAGGCACTAGTATTTAAAAAAAATCATCTGAACCCTTGAAATTACGGGGATTTTGTGATGCCGACTGGGCAGGTTCAAGTGACCGAAAAAGTATATCAAGATACTGTTTTAAATTATCGGACGATAGCTCCATTATTTCCTGG
>CM042164.1:29389422-29406922 GCA_023376005.1 Doryteuthis pealeii
AGTATGTGCAGATATTTCAAACTTGGTCAGGTGCCTCAGATTTCTGGGGGGAAGCCTCAAATCGACGATTATGATTTATTTTATTATCCCATGTTCCTGTTTCCTCTATGAGTTAAGAATAGAGAATTTTTTTCCGGAATTTTTCTTTCTTTCCTTCTTCGTTCGGCAAAGATGTCATGTCAATGGAATGTAGTGATTCTTCACAATTCATTTGATTGGCGCGTTCATGCTCTTGCTTGTTGATAGTTGTCTCCGTATGTGATGCGTAGGCTTGACCACAATTTGATTGATGGACTTTTCAAGGCCGTTGATGTTGCATATATGTAGTGCATAATTCTGATAAATGTAGGGTTGCAAAAATTCTAGTGCTGGGTTGAAAAAAAAAACGCAGGTTGTGAACGAGACCCGAAGAAAATGAATTCAAAAATATTTATTTTTAAATAGTTATTTAACTAGCTCGTATTTTTAAGTTATGTCTGTTTTTAAAAAGGCTGAGACTTTTAAAATTTATAATTATTATTATTTAGTAATAATAACAATAATAAAAACAATAATTACAAAATAAAAAAAACACTCTCCGGACGATGTAAAAATATATTTTTGAAACATATTGCCTGAGGGTGGGAGTAAAAATTTTAATGTCAGTGAGTTTGTACCCTAAGTAAGTAAAATCATCAATTCATTAAAGGATTAAAAATAAAACAATTTGAAATGTAAACTTTGAATATGTATCAAATAAAACAAAACTATATATATATAATACCAGTCATGTATTTATTAAAACTTGTTTTAAAAAACAACGAGGACTGTCTAATGTTGCATGTTCAAATTTGGAGTGTATTTATTCTATGTTATGACGATTTTGAGTAATGTGAGGTAAGCAGTAACGTAATTTTTGTTCCAGATAAAAACCGGAAGCGAATCTCCATTATCAATAGATTACAAATCTACTTGTTACTATATATATATATATATATATATATATATATATATATATATATATATATATATATTAAATTTCTATATAGAGAGATGTTTAGCATTAAAACATCGCTTAATTCATCCCTTGTTTGCTTGTTTTTCTTTCAAAATCAATTAACACATGTATTTCGTAACAGTTTCAATATATTGTATTTCACATTTAAATGTTAAACTAAGTGTTGTAAAAGAAAAAAAAATGTCAAGATAAATAAACTTTCGACAACTATATCTATATATTTAGATATTTCTTATTTTTTTTTTTTTAATTATAGAAAAATTATATCAAAAACAAATACATGCGGAACGGACGCGTCTTAACTGTAACATCGATTTCTATCGTTAATATATTAAAACTGCTTCTATCTTTATCAATTTAAACAGTTTAACGATATAATAATAATAATAATAATAATAATAATAATAATAATAATAATAATAATAATAATAGACCATCCGGACTACTGCACTGCTACAATCGGCTAGAATACTCAGAAGAGTCCTGGAGACCTGAGGAGACTTGTTGTCACTCAGTTTCCAGTGAAAACCACTGATGTGAAAAACTCAAAAGGAGTGAAAATAAACTTTAAATTCGTTTGCTTCAATTTCATGAGATTTATTTCAGTTCATCGTTATGACTTTTTGGTTTAAGATACGAGACAACTCGAGTAGGCAAGGAAGCTACAATGATATCACTGCGACAAGATGGATTATAACATACCATTTGAGAAAGGTGTCAGTGTCTTCATAGTTTTGGCAGACACACTGATTCTGTATTTTGTTTTTCGGAAGTGAGTCGATGTATCCTTAAACTCGTATGGGTGTCAAACATATATATGCAAAAGAAGAATGTGCCTTTTCTACCATTCGCAAAATTGTATCAAGTAATTTCTCTGAATGTTTGAGGTGAGACTATTGTCCCCATCTTTATTGTTATCTGTACAACGTTTCGGTCGATATGCCCTCCGGCCTTCTTCAGGTATTGGACACATGGCCCAGTGGATAAGGTAGTTAGGTTAAGACAGTTCTAAGTGACAGTTATCTATGGATTCCAGGTTTAATCCTGAGCGGCGGCAGTAACATAGAAAAATAATTAACACAGCTCCTACCCCAGCTATGGTTAGCGGAATGAGAACAGGATACCCCCGTGGACTAAATAAAGGATTAGGTTCAGAGTTTCATGATGACTCCCGATTACAACAAGAAAGTTCCCGAATCCGACAAGAAATACCTGAAGAAAGCCGGAGGGCATATCGGCCGAAACGTTGTACAGATAACAATGAAGATGTGGACAATTGTCCGAATAACGCAGATAATACTTATGTATCAAGTAATCATCACAACCTTTGCTATATTTTACCGCTAGAACTCTAATATCCTGTTCATTTCGAAATAATATACTTTTTATAAAATGGCGTTTCATTTGACAGATCACGATGAAAAACTAATTTCGGGTGATTCTATTTCCATATACGCAATGAAACCTATGAAATTATGTGGATATGGTGTTTATGAGAATTAAAAATGTGTTCTATGCGAGGAAAGCTTACAAATTTATTCCCCAGAATGTCCGTGGGTTTTAATGTCAAGTGTGCAAGCGTTTCCTGGTTGCAACGGAGGCAAAGGTCTTTGTCCTGACGATAACCACCTTAAGGTTGAAGGTTTACGTACGTATTCGAAAAATAATCTGAAAATGTCAATATTCTAACGCCCCCCCCCCCGCGATATATATATATATATATATATATATATATATATATATATATATATATATAGAGAGAGAGAGAGAGAGAGAGAGAGAGAGAGAGAACTGGATAATTTTATATATAAACTATGAACATTTTATATATACATCACGACAATTTTAGTAATCTAAAAGTGTTGTTGTAAACACTTAGGTACTGTTCATATATATATATATATATATATATATATATATATATATAGAGAGAGAGAGAGAGAGAGAGAGAGAGATTGATAGAGAGAGGGTGTTAAATATCTGGACGCCATCCTTGGCCAGTTGTAAAGAACTTGAAGTAACTAAGTAAGTAAGTCCTGTGATATAGAATCCTTTGGTAAGTGAATAAGTCCTAAGTTTTGGAATCCTATGTAGTGTCAAAAGGTTCAGTGATATAATCCTATGTTCCGTCGTCCACGAAGGCTCAAGTAGTTATGAGTAGGTATGACCAAAACAGCCAGTATAAATAATAATATCAGCAGCAGAATACTGCCAGTGGTTGGTCAATAGGTTGGTCACATGGTTATCGGCGAGTCTATAAGTAGAAGCGGACATCTGGCACACACCTTATATCAGAAAAAAACAACAGAGAGAGAGAGAGAGAGAGAGACAGAGAGAGAGAGAGAGAGAGAGAGAGAGAGAGAGAGAGAGAGAGAGAGAGAGGGGGGGGTAGATATTTGTGTATGTGTGTATCTGTCGGCTCATACAATTCAAAACAATTACTACTCAACTTGTCATGCTATGAGGTGATTTCAGATACGCAAATATCGCCTTATGATGTGAAACTTACAATAGCGATTTTCGTAGATTGTGTTTGATGTCTGTCAAGATATATATTACTATTCTCTATTGTATAAGACGAACAACCCACCACCTCCCCCGAAAAATAGATTGATTCTCTCACATTTTGGTGAAGAGAATTTCAGTTACGTATGTGTCTAAAGTAAAATCGAAAACGTATAATCTTTTAATCATTGCAATTATCGATAAGATTGAGATATCTATGAACAGCAACATAAAAAAATCATAACTTGCTCCTGAATGAAAGCATCAACATGTCCATAGACTGTGGGTATAAAAGGAACCTACGGTTTCTGTAGTTGCATCATGTAATTTAGATTGAAAGAAAAATGACTGGAAATAATTTAAGTCATATTTACATTCTCTTAAAAATAACTACAACGAATAAATTAGTATGAAACTAAGAACTAGTACAACAAATATACTTAGCAACTAATACATTTGCAGAATTAAAATGTTTATCATTTCAAATAGTTTACATACGGTGTAAAGTTTTCAGCTGAAAATACATATATCAAATAAAAATGTTTTTCTCTTATCTGTTATTAGGTTATTTACTGCTAAATAAAACAAAATCTATGTGCATATTGTCAAAGAGATCTAATTCCATAATTAATTGAATATTGATCTGACATTTTCTCTCTTTGGTCGTTGATTGGTGTGATTAATATGTTCCCCTAAATTCTGTTTATGGTATATATTCTTCTGGTCATATTTGTATCTTATGTGGCTGTGAGTTCTTCTCCTAGCGTCTGGAACTTTTCTTTTGGAGATTTCGTGTCTGGATTTCCATTAGGGATTTCTCGTCTATAAGAAGCACCCGGATCATTAGTAGTTTTTGGATAAATAACCCAAAACTTAGATTTTCTTTATATTATATTCTATTTAGAAATTCCCATCTAGACTAACTGCGCAGAGTGAGTACGGCCCCACCGGGAGCGCGCTGATCGCGACTTACTATCTCCGTGGTTTGCCCAGTACTGACTTAACTAACTCTTTCAAATCAAAACCGGAAGAGACGTTTGTTTCACATTTCTCTGCTAATTCTCACGGTATCTACTGGAAAAGGGGCTAACACGAGGCTAACATGTGCCAATCAATCTTCCATGATATCCTCATATATTCCCACTCAAAAACCTGCTAGCTGTAATTTCTAACAGCCATTTTGATTTCTACACTAACATTACACAATTGTTAGGGCACTAACAATTATGTAACATTTATAGAGAAAACAAATGTGATGTTTTAATTGATTTAATTGAATATTTCATTGATGAAAGCAGAACATGTATATTTCACCAGAAGTGTACAAGTATTCCGCAAGTCTAACGTTTACACGCCCTTTTCAAATTCCTTTACACATTTAATCTTGAGGATATATGTAAAGGACTTATTTAATCAACTCCATCATTCTAAGATTGTTTGATTTCATGACAGAAAATCTGCCCCTAAAAATAACGCTAATTTAGATTTTTAAAAAAGAAAGCAGTTTCATTTTTCATGTTCCATTAAATAGATAGACATATTTTGGTGTATTAACTTTGAGTGGTAGATTCTCCTCAATGCCAGAAGGTGGTATTTTTTTAGGTTTTTCAGACCTAAAATATCAAATAATAAATAAAATATTTTATTTTAAGTGAAAATCCAGAATAAATGTTTTGGTCCGTAACGGGAATTGATTTAAATAGAATATTCTACTTGATATAAAGTCCTTTTGAACATTAAATGACACACGAGAATGACTCAATAGATATGTAATCTATCATGTAATTGTCATTTATTAAGCTTTGCATAATTAAACAGAGAGTCTTTTACGTTCCTTTCATTAACTACTGTTTGTTAGTGGTCACAAATCGAAATTCATAGAGTAGTTTACCTTCATTAATCTATTGGAAATGTTGCTTTCAGTATGACCTGATTGTAAGTCATCAATCCTTGGCAACATATTATGGAATTAAAACATTTAAAGCGTATTCACTTAAGTTTTCTTTTAAGATGTAAATAAACCGATAACATATATGACACAAACAATTTCATTTGATAACGGAACATTCTGGCTTTATAAATATGTCTTAAACAAAATTAAATTATTTGATTCAATGTTAATGGTGACATTTTTTCAAGCCCTGCAGAGAAATATATTATCGGATAACCTAATAATTAAGAAGAAATGGAATTATTGGACTAAAAATTCAATTAAATCATTAATTCCCTTTATGAAGCTTTTATGACTGTCTTAATATATTCAGATATGGGTTTAACTGTTTTAAATCAACTTTCCCGAATCGTACTTAATATATCTTCTTTAGTGGACCATTTTAAAATAGTTTTAACATAAAATATCAGATGAGGGTAAATCTGGACTGTATGTTGGCCCTGACATCTATATTATATGCCTTTTAACCCGTGGTATAATGGTTACCCTCGCAGGAAATAGACACGACGAGACGAGTTTTAATCATGGACGAGTCTGTTTAAATTTCACATAACATTAATCCCTTTATGAAAGGAATGAATCGAAATATTTTCCCTCTGCCTATGGTAAATAGTAGGACAGACTGGGCTGTTTAACCTTGACTAGGAAACCATCTAGGATTAGGAATACTCTGACTCCAACCTTGTTAAACTCCTGTTGAGTAATTGACCTTGTGTCACATCCTGCTCGTGCGGAAGTGTTGGTAAATATGTATACACCTTTGCTTTCTAACAAGATGTAATATCTTCCTTAAAATCACTTCATCACTAAATTAATTTTCTATCGACGGAATGAACATAATCCATGAATTAAATGTACACATACGTATTGCTTGTGGAATTAATGATTGAATTTAAATAATATACAAGTCCATATCATGAATAACTAGGAAATTAACCTCTATTCTTCAGGCAGACATCTTAATATATATCCAGAGACAATGGTTCCAGAATTATCACCATGACCAATGCAGATTTGCTACTAACTGTCCCGAGTCACTCTACTTGATAGAAATAATTAGCCAAGCTGATTAAACGAAAAGCGATACTTATCTTCCTTTATTAGATAATCAGATAATTGCGATACGAAGTCGAATAGATGAGGCTCGTATCTTTGCTTTACTTACTACCATTTCAAACTGACCGATATTGTTTTTCCTTTTCTCTGGATGTTCTCAGACGAATAATTATCACTAGCTTATCAATTCCATAATTAGACAGCGTCGAAGTTGGCGACCGAAAACCAAGCAGACAATTTTACATAATTATTGATCAACTAATTACCGACCTTGAACGATTGGAACTCTCCCACGATGAAAACCACAAACAGTAATGACTGATAATTAGAGTCGATACCAACCAATGATTTAAATTTTTCCTTGGTTAGTTTCCAAATGGAGGTAACTCAGTCTTCACTACGGCTTCATTGTACAAGCGTCGATAGTTTCAGTGGATTGATTCGTAAAGTACGTTGTTTATAAATTATACATTACAGGGGATTCCGCTTAGTAGAACAACATCCACAACATTGATTTTCGAACCAATAATTGGGTGGTTCGATAAACCGAAGAAATAAAATTGCTGTCCATTTCAAATATATATATATATGTTATAAAAAATGTTTTAAATAAAAATACTGACATTGTTTAATACAATTGTGTCAGAATTTTTAAGTATCAATCTCTTTTCATGACATTCACTATCCGCTCTTTCTTGCTTTTTATTTTTGCTATTTTACACATTATATATATATATATATATATATATATATATATATATATATATATATAATCCAAAAGTCCAAAGAAGAAATCGTAC
Source organism: Doryteuthis pealeii (assembly GCA_023376005.1). Lineage (NCBI taxonomy): Eukaryota > Metazoa > Mollusca > Cephalopoda > Myopsida > Loliginidae > Doryteuthis > Doryteuthis pealeii. Next base: position 29,396,732 of record CM042164.1, read on the forward strand.
TTACGACACAAGAGTTTTTATTAAAAAAAACAAGTCGCAGTTTGAGAGCTCAATGTGTTCTCTTAATGCTATAGTCACAGAGCAAATATATAAGTAAAGAAATAACAAAAGACTTAGAGATTTAGATTTATAGTCTATTTCAGGGAGCTTAGACTATAATGTTAAATCTCTAAGTCTTTTGTTATTTCTTTACTTATATATATATATATATATATATATATATATATATATATATATATATAGTTGCGCGATTAAACAAATTTTTGCTATCAACCAACTCCAAACAATGCAGAAGTTACATTAATGGAAAAATATTCTGCCAAAAAGAAAAAAAAAAAAAAAAAAAAACGAAAAAAAAAAAACGAAAAAAACATCAACACTTTGCTTTTTTCATCTTAAAGTTCCCCTTACTTATCACATGACCACCATCTTTAACCAACCTGTCCACCACGAACAATGTGACACGAGTATTAGCACAAGGTGAAACACAAGGATTTGAACTCAGCTATCTCTCACCGAATACATTTCCATATAAAGATAACCATTCTATTCTACCCACCACGCCTCTAATTTGAATGTTTATAACAACAATGTTCTCCCGCTGATACGTCCATGTTCCATATGTCAAAATAAAGAAAATCATGTTAATTACCTTGAGCTACTACTTGTGTTTCAACAGAGAACACAATTTCCCGCATAAAGAATTGTTCCCATAACAGAGCAATGGAATTGAAAGGGTTCCGTATCACTTAATTGGATATTTTAGCGGTGTCTCCTTCAGTTACTACGTTTATTTCATTGAGGATTGCCGATTTTGCAGGATAAACCGTATCCCTTTGTTCTTTTCATAAAATCAGGCCCAGTGGTGGAAGGTCTGGTGAATTCATTTAGTCAAACCTTCTAAATCTAATCCATCTATTTCAATAAGATCAGATTACGGTAATGTCACGCTGAAAGCACCGTTTCCGGTTAGATCACCAAATTTAAGAGAAAAGAGGCCATTCAAATGTTAATTTAGTGATCATTTAATCAGTTCCAGACATTGTAAGCAATCTAAGAACTTTGCTTATCAACATGAATTGATCCGCCTGTAAATGACCCAGAAAGGTTTGATATGCCGTAAAACAAAACATCTAATGATGTTGCGGTACGAGATGAGCAGTACTAGCTACAGATCGTTTTCACTGAGGCCGAAGAGCAATGTTACCATTGTTATCATATACACAAACACACATACACACACACACACACACACACACACACACACACACACACAAACAAATATATATATATATATATATATATATATATATATATATATATATATATATATATATATGAGTAATTCCATGTCAAATCATCCAGGCTATGTCACCCACCTCCTTCAAGTTTTTGTACAGGTGTGGACTGTGTTAAAGTTAGACATTCCCCAAAATCTGAACTTCCAATTCTAAGAATGTTATGTCGATTTTTAGTTCTCCAAATTTGAGGACGGGCCAGGAAAAATGGCGACTTTTTGTTATCTATTTTTGTCTGTAAAATGAATTCTAGTGCTTCTCTACTCCTAAAAATGTCTTAAAGTCAACCAAATTTAAGTTATTGATGATTTCTGATTTTCCTTAGCAAGATCAATATCCCGATGTGGCACTAAATCTATGACAAAGATTTTTTCTATTATTATTTCCTATCTATTGAACATTATTTTTACTAAAAAGATAGTTTGGTTTTTGTCCAGAATCGAAGATACAATTTTTTTTTAAATTGTTAAAATTTCTGACATCAGTTTTTCTGAAATTTGGTCTATGCGTGGACTATTGTAAAGTTTTTGGGGATTGTCTAAATCCCCAAAATTTGAGCTCCCAAATCAAAATATTGGCGGAGTTATTTTGATTTTTAACTTTGCAAATTTGAGTGTTCATTCGCAAAAAATGCCGACTTTTTTGTAATCTGTTTTTGTCTGTGAAATGAGTTCTAGATCTTCCCTACTCCTAAAAATTGGTTTTAAGAGTATTTTTGCCCAAGTTTTGAATTATTAATAATTTCCGATTTGCAAAATGTTAACTGATGTTGTAGCTTTGGTTCTAGGTTAATACCAAACAATTTTTTGCTACAAATAATGTTCAAAATATGTTCAAAATTTGTGTCTTAGATTTAGTGCCACATCGGGATGTTGATCTTGCCCTGAAAAAATAAGAAATCATTAATAACTTAAAATTGGTTAACTTTAAGACGTTTTTATAGCATTTTGGATTTGTTGGAAAAAATAGCTTTTATAAACCAATTTTAGGAGTAGGGAAGCATTAGAACTCATTTTACAGGCAAAAATAGACTACTAAATGTCGACATAACTCCACCGATTTCTTGGAACTGAAATCTCAAATTTTGGGGAATGTCTAACTTTAACACAGACCACACCTGTACAACATTTCAGAAAACGGGGTGAGTGACAATTTTACATTTTTTCTGGATGATTTGACATGGAATTTCCCCCCCCCACACACACACACACATATATTATATATATATATATATATATATATATATATATATATATATATTCTGGAACAATAGTTTCGGATGTCTTTTAAAACTTCGTTCACATTGTTTCCAACAATATTTTGTGTATAACAGGGGTCATGTTTGTGGATCTGTTTAAAAATTTTTGAAATTGTCGTTACAATAACGACAATTTCAAAGGAAATATTTTTTTTCAAACATCATTTTGATTTCAGCTACCATTTTAAATCAGTCAGAAGTATAAACAAATAAAAAAATAAAAAAATACATCAAATGTTTTGTGAGTTATGGGCTGTGAAACTGTGATTAATTTTTTGAATAAGTTATATATATATATATATATATATATATATATATATATATATATATATATATATATATATTGTATTAAATATGAATTTGTTTGAGGTGTTCTATGTAAACAGGAAAACATAAATTACCATTGATACGTAATGAATCTATTTTCTAGTTTTCTAATGACAGGTTGACGTTTTGTTTAGAAAGTTATAAATATTTATTGCCAATCATGTCTAGGTGATAAAAAAGAAACACATCAAACAGAAACACACACACATACACACACATGGGCAATATATATATATATATATATGTGTGTGTGTGTGTGTGTGTGTGTGTGTGTATGTGTGTGCGTACGTGCGTGTGTGTGTGTGTATGGGTGTGCGTACGTGCGTGTGTGTGTGTGTGTGTGTGTATGTGTGTGTGTGTTATCACGCATGAGAGCTCAAAGTATAACATTTCCGTCGACAAATAAAATATAAAACATCAAATGGACCCACATATTGGTAAAGACCTCCGCCTTTTATGATAAGCCGTCTATATTCCCAGGTTTGTTCTAGTTTCCTTTTGATTTTTATTACGAGATTTGATGTACTATGTAAGAGAAGATCCCTGTCTGAAGTTCAAGATTCCTTATTTCCTTCCAACATTTATTTCTCAGTGGATTTAAGAAATTTGGAGCTGAAAATAAGATATCTTATTATAATGGAGATTGTGTGTTTTTCTGTCTGTAACCGAAACTATATTACTACTCAAGTCACAATTCCCTTTATTATTGCCATCACAATCTCAATGATTTTATTTTATTTCAATCTCAATTATTAATAAAATAATAATAATAAAAAAAATAAAAAAATAAAATTGTTTTACATTATTAATGCTGTTGACCATATCCAAATACTAATAACATGCAATTATATTTATATATACAAAAAAATAACGGTTTACAGTGTGAACGGGAAGGCTTATTTGCATATTGATATTTAAAATGTGATTTTAATAAATATGTGTTTAGTACTATTGATTTCTAATTGTTTGGTTTTATTTTAATGAATATAAGCAAAAATCTCTTCAATAAATCTTAAATGAAATCCATGAACAAGAAGAAATAACTGTAATTTTATTCTTTACTTCCTCTTTTAACTAAATACTTAAATTAGAAAAATAGCAATGAAAGACGAGAGTGATGGAAGTGTAAGTTTCAGTTGTTCTATTTTATATTATACCCCCCTGTTTCAAATCTTTTTATCTGCATTCTTATTTAGTTTCATTAGCCTTTCTAATTTAATACAATATTTTATTACATTAAAACTTAAATACTTGCACCCGGAGGGTGCATATATTTGCTAGTTTTCATAATATAAGTAGTTTCCATAATTGTAGATATTTTATATAAGGGCAGTTCCATGTGAAATCATCAGGAAAAAAATTAAATTGTCACCCACCCACTTCAATTTTTCTGAAATTTTGTACAGGCCTAAAAACTTCTATAAACCATTTTTTTTAGGAGTAGGGTAGCTATAGAACACATTTTATAGACAAAAATAGATAACAAAATGTCACCATTTTTATTGCACACCCTAAAATTTTTCGAGTTTAAAATCGATATAACTCGGCGAATATTTCGAATTGGAAGCTCAATTTTTGGGGATTGCCTACATTTAATCTAGTCTACACCTGTACAAAATTTCAGAAAAATTGATGGGGTGGGTGAGATGGCCCTGATGATTTGACATGGAATTACCCAAAACTGAGCTACTCATTATGTATATATATATATATATATATATATATATATATATATATATATATTACATACACACCCACCCACACACACACACACACACACACACACACACACATATATATATATATATATATATATAAGTCTGTATGTGTGTGAGTTAATGTGTATGTCTGTGTGTCTATGTGCATGTGCGAGTGTTTTAGTGGTTTTAGGAGGAAGCCGAATGTGATAAAAAAGAGGAAAAAGTAAAAACTGAATAAGTATTCACTGTCGGAAAATGAAAAAATAAAGAACGAGTTTAGATAATGCATAATGAAAAGTCCTCAATGTGTACTTGTAGAACTGGTTTCGAGGACAGAATCAGCGACATAAATGAACTACCCAGGTTTCACGGAAAGAATCTAACAGAATGATCCTTATTATCCTTTCAAGTTTATACTGTTAAAAACGTTGATTATTATTGAGACATTGTAAAAAAAGTTCCAAATAATCACTTTCAAACCAGTGGGTCATTTTATGCCGAACACATTTTTAAACGAACTTTTTACTATTCATCCCATAAATGGAACCCTAACAGTTACTACCACTCTGATCAATCGGCTTGTCAGATCAAGCCCTAGCACCTATATGATTGTCCCAACCCCATTGCTCAAATGAGTCAGAGTGGATCTGGGATAAATGGTGATAATGGTGATGAAGGGGTACTCCACATTTCCTGAGCTCCAGAACTGGAACTCCACCATCAGGTAGTGTTTACCGTCATAACCAGAGCAATAAGAACCTCAGCCACGACTTTCTAGCACATATGATGAAAGGTCTTGGGACGTGTAATATTGGCAATGAGGTTGGGACAATCATATAGGTGCTAGGGCTTGATCTGACTAGCCGATTGATCAGAGGGGTCTCTCCGACCGTTTGTCCAGCCTAAGTAAGGACAAAATTGGATTGTTGCATGTCATGTACTGTTCAGCCACCTGGGTTCCATCCTTAAGCATCATGGGTCACCAACCTCGGTGAACATGGGGCCACATTGGGGGAGTCTTATTCCTCTGTAGAGGTGCAGTCGGTGTATTCCAAGCCCCAGACCACTGGGCTCTCTCAGCATTAGTATTAGTCCGTCAATAGGTTCGGTTTGTTTTATTGTTTACCTACGTATCAAATCCTTATCTATGCAGTTTACCGTCATACAATAGAAATCCTTTTGGTGGGGTCTTATTTATCTACAGAGAATACAGTTGGCATCTCCTAATTCTAAGTGATTAGAATGTTTTCTTTGATCTAGGGTCAGCACTGCGCACCTTTAAAAATTGTCACGTTTTTTATACTTTAGCTCAAAATCTTCAATATATATATATATATATATATATATATATATATATATATATATATACATACATACATATATATATATATATATATGGGGTGTATCTGTGTGTATGTGTGCATGCGCGAGTGAGTATGTTTCTGTGTGTGCATGTGTGTGTTTGTGTGTGAGTGAAAGCGCGTGTTTGAGATTTAATATTCAAGTTACGCGTTTGAATCCCGTTTCTTTCTTTCTGTCCGGATGCTCCAAATCTAAAGATTCTTCTCAACAAAGGTCATGAATGAAAGAGTCTAGGCTACTTCGTAAAATCACAGTACACAACATAATCTCTTGCTTAACAAGTCCTAACAGTAGTCACAATGTGGTTCCACTACAACCTACATATGTTTTCTTCCGGTATTTGTATAATATTTTACTATTATTATTCCGGCTTCTTCTTTTGATGATTGTATTTCATGATGTCCGAGCCCACTTTCCTTTCCGTCGTGGGCGTTTGAATGTAAAACAACAAGCGGTCAATTATAATACCGGGTTGGTGTATTGCTTAGTTGGTAAAGATCGCGTGGCTAAATCGTCAGGGTTTTATTTTAAATTCTCATAGTTTGGACCCACGTGATATATTAGTTATTACAGAAATATGAAAAATGTTAAGAAATGAATAACTACTAGTATCATTTGGATTATTCGGACTATTGTACTCAACTTTATAGTTATCTACACAACGTTTTGGCCGATGTGACCTCCGGCCTTCTTCAGGTATTTCTTGTCGGACTCGGGAACGTTTTCGAACTCGGGAACTCTCTCTTCTAACTAGTTATCAAGCCTCATCTCAAAAATTCAGAGAGAAAGTATAACTACAACAGCAGATATCACTACTACTACTACTACTACTACTACTACTACTACTACTACTACTAATAATAATAATAATAATAATAATAACAATAATAATAATAATAATAATAATAATGATAATGATAAAATAATATTAGTAGTAGTAATAGCAGTAGTTGTTTATTATTATTATTATTATTATTATTATTATTATTATTATTATTATTATTATTATTATTATAATGATAAAAATAATATTAGTAGTAGTAATAGCAGTAGTTGTTTATTATTATTATTATTATTATTATTATTATTATTATTCAGCAAACTAGCACAACGAGAATACTAAGCTAGGCACCTCTGGTCTGGAAAGGTGATCCACCGGTAAGTATGCAAACAACAGAATGTTGGTAATACACCAAAATGTTAAATGCATGGAACTATGAGATAAAGACGGATAACCTCATCTCAGCTAAAACACCAGACCTAGTATTGATTAACAAAACAAAGAGAACTTTTCATCTGGTAGATTTTGCAGTTCCAGCAGATCACAGGGTGAAAATGAAGAAAACAAAAAGATAGACAAATACCATGACCTTGCCAGAGAATTGAAAACTTGTGGATTATGAGTGAACGTGATATTAATTGTAGTTGGTGCGCTAGGAACAGTCTTAAAAAAGCTTGGATAAAATATTGGAGGAACTGGAAAACAGAGCAGAAATTGATACAATCCAGAAAACAGCATTGCTGAAATCAACTAGAATACTCAGAAGACTCCTGGAGACCTGAGGAGACTTTTTGTCACTTAGATTCCAGTGAAAGGTTATCAGCTAACGCTTGTGTGAACAACACACATGAGAGAACATAATAATTGAATGAATCGAAAGATATGTAATCAAGAGGAATATTTCTGAAGATCTGGAGAGTGTGGAGTACCCCTTCATTTCCATTACTAACCAGTGCTTCTATGAGCCGGTGTAGTAGTACCCGTTAGTGTCCTATCTATAGGACAAATTATATATATTTGAAAAGTATTTGTATTTAATAGTGAGTCAGATAAAAATAACTCTGATACAACTCTAAAAAAAGAAAATGTAAACGCAAACGTACTATTAACGCACTTCCCTAATAAGTAAAGTAGCCTAAAGTCGGTATCAGCCTATCAGCGAAGAGTATATCCCCTTTCCACCAGCGCTAAACGAAGGAGATTGTTTTTGCGTCTGAGGTGGAGCTTCACACCTACCATCAGCTCCGTACTTTACCGAATAGATTCCTGTGCTAATCATACACTGAATTGACGAGGGTCGGTATCGAACAAGGAACATTGTGGTTTCTACTCGAACGCTCTATCGACTGAGCTAACCGGGCCTTTGATGTACTTACTGTGATTTATGCATTCTTCTAAAATTGGCAATGTCACTATTGTAAGACAGAGACAGAGACCGATGGTAAGAGAGTGTATTGTCTATTCTGCCTCTTTTAAAACTCATTTATGGTCCCTTGTTTCTTGCAAAATGCTTGTTTTAATCACTTTCTTTTTGTGCCATGTCACTGCTTTTTCTGCCATCCTTTTATTTCACAGTTATTATTTTTAATTGTTGGCGAAACTAAGAACCTTGTAGTTTCTAGCCGAAAGGTCTATCGACTGAGCTGGCATAAAATAACACTTTTCGGGTTGATATACCGTTAAGATCAATATTATTTTGTCAAGATTAAATCCAAAAACATGTGTATAATTACATAAAACAAATGGATTAAAAAAGAGATATAAGTCCACTGAAAGCTGTGATTTTAGTTTATCAACGTTTCACCCTCAGGAGACAATCATCAAGATAAAGAAAAAAAGGTTGGAATTATATTAGGCAGTCAACACTTCACGAGATTTTAAAAAGCTGTCGACATTTCTTGACGTTCAATACATATTTAAACATTTCGAAACCGCATTTTGCTAAGATCCATTAACGTAAGAGCTCCTAAAACTAGGAAACAAAACAAGTAAATTATTTAAAAAAGCGGAAGAAGTCTATTGAAAACTATAAGTTTATTTTTTTATCAAATTTTCCCCACATAACAACATTATCAAGATGAATAGTGTCTTAAACTCAATATTAATCACACATTAAATACTAATAAAGGTTGGCATTTCTTTTGCTAAGCTTTCCTAATAACGTTGTTATGACAATAACTTCCGATATTCTCGTACGTAATTCATTGCTATAATGGTGGTAATAATCCAATTTTGTATAATTTCTTATCGGCGTTACAATTGAATCGATGTTCATAAATAGCTCCCTACGCATTATTAAAAACTTCCATCATTCTCTCGTGCACATCACGGATTGCAATATTGATATAAAACTAATGACAAACCAACGATTGAATCTCCTAATATGAAAAAAATTGTTTACGTTGAATGCGTTTTCTTTTACGAGACATATTTGTATATTACGCACGTGAATAACTGGACTATATATCAGTAGTTTGTATTGTTTAGATTTTTCGGCTTATTGCCCTCACATTTATTGGTATATACACAATGTTTCGGACAATCTCTTCTCCGAAATATCTTAATGCAAAAAATATCACAATATAATTAAAGGTAAAAAAAAAAATTATACATAGGTATAAATGTAAGAATTCTAGGTGAAAAGAGCATTACGTATATTGATTCCTAAAATTATCTCTGGATTGTCCTGCTGGATATATGACGCAACGATTATAAGGGTTCATTTAATACAGTTCTAAGTGAAAATCATCTGTAGGTTGCAGATTCCATCCTAATAATACCTAACTATTTTTTTCCATTCGAAAGAAGAAACATTTTAAAAAATCCTGATGATTTAAAAAAGAAACTTTTAAAAAAATTCCTGATGATTTAAAAAAAAAGTTCAGCTTACGGAAATAATAAAAATTATGATTGAAAAACAATGCTTTCATTTTTGCACCGGTAAATCAATTGAAATGTAACGTAGTCAAAAACAAGTTACGACAAGAGGATTTTTTCTTTTCATTTTTTCATGTTTTTACTGATTCAAAGTTGTAGTAAATATTTAATTGTACAAAAAAATTAAATTAAAGAATTATCTTAAATTTAGATAGTTTATTTTTTTTTTTTTCATATTTTTATTTGAAATATCAATTTAACAAATCGCCTCATTTATATCTTATCTTAAAAGATATTGTTAATTATTGAATTAAAATGTCTTACTATAACATTATGTAATGGCATTCCCTCCACTTTGACGAAAAAAAAACTAACATAGAATACCTAAAGTAGCTTAACACTTGGACCCCGCCAGGATTAACAGAATGATAACAATCTTGCACAATGGATTGATTAAAGGTTTTCCCGTAGGCCATAAAGGCTCCTGAGTTCGACACGAAGGCTTCCGAGTTTGACAAGAAGGTTCGCGAGTTCGCCAAGAAACACCTAAATAAACACCGGAGGACACAACGGCTGAACCACTGTGTA
>CM042164.1:29411922-29414422 GCA_023376005.1 Doryteuthis pealeii
AGGGAATTGTAACTTGAGTAGTGATATAGTTTCGGTTACAGACAAAAAAGCACACAATCTCCATTATAATAAGATATATATATATATGTGTGCATGAGGGTGTTATCGTATATGTATGTGTGGGTGTAGGCTTACCTAGCGCATGTCTCTGTACAGGGGATGTGTGTATTGCAGTATCAAAAGGATAACAACTTTGGCTAATGTGAATAGATGATATATGGAAAAATATTTTCTTGTTGGGGATGAAAGGTTTAGTTTTTAATGTCAATAATAAACTCAATTCTTTAGCACGAGTACGGGTAGTCGTAACTAGATAAGGATAGCATTTTTAAAGGAATTTATTTCTGGATAATCACACAAGGAAAGTGTTTTTTTTATTCCTGGAAGCTAAGGCTACATATATTTAATGAAGCAGAAGATATGCACATCCAGAATAAACTCTTCCTAATCAAACCTACTTTGGGAGGCTGCAGACCAACTTTAAGGAAGTCTAGAAAGGAATAAGTCATTGTGTCCCGATTATGCATTGGTCATAGAAGAATAACACACGCTTATATACTCAAACAAGAACAACAACCACAATGTGAAACATGTCAAACACCTTTGACAGATAAACACTTATTTATGGAATGCAAGTTTTTTGCTCACATCAGAAACCCTTATTTTAAATCAAACAATATGAAGGATTTATTTGAAAATGTCAACATAGAGGATATTCTCCCTTTTGAGGGAAATAAGATTATACTATAAAATATAGACATGAAACTAAACAATACCATACAACATAATCCCCAATAATGCTAACACATTTTTAAAGGCAATTACTAAAAAGTATAAATATAAATACACGTAATACTTCCTAACCGTTAGGCATGACATAACCACAGACGGGTTGATATGCCGTTAAAATCAATATACAAACAAACAAATAATCAAACAAAAAGAATTAGTATTATCTGCGTTATTCAGACTATTGTCCTCATCTTCATTGTTATCTGTACAACGTTTCGGCCAATATGCCCTCCGGCCTTCTTCACGTATTTCTTGTCGGATTCGGGTACCTTCTTGGAATCAGGAACCTTCTCGGACTCGGGAACCTTCTTTTCGAACTCGGGAACTGTCTTGTCGTAATCATGAGCCATCACGAAACTTTGAACCTAACCCTTTATTCAGTCCACGGGGGCATCCTGTTCTCATTCCGCTAACAATAGCATATCGGCCGAAACGTTGTACAGATAACAATGAGGATGAGGACAATAGTCCGAATAACGCAGATAATACTAATCATTAAGCCTCATCTCAAACATTCAGTGAAATAGTAAACAAACAGAAGATATGCTTAAAGGCAGACGAATGTTGGCGTGGCGTCATGACTGTTGGCTTCACTCAATATTTTCTATTGTTGGTCACAAGAAAGTCAGTCCGAGTAAACAGGGTCGGCGTGAATTAATCGAAACAGATAAGTATTACAAAAACAGTCTGCGATCAAAAGATAACCTATAAATCAGCTCGTCAGCGAAATAGATTTCCAATTTTGTTTTAATATTGACTATTATTTTAAAGATTGACTAAACTCAGTCAAGAAAATCTTACTATTTCTATTCTTTGGGGATTTAAAAAATATCTTCTCTGTACTGATTGGTTAATAAGTTTCTGTATATTATGACCAGTTATTGTATATTGATTAACCGTTGGTTTATGGACGGTTAGTCTAGTTAGAGTTTTTGAATTCGTTGAAATTTAAAATCAGAGGGTTAGATTATTGAAATTTAGAAGTTAAGTTAAGTTTAGTTAGTAAGCAGCATGATGTAAACATCCACATTTGCTTCACTCCGGCCGCAGTTGAGAAGTCTGGTCGAAAATAAAAAGATGTGATCACTCAAGATATAAGCCTTATGTCGTCTTTGTGAATAATGGCGGACTAGCTTCTACAGACAAGCATCTTTAAGAAGCAGACGTAAAAATCCGACCAGTATCGTTTGAAATGCCCCAGCTATGCAGGAGACATACGTAAATACAAGCCAACTACTAAAGTAAGCAATGCTTTAAATATCTTGGAGGCATATACGAATGCCTCCACCCTTCTAATCGTTCTCCAAAGAAAACACACACACGCACAATCTCTCTCTCTCTCTCTCTCTCTCTCTCTCTCTCTCTCTCTCTCTCTCTCTCTCTCTCTCCATTTATATAACCAGACTGGGCGGCTATATAACACAACTAGGAAAGTCTCATGAGATTCGTATCTTAGGATTATCTATCTATCTATCTATCTATCTATCTATCTCATTTGATAAATATCTAGTTGATTCATACATATTCATTTCAGTTGATCCGTAGCTATTCATCGATCGATCGATCAATCTACCCCTCTCTCTATCCCATTTGATTCATATATTTTTCTATCTATCGCAGCTGATTAAAATAACCATTTTTTAAATTTTTACTGCAAAGGTTTTTAACGTTTCAGTAGTCCTTCTGTCAATTTTTTGAAGACTGTCGC
>CM042164.1:29419422-29441922 GCA_023376005.1 Doryteuthis pealeii
CCCAGTGAGAATTGAACTCACTAACAATAGTCTGCTAATCTAGCTTGCTAACCATTACACCACGTGAGGTGCACACATTTTGGAGATAGGAGGTGTGTGATAGATCTCCGCTACTACTTATAGACTAAGCCAGATCATGTGATCTTTTCCTTGGCCAATCACTGGCAGTACTCTGAGGTTGATACTATACTTAATCGACCCTATTGGTCATAATTACGCCGACATTCTTTGATGACGGACATAGGATTAAATCACTGGACCTTTACCAATACGCGGGATAGGACTTATACGCTTACCAAATGATCACCAAAGGATTCCATAACACAGGACTTTATTTTAGCCCTTTTCAACTAGCCAAGGATGGCATTTAAAAACTTTACAATAACATTTTCTGGGATTTTGTGATTCTAATGGATTACTGAGTCCAGGAGAGAATACCAAACGTAGTATTAAGTAACAAGGAAAAAAGAACTAGTCATCTTGTGGATTTTGAAGTTCGAGTGGAGTACAGAGTTAAAATAAAATACAACTAAAGGATATACTAAGACTTGGATGTGGAAAGTCTTTAGAATATGGGGCTGGAGTTGATTAGTATGGTAATTAGTTCTCTTGAAACGGTCTGCAAAGGAGACTGGAGGAAATGTAAATAAAAGGAAGAATTGAGACCATCCAAACAACAGCATTGTTAAGATCGGTTAGAATACTCAGAAGTGTCTTACATACCTGAGGAGAATTGTTGTCACACAGACTACAGTGAATGCACATCATCTAATGTGAGGAGTGAAACAATAATCTTATTATAATGGAGATTGTGTGTTTTTCTGTCTGTAACCGAAACTATATTACTACTCAAGTCACAATTCCCTTAGTTATTAATGTCCCTTTCTCAATGATTTTATTTTAATTTAAACCTCAATTATTAATAAAATTGTTTTACATTATTAATACTGTTAACCATATCCACATACTAATAACATGCAATTATATTTATATATACAACAAAATAGTGGTTTACAGTGTGAACGAGAAGGATAATTTGCATATTGATATCAAAAGTTTGATTTTAATAAATATGTGCTTAGTATTATTGATTTCTAACTGTTTGGTTTTATTTTAATGAATATAAGCAAAAGTCTCTTCAATGAATCTTAAATGAAATCCATTAACAAGAAAAAATAACTGTCATTTTATTCTTTACTTCCTCTTTTAACTAAATACTTAAAGTAGAAAAAATAACAATGAAAGACGAGAGTGATGGAAGAGTAAGTTTCAGTTGTTCTATTTATCGATTATACCTGCCGTCTGTTTCAAATCTTTTTATCTGCATTCTTATTTAGTTTCATTAGCCTTTCTAATTTGATATAATATTTTATTACATTAAAACTTAAATACTTGCACCCGGAGGATGCATATATTTGCTAGTTATGATAATAATATGTTTCGTATTTAATCTCATGTAACAGCAATTATCCAAATGTAATATTTACTAGAATATTTTCCTGTGAAAATTTTTGATATTCCGAACAAAGAGACACGAAATAAAATTCGTAAAAGAACATTTTAATTGAGGTCTAAAAGACATGCTAATTGAATATTATTTAAAAATAGATTTTACGCAATTTCAGAATAATAAACATGAACTTTTAAATGTAAACATAATTGGTTAAGATTGCAAGAAAAATTATTGGACGCTTTTAGAAGTCCATCAATAAATTTTCTTAGTGGGCACAAACAGCGTTAAATAGAAAAGTGAGAAAATGAGAAAAGTAGCCAATCAATTTAATATAGCGTGATGTAAAATCTATATATATATATATATATATATATATATATATATATATATATATATATATATATATATATATATATATATATATAACTATTATTATTATTATTCCTTTTGAGTTTTCACATCAGCATTAGCTGATGGTCTTTCTCTGGAGTCTGAGGGACAACAAGTCTCCTCAGGTTTCCAGAACTCTTCTGGGTATTCTGGCAGATTGCAGTAGTGCAGTGTTCTGGATGGTATCAATCCTTCCTCTGATGACCAGACTTTCCAAACCCTTTTCCAAGCTTTTTGGGACCGTTCCAAGTGCACCAACTACAATTGGTATCACTTTCACTTTCACTTTCATATTCCATAACTTTTTCAGTTCTCTGGCAAGGTCCAGATATTTGTCCATTTTTTCATTTTCCTTTAGATTCACCCTGTGATCTGCTGGAACTGCAAAATCCACCAGTTGACAAATTCTTTCTTTTTTGTTTATCAACACTAGGTCTGGTCTTCTTGCTGGGATAAGGTGATCCGTTTTTATTTCAAAGTCCCAGAGAATTTTATGTGTTTCGTTCTCAAGAACAGATTCTGGTTTATGCATATACCATTTTGTTGTATGGTCAAAATTATTTTTTTTGCATAATTCCCAGTGGATCACCTTCCCAACCCAGTCGTGTCTAGTTTTGTATTCCCTTTGTGCTAGTTTGCTACATTCGCAGAGTACATGGTTTACAGTCTCATCTCTATTACCGCAAAGTCTACATTTACTATTTTATTATGTCTTATCAATTTTCGCTTTGATATAGTTTGTTCTTATGGCATTATTCTGTGCGGCAATTATTAGTGATTTAGTTTCTCTTTTAAGGTTTCCTTTTCTTAACCACGTCCAGGTCTTTTCGTGTGCAACCTCTCCAATTTGTCGTTTGAAGTGTCCATATAAATGTTTTTCTTCTCATTTTTTTGTTTTCTAGTCTTTGTTGTTTTTCTGTTTGTCCATATGTCACATCTACTATTGTTGGCCGCCATAAGTAATCTGTCTTTGCTCTTTCTTGTGTAGTCTTCGAGTTGTTGGATTGTGGTTTCTACGCAGTCCTCTATGTTGGCAAAACCTCTTCCTCCTTATTTTCTGTGCACATATAATCAATCTTTATCGTCTATAGGGTGGAGAGCGTTGTGCATGGTCATTAATTTTCTCGTCCTTTGGTCTATCTGTCTGAGTTCTTCTTTTGTCCATTTTAAGAATGGTCCTGAGTATCTTATAATGGGGACAGTACAGGTATTGATTCCTTTGATTAGATTTCTGCTGTTGAGTTTGGTTTCTAGAAGTTTTCTTGTTTTCCTGAGATATTCTTTTTTTGACTTTTCCTTACATTTCTGCTTGCATGATATTGTCTGCTTCTAAAATTCCTAAGTATTTGTAGCTTTCATTTTCATCAAGTGATTTTATAGTTTCCTGATTTAGCAGTTGTATTCCATCCATTAAAATTTTATTTTCATTTCATTTTCATCAAGTGTTTTATAGTTTCCTGATTTGGCAGTATTATTCCATCCATTAAAATGTTATTATTATTATTATTATTATTATTATTATTATTATTATTATTATTATTATTATTATTATTATTATTCATGTGGTCGAATCATAGATAACCTGTAGTTGTGTACCTAAGTTAACCTTTGGAGTAGATGTTTGTAAAAAAGAAACGAAAATTCTACTGACGTTTCATTTTGGTCTTTATGGACACAAGGCCTTGCTTGTTGTCCCCTACTAAGGTTAGTAAATACCATCAATACACACATTTGATCTTATGACAGAGAATTATCCGTCTGACACCGCGGGGATATACTATGTCGTGGGAACTTCGAACCTGATTTTAACACCCCGTTCTTTTTCTTATTTCATTTGTTGCAGTCTTTAATTTATAAGATGTAAAAGAAAAATATTGAAAAAGTTTGAAATTAAATTGGTCTAGAGAGTTGTGGAATATTAACCATTATCTTGAAACATCCGGCTTCACTTCTCGTTCTTTGTTTGCTGTGCGAAGACATTTTTCCTTCTTCTATCTTGTGTAAGGAAAACCTACAATTTCGTAGGATATTGGAATGTCTTTAAGGGTATGTCTCCAATAAGTTCATCTTATCAAGTTTCGCTTTGGTGTTTCGTGGCAGGAATAAAATAAAAGTCCAAAAGTTAGTGATGTTTGCTCATAAAAATTTCGTCAAAATCGGGGGAGGATTTATTTGATTTATTGTTAATAAATATTTCTCAGATTTCTTGGTAATAAATCCGAGAACAATGTTAACCTGGAAGCATAGGAATTACTGTTAAAGCAGATTTCAAAATATAAATCTATTAATCTTTTTCTAATATTGTAATACATTTTTGAAACAAACTGCCTTATCAGATCAAAACCAGCAATACCATAGAAGATCATTTGTCTGTATTGGATAAATTCAGCAGTAATGGTAAGAAAAATATAGTAAGAGGGTATTTCAGAGAATTATCCCACGATATATTTCACAGAATACGATCTGTACATTAATATTTTTATTAACATTGTATATGTTCGATGCATTTGTTCTTTTAAAGATTGGTGTGAGATATTTGCAAAATGTAGAGATGCCCAAGAAGGTATAACCAACATATAACAAATAATAATGAACAGAATAAAATAAACACCACCATTTTATTTAATATTTAAACATATATATAAATATGTATAAATATTTGTGTATATATATATATATATATATATATATATATATAATATATATAATATATATAAATATTTGAGTATAAATGTATGTATATATGTATAATATTTGTGTATAAATTCGTGTATATATATATATGTATAAATATTTGTGTCTAAATGTATGTGTATATATATATGTATAAATATCTGTGTCTAAATGTATGTGTATATATATATATATATATATATATATATATATATATATATATATATATAAAAAATATGTATATATGTATGTAATATATATATATATATATATATATATATATATATATAATATATATATATATATATATATATATAAAAGCAATAATTTAATTGTTAATATTATTATATATTATATCATAATATATATATATATATATATATATATATATATTTATATATATATATATATAATATTAATATATATATATATATATCTATATATATATATCTGTGTGTGTGTGTGTGTACAAATATTTGTGTATAAATGTGTGCGTATATATATATGTATAAATATTTGTGTACAAATGTATGTGTGTATATATATGTATGTATAAATATGTGTGTATAAATGTATGTGTGTATATATATGCATAAATATTTGTGTATAAATGTATGTGTGTGTATATATGTATAAATAGTTGTGTATAAATGCTTTTACTTACAGTAATAACATTTATTGTAATTCATTTTAATGAAACCATTTCACGGCAGCTTTTCTTTTCAAAAATAGAAGACGAGTAAACACGTCGTGTTACTGGTGTAACGACGTTCCATGATGATATAATGCATATATTTAGAAGTATTAGAAGATTTTTATTAATATTTCATACGTATATCCATTTTATGATGCCTATATGTTGTAACATGCATATCAAAGTTAACGAGGAAATAATCGGAAGTAACACAATGGTTATTAAGTATAGGGAAAAGGTTTACTAAGTAAATATAAATGGTGAACAGAGTTGTTTCTCTCTTCCATGCTTTCGTCAAATATTATGTATAGTCAAAAACAGAGGATTCCTTTCCCATTATTTAGGTACTATATGACTGTGGAGGATTAGAATATATAAATAATAATGTTAATAATAATTAACACAGCTTAACGCCCCTACCCTAGCTATGGTTAGCGGAATGAGAACAGGATACACCCGTGGACAGAGTAAAGGATTAGGTTCAAAGTTCCGTGATGGCTCCCGATTACGACAAGAAGGTTCCCGATTACGACAAGAAAGTTCCCGAGTCCGAAAAGAAGGTTCCCGAGTCTGAGAAGGTTCTCGAGTCCGACAAGATATAACTGAAGAAGGCCGGAGTGCATATGCGCCGAAACGTTCTACAGATAACAATAAAAATGAGGACAATAGTCCGAATAACGTAGATAATACTAGAACATAACACATGTTTTAATCAGTGCTGTCTTAATCTGATTAGGTAATTTGTTTCAAAAATGTATTGGTCTATCATAAAAATAAACAATTAATAGATTTGCAGGTTCTAAAAGAAATTTGGCGGAAATAATTACCATGTAAAGAATAATAGTGGGGTTAATACGTTGTCCTTCATTTTCCAGTTTTCCATAGTTATCTGATTCCTTGCGATGAGGGTTTTGTTTTTAAGCATTCTATTAGCTATTGTCGTGGTATCATGTCATATGCCTTCACGTATTCCTCATGCAGCTCGATATTTCTTCTTTGCTTTTAACATTTGTTGGAATATCTTGGAATATAAGGTGTGCTCTAATTCCCCACCTGGATTTATAGATGAGCCAAGGTAACGTGGTTTACTCCTCAGGCCAATCAACAAGCCATACTTCGTGGCTGATACATTACTTAAACACGGATACTTGCCACAGTTCATTTGCAATCATTGAGGAGGAACTTACGACCATTGGCGAAGGAACTGAAGACTCTTTACCAGAAGAACTAAATGATTCATTATCGAAGGACTCTTTACGAAGGATCAAATTCCACTGGACAAGTGCTCTGGCTTAAGGCCTACAGGATGGCAAAACAGATTGTAACAACATTTCAAAAACTGTTGTTCAATATACAATGGTTCATTTGTGCCTCTTCTTCCTTCGCAAAAATCTCTCTGTTCTTCCAAGAAAATCAGCTGCTATTAAGAGAATCATACATATCTTGCTTTGCTTTTAAAAATGTTCACATGAAAATGACGCCCTAATTATGTAATTTTGCGATGGCATTCTACTGAAAATATAACAAAATATTTCATCCGCTTTATACCATACTTCTGGAAGATATTTAAGTAAATATGATTGATTTTGGTTCTATTGCAATAAGCAAAATATTTATGATAAATGAAGCTACTTGATAATTTTATTTAAACAAAACTTAGTTTAAATTTGTAACTACAAAACAAAAAATATGTATCCGTTTATTTGCACATCTTGACATAAATAGGCATAGTGATGACACTAGGCGCAAATCTTATTACTAATGAAACACCCATATATATATATATATATATATATATATATGTGTGTGTGTGTGTGTGTGTGTGTGTGTGTATACACCATACGCCTGCAACAAAATGTTTGTATGTATATATGTATGTATGACTCATCAGCTGTCCTGATGAGTCACCAAACTATGCATCGGCGAAATGGGCAATAAACTACCCTGTGCTTCCTGTTGTGGGTGTGGGAAAATGTGCAAAACTTTAGCTGGGCTAAAAAGCCTCATTTGTGCAGTTCACCGTTGAAGTTTTTTTCTTCTTTTTTTTCACTTTATCAAGCAATAGCAACACTCGAACACGAGCTTGCTACCAGCATGATGTATGTATGCACATGTGTTAAAATATCCTATAGACTATTAGCAAACTTAAATAGCAATGGTCAAACTATTCTCGGATAATATAAAAGAACGGCTGAACATTGGAACTCTCAAAGGTGAACTTGAGATTAGAAGCAAAATTGTAGCCGGCAGTATATACGATTGTGTGATGACCTGGATTGAGTCAGAATATTTTAATCTCCTGGCGTTCAAGTGTAAAACACACCTACATAACTTTGTTAAGGACTTTAAGTAACAATAGTATTTTATCGCTATGATTATACTCATAATTATTAGTAGTAAATGGAAGCTAGAACAGAGTGTAAACTATTTACATGTATAGAATAAGATGTTGACTCAATTGAAGCAAATATTTTCCAGGAGTGAAACTAAGCCGAAATATGCATTGATAAAACCCATTGAGAAATAAATGATAGGATCCGCCAATAATTTCAATGACCGATGCTTTAGTGGTTATGAAAGGCAAACTATGTTAATGTTACACGGCATAAGCCAAATGATAATTTATTAGGTCTCTTTCATTAAATTGGCAGTTTCCAATCTAGCAGGGAAATTAACATGCTTGATGCTACTGCAGCATTAGCCACCAAACCCTCTTCCAAGGTTGGGAGTTCAACTAGAGAAACTATATCGTTGGTGGTGACGTACAGTAGAAAGAACCTCATTACAACTATTAATGTAGGCCGACGGCTTATATCTTTAACAGAAATCGAAAACACCCAGAGACCGAGTCTACAGCAGAGTATACCATAACCAAAAGTAATATATATATATATATATATATATATATATATATATATATATATATATATATATATATATATATATATGTTAGTTTCAGACCTAACGAAATCTAGTTACACCTCTTGATCAGTAAGGAATGATGAGAACCCGGAAGTGAGGTTTCCACAGTGACACTTTTGGATTAGAGTTCGTACTGAGTGGACGCTGCTCACAACAGTTGAGGCACTTTTAGGATAGAAGCATTCTCTACCCTGTGTAAATAAGCCTTGTTAATTTTCCAACAACCAGGTCTTGCATTATCATACAGTGTTCCGTATTTTATTATATGTAAGAAATGTAAAAACATTATATATATATATATATATATATATATATATATATTATATATATATATATAGATTATACCTTTAAATACAGAATTAATGGCGCTTGATTCATCGATTGCAAGGGCTAGAAAGAGCCCCTTACCCACCGCTTTTGTCTCTGTGCCTACACTGTAACAAATTGAGATTCATATACTCTATCACTGTTATTGAGCGCTATGCATTTATAATTATACACAACTATATTATATTATATATATATATATATATATATATATAAAATAACAGAGCGTTCACAATTGTATCTATTGCCTATGATTCAACTTTCACACAGACACACATACACACACCACACATACACACACACAAATATATATATATTATATATATATATATATATATATATATATATATATAAAATAACAGAGCGTTCACAATTGTATCTATTGCATGATCAACTTTACACAAGACACACATACACAAACACATACACACACACATATATATATATATATATATATATATATATATATATATAATAAAGTTAGCGGAGTTGCCTATTGTCGGTTTCAGCCGGACAACGAGGGATCTTGTTCCTTTTCTCGCTAGTGATAGACCAGGGAGATTGTTTTTGATGAGATGGAGAACCCTACCTACCGCCAGCTCACTACATTACCGAACTGATCAGATTATCCATCTACCCATACGCTGAGTTGGCGTGGATCGGAATCGAACTCAGAACCTTGTGATTCTAAGACAGGTGCTCGACCGACTGAGATAAACTAGCCCTTCCTATCTAAATGAATGTTGGTGAGAAAATAGATACGGTTTACGTCCCCACATTGTGAAGTTGTCATTATTCGATCCATGGAACTAATGGAATATCATTTGAATTGTTTCTGAACAGATTTGCGGATAAGTTCCACCGTGTAACATAAGTCACCCATATCAAACGTTGGTAGATATTCATCAATATTTATAAGATATCAAAATCTAGAAAAAAGCATTTATCAAAACAATTTTCTGGATTCTTGTATATGTAAAGGTTTGTTTACCATATTTCCCACGCACCGTATATACTGCATATATCTCTAAAAAGTGTAAAACAATCGTCACTATCAGTTATTTTTGCACTATCAGAGAACTGCACAGTCATTGTTACAGTTAAAGAATCGTACAATTTGGTAATCAGATTTTGATGCGAAATTCTATACAAAAAGGAAACTATACAAAAGAACAAACAAAAAGATTAGATTTTGCCGTTTTATTTGAAGTGACTGTTTTACATTATCATGGGCGCGAAGTGCGAATAGATATGTTATTTTACAAAGCAGCTGAAAAGGAGACTGAAAAGGAGACGACTTGTCAAAGTTCGAAGGCTCATCTGGTGTGCTAGGTGTAACAAGATATTCTTTATCTAACACTCGGACTGAAAACTGCAATTAACTCAAAGTTATCAAACTCACCAGACTCGATCAACCATGCAAGTGGTCGCCGTTGCTGGTTAGTCGAAATTGCACATGTTAGTGTTTGTTGTTTTTGTTGTGTTTTTCTTTTTTCGATTTGGTGTCTCTTTGTTAGCGAGACAAGCCGTGGCTAGGGCAAAATAGTTTCTCTTTTCTTAATCTGTTGTTATCATTATCATCATAATCACCATATCGAATAATATAAAGAATAATCATTATCATGTCGCGCAAGTAGCACGGATATCCGTGAAAATCTCTCGCCAACCCTCCCTATCATTCATTGCCCCCGGGAGCTCCTTTGCGCAGCATCCAGCATCCTCACATAGTTGGTCTATGTAGGTCCTTGCTGGGCAGCCCACGTGCCCATGTGTTGGTTTACACAGGAGAACGTCGTTTATGAGCTCGTCCTTGCTTCTCCAGCAGTGTCCTGCATGCCTAGTCCGTCTTACTCGTATGGTTTGCGGGATGGGGGGTAGGAAGGCTAAATAATACTTTTTTCTCACTATCTATAACTATTTTATGTTGGAAGACTATATAAGTCCTCGCATTAACGCCCATTTTATCACAAACAGTCTTGTCCAGGATTTGAACATGAATTTAAACATTTCTAACGACGGTAATAATCACACCTCACTTGTAGGCAGGTATAAACACAACACAGGCGCTATGAGTGGGATGTGACACAAAGACTCAATTATGGAGTGTCTAACGAGAATCAATCTCACTATTTCGGAGTAACTGATGTGCGAGACAAGCTCGATAACCATTGCACCACGATGGGCTGTCCTAGGTAATATCCCTACCCGTTTACCATGGGTAGGAATCCAGCGACGGACGAACTCTATATTCAGTAGTAATCGGTCTGCAAGTCAAACTTGCTAACACTTACACCCCAATGGGACACTCTTGTTGGAAAGTAGTAAGTAGTTGACACGGAAATTGTGGTGAAAAGAGGGTGCTGGCGTTAAAGAAAATGAGATATGCAACAGGTTGACTTTAATTTCAAACATAAAGAGTAAAAAATCATGTTCATGCGAGAATACATTAATCCAACCCACCCACTACGGACAGGGTGTGGCACAAAGTCAGTTTTTTAAGTGAAATAATTTGGAACCATATGATCTTTAGGCACCCCTTTTGCGATTTCGATTTGTGGGGACATTTTTCCATTTACACTGTCAAAATCCGGGTAATTGTTAACAGACGATTTTTAGATTTTTTTTTTAATCATAAAACTAATCCCTAACCCTAACCCTAACCCGAAATCTATCCCCTAACAAACAACCGGATTTTGACGGTGTGAATGAGAAAATTGTCCCCACGAATCGAGATCGCAAAAGGGGTGCCTAAAGGTCATATGGTTTAATAAATGTATTCTGAATTCAGTGTCACTAATCCTAAACTGGTTGTCTTAGCAATACTAAAGCCTGCCCGATTATTTATGCATAGCAAGGGTGGATAAAAACATATTCATGCCTTCTCACAACGAAGTGAAACGCAAACATCCCCGTCCAGGGTTTGTACTCCGATCACTTATTCCATTTGCTTTTGGCGATAACATACAGAAGCACCTCACTGAAATTCATGTGCGCATCTTTGCATGTATACATGCGTATGTGTGTTGTAACCTATCAAAGGTTATTAAATGACAAATAACTAATAGAAGGTTGGAAATGAAATGGAATCTTTATAAAATTAAACAAAATGCAATACTCTCCAGCGGCGCGAAATTACTGCAAGTCTTATAAGACTACCCGGTCAGCATAATACTTCCGTATTCATGAGGATTGGGGTATACCATCAATGTTCATAGGAATTGCATATAACAATGTGTAAAAAATTAATACTGATACAGGCGTCTATGGCAAAGTTAACTACTCTTACACTTCGACAACACATCTAAATGGATTATTACGGTCCAGTCACGTTGAAAGCACAAGATAGACACCGAAGTTAAGCAGTGATGAGCGTAAATAGTTCCTAACACTTATGTACAATTAGTGTAGAAACCAAAATGCTAGTATAAGTTGCAGCCACGGCCTTGAAGGATTGACTGCATGGTTGACCTCACCCAAGATACCGTGAGAAATCGGTGGAGAAGGCCCCCTTCCGGTTTAGATTAGAAAGAGTTAGTCAGTATTGGCCGAAACCGCGAAGGGAGCAAGTCGCGCTTAGGCGCCTTGCCATACTTACAATCTGCGCAGTTGTCTGGTGGGGATTTCGGAATAAAATATGATCTAAAGCAAATCGAAGTCTTGGGTTATTATCTAAAAACTACCAATAACCCAGGGCTTATGATAAAGAGAAATCCCCAACAGGAGACCAGACATGAAGTCCCCAAGACGAAGTCTAGATGCTATAAGAAGAACATGATACCAAGATGAACAGAAGAAGAATAAAGAAAGTATATAATATATACGTTTATTGGTATACAACATTAGTAAGGTTCTCAATTAGTATATTTCAGATTTTTCTTATTTTTTAGTATTGGCTTAATTCAGATGTTATAAAGTCAGTAAGTATTATCTGCGTTATTCGGACTATTGTCCTCATCTTTATTGTTATCTGTACAATGTTTCGGCTGATATGCCCTCCGGCCTTCTTCAGGTATTTCTTGTCGGACTCGGGAACCTTCTCGGACTCGGGAACCTTCTTTTCGAACTCGGGAACTTTCTTGTCGTAATCGGAAGCCATCACGGAACTTTGAACCTAACCCTTGATTCGGTCAATGGGGGTATCCTGTTCTCATTCCGCTAACCATAGTTGGGTAGGAGCTGTGTTAATTAATTTTCTATGTTACTTCCGCCGCTCAGGATTGAACCCGGAATCCAGAGATAACTGTCACTTAGAACTGTCTTAACCTAACTACCTGTACAACTAATCAACAAGCCTCATCTCAAACATTCAGAGAACTAGTATAAAGTCAGTCGTTGTCTTTACTTTGCAGTGGTTGGAATTTTGGTTAATGGTGGATGGTTTAAAATAGCGAAGATTATGACTTAGAGGTTTACATTTAGCTGATATCCTGTCTTTCTCAATTCCTTCAATAACAAATTGATCGTATTATCTTTTTGTGACGCTATACCCGCAGACTATACTCTCTCATCTTTTCATCTCATGTCAGCTCTGTTTCTACTATACTTGTTATCTATTAGTCAAACTCTAGATCCTTTTGCCTCATATATTATCAAATATTCTTGCTATGTATCCTGCCAATTACTATTTTTAATGTTTAATACTGATAACTTCGTCTGCTCTCTCAATCATGTTGATCTGTTTTTATCTTTTGCTGGCATTCCCGTTTCTATTGATCTTTGTATGACGCTATATTTCTTTTCTACTTCTTTAGTAAATTTCCAGGTTTCTCAACCATACGATGTGACTACTAGAGTGAGTCAAAAAGTATTTGATGGCGTTAGTATTTAATCAATTATAGGAATATGAATAAGTTAAAAAATAAATAAACTCCTTATATGTCTATACAAGGTGTGTCAAAAAAGTATCGGGATTTTTGTACTTTCTGACACACCTTGTTTTCTGAAAAAAAGAAAGTTCCATTCATTATTCATTTTTGACTTGGTAAATACAGTTTTAATCTCGATACTTTTATGACACACCTTGTATTATTAAAAAAATAACGTTCCATTCATTGTTTATTTCTGTCTTGGTAAATACAGTTTCAATATCGATACTTTTATTATGATACACCTTGTATTCTAAAAAAGAGTAATGTTCCATTCATTGTTCATTTCTGTCTTGGTAAATACAGTTAACATCTTGTTAATTTTATGATACACCTTGTATTCTAAAAAAATAACGTTCCATTCATTGTTAATTTCTGTCTTGGTAGGTATAGCTTCAATCTCGATACTTTTATGACATACTTTATATATATATATATATATATATGTACAATTATATTTTGGTTACGTATATATCGCATTTAAAAAAAACTTAATGTATATAACCACTCTCTGCCGTTTCAAAAATTAAAACATTTTCGTAGCCTGAAGACTGCAACAGAGCAAGAAAACAATGGTAGCAAAATTGTTCTAATGCTAATAAATACAAACTAAAAGTGTCATTTATCTATCTATCTATATATATATATATATATATATATATATATATATATATATATATATGTGTGTGTGTGTGTGTGTGTGTGTGTGTGTGTATACGCGCGCGTGTGTATGTGTACACACACATATATATATGTGTGTGTACACACACACACATACATATATATATATGTGTGTGTGTATGTGTTTTGTGTGTGTGTTTTGTGTGTGTGTGTGTGTGTTTTTCGAATTTTCAGGCCAACTTTTTATTATTTGGGTGGAATTCGTGGATTAGTCCACCAAAGTTCATGTCCCGAGTACATTCGGCACTGTGTTCCAGTTTTTCAAACTATATTAATAGATATGGAGGCTAGAAGGAGGAGAATTGATAAAAAAGGTGCTATAGGCATTTTATAATATGTGTACTGCATTGGAAATTAATTTTCTTTAAGGATAGTTTGTATTATTTTATGTATAAAGCTTCTAGTATTTGGAGTTTTTGTTTATTTTTTCTTTGTGCAGAATATGTGTATTTTCCATTAAGATATTTCGGTAATTAGAGAGGGGGTATGAATATAATTTTAGATGTTGGAAATCGAGCTATTATCCAAATACTAGAAGCTTATACATATATTATATATATATAATATATATATATATATATAGAGAGAGAGAGAGAGAAGAGATACAGACAGACAGACAGACAGACAGACAGGAACAGAGAGAAAGAAAGACAAAAGAAAGAAAGAGAGAGACAGACAGACAGACAGACAGACAGGAACAGAGAGAAAGAAAGACAAAAAAAAGAGAGAGAGAGAGAGAGAGAGAGAGAGAGAGAGAGAGAGAGATTTTTATTGAATAAGAATTTTGTTTTTCAAAAAGTCTGCATATTGTGAAATTTTGTTTTAATTCCTATACAACATTTTAACTATAAATTGAATGCAATTATCCATATATTGATCTATGTGTGTGTATACATATGTATATATCAATACTATTTGAGAGATTAGGCATAGTACAACGTAAATAGGAGTGTTACACACACACACACACACACACACACACACACACACACACACACACATATATATATATATATATATATATATATATATTAATTAATAATCTTAATCTATATAATTCTTCTTAAACTATATATTAATACACTTGCTCCTTAATCTTCCGATCGTTATCATCTTGCAACGCCCTTTATTTAAAAATGACACCGCCCAAATTGTATAAGAAAAAATGCAAAAATGTAAATTCTGATTAGCTGGTATCGCTGATCCGCTGAATTCTTATTTCGTATGAGTGTCGTCACCTTATCTGAATAATGGACCCCTCCTTTTTATTATAAAGAAAGGGAATGAAAAGTCTATGCAATATAGAAAATATATAAGAAAGAAAGAAAGAAAGAAAGAAAGAGAAAGGGAGTAGGGGTAAAATAGAGAGAGTGGGTGAGTGATAAAACTGATATATTTCAATCAAATAGAATGAAAAGGTGGAAAGAAGCAAAGAAATAAAGAAATAGTGTTAAATCAAGATAATTATACTTTATTACATATTGAACTATTTGCAATAGTTTTTAAGTAAACATATGAAACCTTGTAATAATTAAATCCTCATACTGTGGTATATACACAGGTCCTCCTATTTATTAAATAATTCTGTATATAATTTTCATCTCTCTTTTTTTCCATCTAAACCAATAATTTTGGATGCTATTTGCAGGTTTCCCCTGTTGATCTTAATACAAAGGAAATACCATTTTGAACGACGTGTTATTAAAGTGGTCTCGGCAAATTCGTTATTTGCTAAGACATTGCGTTATCACATTTCACACGTCATTAAAATGATCGTTGATGCTTACCACTGCTGTGAGGCCATACTAAAGACTCTTATGCTACATTCTGGTAATTTTCATGTGAGTTAAGCGTGCTTTTTTATGACCTTGCGTGCGTACAACATATTTCTGATTTCTTTTTACCTAGGTTATACTTTTGCAAATGTGAAGAATTGCGTTTGAATGTTAACATGTTTCGGTGAATTCTTCGCTTCGCCAAATGTGTTGCAATGTTTCCGGGTGATTTTTAGCGTTTAATTTGCTCACTGTCTAAAACTGACACATATTTTCTTCTTTATTTTCTCTTCTTCTAGCTGCTTTTGTTTTATGATATTACAATATTTGTTTATTCTTTCTTGGCATGTATATGAACTATAAGTATCTTTCTGTTTACCAAACAATATAAAAATCAAATTCGCAGACAATAACAACGATAAATAAGTACAATCAATCCCTAGCCATTTAGTTTTGTATAAGAAGCTATTTTCATCGGACACAAAATACAGTGATTCCTTCACTTACGAGTTTAATTAATTTCTCTCGTAACTCAATTTAGTCGTATCAAGTCTCCCCATTGAAATAAATTAAAATGTCATTAACGTGTTTTAGCCCTCCTCAAAAAAGCACTCCAATTTTTCTTACGTTTTTTAAATAAGAAAAATTGCAATATATTGTATAGTCGTCGGCGGCCTAAAGTCGGTATCAGCCAATCAGCAAGGGAGTGTATCCCCTTTTCACTTGCGCTAAACCAAGCAGATTATTTTAACGTCTGAGTTGGAGCGCCACACCTAGCATGAATTATGTCCAGTAATATATTTTAATGTTTATTTTTTATAAATGGTATTTTTTGGCGTAATATAAAATTCTAAACTTACATGTTTTTAGTGAACTTATTAACATAAGCATATCTGAAGCTTCCTCGTCTCCGATAGCTGGGTCATGTACGTCGGATGAATGATGGTAAAAGACAGATTGACCGCCCCCAGCTGCAATTCAAGGATGTCTGCAAGAATGATCTCAGGTGCTTCGGCATTGCCCCATTCAGCTGGGAAAATTTGGCGCAGGACCACCCTCGGTGGTGGCAGAATCTCCGTAGAGGACTGTTCATGTCATAAGTCACCCTGGCGCAACACCATGAAGCTAAGAGGTCTAGAAGAAAGCAGCGGCAACAAAGCACCAGCACATCAACATCTTCAGGGACATCCTTCAAATGCGAATTCTGTGGTCGAGAATATTTTTCGAACATCGAAGTTCACAGTCACAGGTGGCGCTGTAACTTCAGGGGCACATAAAAATTTCATTATAGTCTTCCGAGACTGAAATGCCAATGGAATCTGAAGCTTCCTCGTACCTCAAATTTTATCTCTCAACACAAAGCAAAAAATCGACCTAGTGACAGGTCGTAACTAGGAAAATTCGTAAGTTTACGCACTCGTAAGTCAAGTTACCACTGTATACTTATTAATTCTAGTAAAAGTATTGAAAACAAAAAGTAGTTATTATTAGGTATTATTAAACAATTCTGGAGCATTACAATTAATGACCCAAAATAGGAATATGAAGCAGTTAAAAATACATCTCTTATATATATATATATATATATATATATATATATATATATATATATATATTAGTGAAATCTTATTTTGGTTACAGATACATTACGTTTTGTAAAAACATTTATATAACGACTGTTGTATCAAAATTAAAACTGGCCATCAGTAAAAAAAATCTAATCAGAAACTCTCATACCCGATCGTTAGAAAAAATATGATAATGATAAACGATTAACTCACAAGGTTGCTTTCCACAACTTCGAGTTCCACGGTAAATGAGATCATCGGGCGAATTGTAAACCCTGTTTCTTGTGTGATACATCAATCCAGACTTACACAGCAGACACATTTATAAGGATTTTGAACTTTCTACATTTTTCGACTCAGCAGAAGATCATGTTTACGTTAAACACTGGGTAGTGATAACTAATTTTGTGAATGGGTCAATTAACACACACACACACACACACACACACACACACACACACACACACACACGGACAAACACGCATATATATATATATATATATATATATATATATATATATATATATATATATATATATAGTTAAAAATTAATGGTAAAATGAATGAATGGATGAAATAAAAATAAATGAAATGAGGGGGATAAATGAAAAATCCTTTCCAAGGGACTCTCTCAAAATATTAAATCATTTTTTGAGAGTGGGTTCCCTGATAGAAAGTTTTTCTCATCTATTCTTAGACTCCTTTGAAGCATCAAGTTAATATAATTATTCTATAAGTTATTAGAGAAGATAAAATCCGTTTCTTACCTTTGTGATATTTGTTGAGAATGGGTTTGAAATTTTATATATAAATATATCTAATCTTGTCTGGTTAACTTCCGGTGAATATTGCTACATTGTAACTATCTTAAATTCAAAATAAAAATATAATATATATATATATATATATATATATATATATATATATATATATATATAGTCATCCAAAGACATGTGTTTCGACTTATCAAGTCTTTTCAGTGTGGCTAGACATTTGTAAGCTACCTATAGTCGGGATTGAAATCCGATGGGTTCAGTCAGACACCTTAACCGTCAGACTGTCATCATCTCCAGAATATGCAGGGGATTTTAACTGTTTTAATACACACATCGCTGTGCATGTAAAGGCCGTCATAGAGTGATCCATCCCTTATATGGAAGAGCGTTGGGTTTACGGTTTTAGTTGGCAGTCGTCAGCGAAATCCCCCCTAGAGTGCTCAACCCTAGAGGGATGGGGTGCATATATATAGTAATCCACAGACACGTGTTTCGACTTATCAAGTCTCTTCAGTGGGGCTAGACATTTGTAAGCTACCAACAGCTGGGAATCTATATAGGGAAATGATGTGTGTAAACAAAACGTTTAACCGTCCTGTCGCCTGGGGCGTTAGAATGTAACGACTGCACCTCCGCAGAGGGGAAAGACTCCCCCAACGGGGCCACCTGTTGGCCGTGGGTGGCAACGCGTGATGCTTAAGGATAGAACCCAGGTGGATGAGCTGTTCATGACCTGCAATACTCCACGTTGGCACTATCTTGGGCTAGACGGGTAGTCGGAGAGGCCCCCTCCGATCAATCGGCTGGTTACGTCAAGCCCTAGCACCTATATAATTTTCCCAACCTTATTGCCCTTATGGAAAGCCCCAACCCCTTTTTATCACATGGGTGCTAGAAGGCGGTGACTTAGGGTCTACATGTCCTGGGAATGACGTTAAACTCTATCTGATGGTGAGGTTCCAGGTTTGGAGTTTTGGGGTATGTGGAGCAGCCCTTCATCAACATTGCTACCTGGTCCACTCTGACCCGGAGTGGTAGTACCTGTTAGGGTCCCATCTATAGGTTAAATAGAAAAACATGCGTTTATAAACAAAATTGTATTATGCATTAAGAATGAATTTATTTAGTTCAAAACTTTGTCGCATTAAATGACCCACCGAGGTTGATATGCCGTAAAACAAAACAAACCAGACCAAATGTTTAAAGATATTAGAAATAAAAAATTGGTGAAATGGTAGCCAGAAGACCAGTAAAATCCTAAAAGAAATGAAAATATGTCTTCTTATTAAACAATCTCATTCCTCAAAGTTTCACAAATCAACCAGGATAGAAACATGGAATTAAACTTAAAGATAAATGAACTGAATTATAAATACTATATATTACCGACACAATGTAATGAAAGATGAAGGGGAAAAGGGAGAGAGAAAAATAAACCTATTATCCAGAATATTGTTATCATCATTGGCTTAAATGTATAATACCAGAGATTAGTTACTAATTCGCTCCAGGAAACACACATACTCATGTACACACACAAATATTCACACACACACACACACACACACACACACACACACACACATATATATATATATATATATATATATATATATATATATAAAGTAAAGTCAACGGGGCGGCCTAAAGTCGGTATCAGCCAGTCAGCGAGGGAGTCTATCCCCTTTTCAATAGCGCTAGACCAAGGAGATTGTTTTAGCATCTGAGGTGGAGCGCCACACCTACCATCAGCTCCTTACTTTACCGCACAGATCCCTGTGCTACTCATACGCTGAGTTGGCGGGGACCGGGATCGAACACATATCCGGATTAACATTTTTTTCGAGTTTTCTGGCCAACTTTTTAATGTTAATGTTACATTAATATAATTTTACCAAAACTGGAACACACCACCCCTGATGATATCACTTCGAAGTGCCAAAAGTACTCGGGACTTGAACTTTGGTGGACTTATCCACGAATTCCACACATTAAAAAGTTGGCCAGAAAACTCGAAAAGATCAAATATAAAATTGTTAAACAGGAGATGTGTCTTTTGTTTAATTCTACATGTATAAATGAAAAAATGCTGCCCAAATACACACACACACACACACACACACACACACACACATATATATATATATATATATATATATATATAGCGTTCGGCTTGAAACCACAAGGTTCATAGTTCGATACCGGCCCTCACCAACTCAGCGTATGAGTAGCATAGGGATCTGTGCAGTAAATTAAGTTGCTGATGATAAGGTGTGGCGCTCCACCTCAGACGCAAAGACAATCTCCTTGGTCTAGCACAAGTAAAAAGGGGATATACTCCCTCGCTGATTGGCTACCGACTTTAGACCACTCGACGACTTTAGTTTCTCTCTTCTCTCTCTCTCTCTCTCTCTCTCTATATATATATATATATATATATATATATATATATATATATGTTATCAATAAAATTATCGTATATTTTATTTTTCATTATGAAATTTTAAAAAAAAGAACTAAGAAGTGAAGACGAAGTAAGCAGTTTTATAAATAAAACTAGTTAGCTATTCCTCAATTGTATTTTTACTTTTTTATTTTCATTATATAAATAGAATATACGGTATTTTGATCGTTATCATAATATTCTGTACCCCTGAAAAGACACACACACACACACACACACACACACACATATATATATATATATATATATATATATATATATATATATCCTCATGTCACGTCAGTAGCGTGGATATCCATGAAAATCTCTCGCCAACCCTCCCTATCACTCATTGACCTCGGGAAGTCCCCCCACATAGCTAATCTATGTAGTTCTTTGCTGAACTGTTTCCACAGAAGGACGTCGCTTATTAGCCCTTCCTTACTTCTCCAGTAGTGTCCGGCATGTCTTGTTCGCCTTACAGGGAATATATGGCCGTATAGCTGCTTTCTAGTGGGATGTTGCTTCCACGAATTGTTCAAGCAAGCACCTAGCATCCTCAAAGCATTGGATTTGAAGTAAGATGCAAATAATAGTTAATCAATTTCAATTATGAAATTACATATTGTACTTTGTAATTACCTATAATCATAGTTGTTAGCAATTATCTTTCTCCAGAGATAATAAACAAATATGAAGCTTTTATTCAATTATAGTTAATTCATTTTAAGTAAATATATAAGCATGCTCTTAATTCTTGGAATCATCTTGTAAACCGGAAGTGAAATTATTATGGAATATAAGTGCAGTCATACAACGAAAATTAGTTTAATTTTGATGCTTGGAAGCAACGTACTGTTTAAATTGGCATAATTGCATTTTTTTTCTTTCACAAAAATGTGGCTGTATCTCTAATGACAATTACGTGTCGTTAGGTGAATTATATATTAAAAGATAGAACACCTAAAAATATTAGAGGTTACAATACCGAACATTGATCAGATAGTTAAATTGATAACAGCATGCCCACCCGTCTAGGATTATTTTATCTATATTCATGTTCATTGTATGTTCATATATGTGTTTCTTCAGAGTGTTTTTGCACACAGTCCTTTCTAATACTAATCATTTTTCAACAAATTTATTTGGTTCATAATTCGAGTGCTTAACAGGTACAAACAAGCCGGGTCAGGGTGGATCTGTTAGCAGGGCTCGACATTAATAGGATCCCGTCGTCCCGGGGACGATAAAAATTACATCCGGAACGATCAATACGTTATCCGAGACAATTTGCCGGGGCCGGTAAAGATTTTCCCCAAAAGTTAGTACTACATTCCAATATTGGCCATTCAGTGATCGAATGCTGACCTAAAAAAACGGTCTAGTTCTAAACTTAAAATTATTAATGGCAACAACACTGAAGAAATAGACAGTCACACAGTATATATTTTTATGATTGGAAAATGTCCGTATAAAGATGGAAATAGAATAAATTTTAGTTTATAAAATTTTTATTTTATTATTCTTGATTATAAATAAATGTTTCTGTCAACTGTTTCAGCTTTTCTTACTGTTTTATTACATGTTATTATGCTACAGATGACTGACAAGAATACATGATGCTAATGAATTAAACAAAAATATTTTGATTTCAGGACGGTCCAAAACCCATTTGGGACGGTCCAAACCCCATTCGGGACGGTTGATAATTTTTGTTCGGGACGGTCATGAAAAAAGTTAGTGTCGGCGCCTGTCTGTTAGTATTAGCAACGAAGGAATAATATACTACCCACAAAACCTTCGGAATTATAGTCTCAACACGAATTACAATTTATTGTCTTACTCATGACATGCCGAACATTAAGTTAAAGTGAACAGCATAATTGGGATGAAGAAAATAGTCCAATAGTACATCAAATCATTGATTTTATTG
>CM042164.1:29446922-29451922 GCA_023376005.1 Doryteuthis pealeii
TTTGATATGAGAGCTATTTGAAGAATACTATCGGGAAGTAATCATATTAGTGACTGGGTTTGACATGACCAGCAGATTGACCGGATTGCTCGTCTAATCCAAGTAAAGACCAAAGTAGAGTGTTGCAAGACACGTGTTTACTTAGTAGGGAGGTCACGTACCCTCAGCCATCACGATCTCGTCCTCAGGCATTACGGGTCACAACTCACGGACAACAGGTGGCTCAAATAACCGACAGGCCGAATAGTTATATGCCTTTAAGTATTTTTATCTGACACAGTCCTTTCAAGCATTTATAAGATTTCAAGTAACTAATAAAAGTAATTTCAATCCTGGTTTAAAATATCGCACATCTAGTATAATAATAATAATAATAATAATAATAATAATAATAATAATAATAATAATACCAGTATTAAAACGAATAACAACTAGCACAATGATAATACAAAGCTAGGCACGACTGGGTTAGTGCTATGGGTGATGTAACCTGTCTACATCATGTAATGATCCTACTACTATAAGTAGCAAAGACAATTGTAGCTTGAGGACAAGCGACGCGATTCAGTTCTAGACTGTATTGTCGGGCGTAACTTCACCTTCCTTCTGTAAATTCTACTTTCTCTGTTCAATACACTCGTGTCAACTTTCACTAGTTTTTTTTAATTAATTTGTGACCCTTAAAAACCCACAACAGTTAGAAAAGGGATTAACAAGGAATTAGGGAAAAAATTTGTTTACCATACAACAAAATGGTATATGCATAAACCAGAATCTGTTCTTGAGAATGAAAGGCATAAAATTATCTGGGACTTTGAGATAAAGACAGATCGCCTAATCCCAGTCAGAAGACCAGACCTAGTATTGATTAACTCAAAAATAAGTGTGTCAACTTGTAGGTTTTGCAGTTCCAGCAGATCACAGGGTAAAAGATGAAATAAAACGAAAGATACACATATACCTGGACCTTGACAAAGAATTGAAAAACTGTGGAATATGAGGATGAAAGTGATATCAATAGTAATGCCCAAAAGATTAGAAAAAAGACTAGAGGAACTGGAAATCAGAGGGAGAATTGAGACCATTTAGACAGCATTGTTGATATCAGCTGGAATACCAGGAAAGTCCTGGAGACCGAGGAGACTTGTCGATCAAACTCCAGTGAAAGATCACAAACTAACGCTGTTGTGAAAAACAAATAATCATGATATTTTTTACACACATTAATATCCAATAATAATAATTTTAAAAGAGCTCTATTTGACACAGAGTTGGGACACTAACAGGTACTACCACTCCGGTCCGGATCTGGGTTAATACCAATGAAAACGTTCTCCACACTCCCCAGAGCTCTAAAGCTGAAGTCCATCACAGATGCAGTTTAGTGTCCTATCTCAGGCACCCCTTTTTGAGGAGAAACTTACTCCTCTACAGAGGATACACTTTGTGTATTTTAAGGCTCATTGATAGAGCTACGTGGCCGAAGAATTAAGTAAATACATAATTTCAGGACAACCATCTCATGTAATCCCTTATGTTGTAAAAACCGTGGAGTCAGTGGTGTTGAATATGTGCAAAGATGCTTTTAGTTAAATCTTTTATTAATAAGACAGTATAATTAAGCTATTGTATCTGTTATAGAAGCAGTCTAGGAAGAGGATAACTCTGATTCAAAATTTTCTCCAGCTATGGGTTAAATAGTAGGGCAGACTGGGCTCTTCAGCCTTGGGTAGGTAACCAGTCTAGGAGAGAGAAAACTCTGAATTCAAAATTCCATCCAGCTATGGGTTAAATAGTATGGCAGACTGGGCCCTTCAGCCTTGGGGAGGTAACCAGTCTAGGAGAGGGATAACTCTGAATTCAAAATTCCTGAGGTCGGTCGTTAATTGGATTTGTGGCAACCCTTGATGCACCAATTCTTTCCTATCGACTGTGCCAAAAAGTGTGGATGGTCCAACACAAGCCTTCACCACTATAAACAAATCACTGTGTGGATGTTCATTGTATGAACCCTCATACGTCGATCGACGGGAGAGTCCATCATAGAAGCCGTAGAAACGATAATGAATTTCTTTCGGATCTTAACAGCGTTCTCTGCAATCTTTTTAAATCGTTGGTAAAAATATATAGTCAGTGTTGGCTACTTAATTGTAAAAAAAGTATTTGGTTTGTGTTTATATAACCCCTCTGCAACGGGCATCATATGACACAGAGTTAATATTTGGAAGTGGAATTAAGCTGGGGTGAGTTCGGAAGTTATCTTCTCGTAAATGAATTTTCTTATCAACTCTAAATAGCCAGTCTCTCCTGCTATTTACTATAGCTTCGAGGCGAACATATATGAGAACTTATACCTTTCCCAAGAGTATTAGCACAAAGTGAAAACTGTCTTTTATTATTGAAAACCTGCCACAGTCAATGCCGTTATTTCCTATATATGTTGTAGTTTCCGTGGAAATACATAGATGGCGTTACTTTAGCAGTATTTCTCTGTTATATGTGTATTCATCATTTTTTTTATTCAGGCATTACCACGTTTTCATTTAGCAAAACAGTCAATCGATAGACAGTTTCGTGTGATATAGTCATTATGGTGTCTCCCATTCGAATTTATTGAGTGGCAAGACTCATTTCCAAATGGTTTCTTGTTGGAAATAAAACAGTCATTCATCAAGTCGAATTTGCGTGATTCTGTTCAAAAAATAATCGACCGTTTTAGCAACATATTCAGAAGAATAATGTCATTTCTTTACCAGTAAATAGAAATTCTACACACACATTAAAGAACATGCAAAATAACAAAAACTAAGCATGGAGATGTCATGTGGATGTTTCCTTGTTTTCACTTGTAATTAAGGCATTTTTTAACTGACAAATTATTCTTTTGAAAGCCGCATTTGAATGAAAGCGAAGAAATTAACTCTCATGGCAAAAGTTATTTAAATAGTAGAAAATATTGTCACGAGTTATTTTTTTCAATGGTTTAATTGCAATGTTCAGTTCGGTGTTGATTAAAATAAGCGTTGAATATTTACTTGTCAACGTGAACAGTAATTTCGGAAGCTGGAAGTTTTTAATTGTCTCTAGCTGGATGGATTAAGGTAGAGAAACGGTTGTCTGCCGGGTTAGTTTATTGTTTTTAAGGCCCGCTTTGACGGGTTGTATATAATGAAGATATTTTTATCAAATACTATAAATATTATCTTAACACATATATACTTGAACACTATATGGAGCGCGTGGTCTAATGGTTAGAGTCGTAGGAAATAGACTCGTCAACCCGAGTTCAATTCCTAGACGAAGCTGTTGGCATTTCACTGCTAATACTCTTGGGAAAAGTATAATCCAATTCTCCTTACAGCTATGGGTAAATAGTAGGGCAGACTGGGCTCTTTAACCTTGGTTAGGCAACCGGTCTAAGAAAAGGAAAACTCTAAATTCAAACTTGTTAAACTCCGCTTTAGAAATTTACCTTATGTCGCATCCTGCTCGTGTAGAGGAGTTGGTAAATATATATATATATATATATATATATATATATATATATATATATATACTTGAACACTCGATGGAACTGGAACTGGTACTACCAATCACCAGAGTGGACATAGCTAACTCTAAAAGTTTCAATCTCCAAAGCGTAAGGTATGCAGTTTAGAGCCATACACGGGACATAGACAGATTAGTTGCTTAAATTTGATATAAGTTTTAAGGACTAATGTTCTAGTAAATTTATAATTTTTCAAACATCTAAAAAAAATATATCATTGATTTGGCGTGTTTCGTGTGTGGCGTGGCCGGTGGCCTAGGGGTAGAGTCTCTGGCTCTGCGTTCTGGTTCTCCGGTTCGATTTCTGTCAGGGTGAGGTCGTAGGTATACACTGCTGATGAGACCTAATTAGGTTGAAACAGCTGTACAGTGTTCCGCACGTCGCACGTGGTATTCGCCAAGTTTGCTTGTCATGATTATTTCAATTATATATATTAAATTCTCTCAATGTATAAAAAAAATTCCTAGATTTCTGTGCTCAGTATGGGTATGAGTACGTGGATGTGTGCCCTCATGCCGAAAAGACGCGACTCCGAGAAGTAATCGTGTCCTCTGCTATGTTGTGGGTGTAGCTACACGACACACCAGGTTATAGTAGTGGCACCTTTATCATCGAAAAGATGATTTGGTGAGTTTCGTGAGTGGCGTGGCCGGGGGCCTAGGGGTAGAGTCTCTGGCTCTGCGTTCTGGGTTTGTCCGCTTCGATCTCTGTCAGGAGAGATCGTAGGTACACTACTGATGAGACGTAATTAGGTCGAAACAGCTGTACAGTGTTCCACACGTTGCACGCGGTATTCGCCGGGTTTGCTTGTCGGGATTATTTCAATTATATATATCAAATTCTCTCTATGTATAAAAAAATGTCCTCCATCTAAAAAATACATATTTTATCACTTGATGAGATGCTAATAGGGACTGGCAGAAACATTGCCTTCTGTTACTTTTAAAGGTTTTATTGAGTTGTTTTTATTGTTTTATTTCTGTGATATTAAAGCAGATGCTGTATATTTATTTGTCAGTATGTACAGTCTTTTTGAAACGCTAAATTTTCAAATCTCTCTATAGAATATTTGTTGTCACCAGATTTTTAAATGTAAAACGGACTTAACGCCTTAAAATGAGAGCAAACACCATAAAACTAGCGTAAATAATTCATGAAAGAATATAAGTACGGATAAACTTTAAAAAACACTTAAAGAAACTTTTAAAAAATGAACACAGTCATTACAATTATGTAGGTTTTATTTCTTTGAATTTTTGACAGTTTCTGCTGGTTTAGTTTATTGGTTTTAAGACACGTCCACCTTTGTTGGCGGTATTTTATCAAATAGTCTAAATATCATCTCTAACACCAGAGATACCTGAAGAAGGCCGGAGAGCATTTCGACCGAAACGTTGTGTAGATAACAATAAAGATGATGACAATAGTCCGAATAATCTAAATAATATAT
>CM042164.1:29456922-29461922 GCA_023376005.1 Doryteuthis pealeii
TTTGATGATTCCCCGCTAATACAAATAATGTTAAAAATAAATATTTATTTGTCCTTAGATGGGATTCTAATAGTTATTATCACTTCGGGACATATTGGACCTGAAAGTAATGATAATGAAGCAGTGACTGTATTGAAACAATAGACAGGGTACCGTTTGATCTTAATGCTCTGAGTTCGGTACAGCCGGCTTATTTCAGGCCTCTGAACAACCAAGAAGTGAATAATATTACAAAAATGATAAATTCCCGAGTTCGTTTAAGGACATTCGAGAAATTATGAGCTAATTTGTTGAGTCATTCAATAAATGAATTTGAAAAATAGAAGCAAAATACTTTCTTTAATTCAGAATTTTTCCATAAATGTAAACACTGCATTATTTAATTTTTTTTACAGCAAAAATTATTTTAATCTAAAAAAAAACATTGGGGGGTATTGAAAATTACGGGACATCAGAACTATCCATGTTTGAACAGAGTTCTGTGATCATATTTTGGTGGCTAAGAACAACAAACCATGAGAAATTTACAGAAGTCGAAAAATGTTTACGAATGCGTTAAATATTGGTTTGCAATAACGAACATAGGTCAAAAGGATAGTCCATTGAATGGGAACACACCGACTGCTAGAAAAAGAAAGGAATTCGGGTGCAACGGTCAATAAAGAAGGTCATATCGAGAGTATTCTCGTGCATGTAAGGACTATTGATTTTGCTTGAAGATTTGCAACAGTAAACAGTGCATCTCATTGCCAACTCCTTAGGTAAAGTATCTATGAATGACCCTCGTATACGCCCACCATAGCTCAGGTTATTTCCTTTCTATTCAAATTGAGAACTATACAGATCTGACTCTTAGAAGAAGTATATGTTGGCTTGAAATCTCAGAGGTTTAAACACTGATCACTTTTTTCTTGGATTAAGTTAAGAGAAATCAAATCTGAGTCGAAACGTAAGTCGGTCTTGAGACAGTTTCGTTCGTCTCTTCGTTGTTCATAACATGTAAATGTTTTCCAAATTTCGAATGAATATTAGAATTCTACGCTGCGGAAATGTCCCAAAATAAATATTTATGAAGTTTGTCCGTAAATCTGCCGAGAAGATATAAATCAGTGACTATCCACTCTTTCTATATATTTTTTTTTTTTTGCTTTCTTTCTTTGCTTCTCCTTGACTTTCCGCCAACTCCTGAAGGTATTTTCCTCGAGGGTA
This sequence comes from Doryteuthis pealeii, assembly GCA_023376005.1. Lineage (NCBI taxonomy): Eukaryota > Metazoa > Mollusca > Cephalopoda > Myopsida > Loliginidae > Doryteuthis > Doryteuthis pealeii. The sequence goes on from CM042164.1 coordinate 29,458,132, forward strand.
TATTCCGAATGAATCAAAACCGATTCGAACGGCACCTTGCTTCTTGCGAATCACATACAAATGCGACTGATTGAGAATGGCTGCTGGCTGTGTTCAATATGTACAGGAAGTCGTAATGATAGCCAATCGATTTCCGATCATGACAACTCTATTGTAAAATGCAATCTTCAGCTATCAGGAGTAGTTAATTTTGTTGTTTGTTACTTGCTGGGTTATCCGACGTTACCCGGGAAAAAAAAGCAATGAATATTTAAATTGTATTGCATCAATTCTAACAGGATTGATATCCGAAATGTAAGGAATATATATTTACTAATCCAACATGTTTATTATTATAGAAATGAAACATTGCGCATATGTTACCTACTTTGGCATGTTCGTTTTCCTCGAAGGCAATATCGTGTTTAAAGCATTTATCTCATCGGTACAAGAATGCATGAATAAGCAAATCGAAGTACATGGAGTCAATACGCTTGATCTTAAGCCAATTTCCTTCGGGCAAATTTCTCGGGGACGTTTTATTCACCATGAAATTTGGAAAATCAAGTTACACAGTCATATCACGAAAGTTAATCCGTATTTGATCTTGTATCAAACCGCAACACGCGCAGTGTTGTTTCTGTTCTTATTGGCTTAAGAGACAGTGAACCAGTACCGATAAGGGCTATGTAGAAATGGGACATAGTAGTGCTGGTAGCAATACTTTATTTTCATAGCAATTACATGTTGGACTAATTAATGTGCATACATTATTTTTGGAACATCTCTTCTATATCAAAAATCTCAAAACAACATACACACGCACTATCACACACACACACACACACACACACACACACACACACACACATATATATATATATATATATATATATATATATATATATATATATATATATATATATATATACAAGTTAAAAGAAAGCAAATGAATTCGACGGTATGAGTATATATAAAAAGATATGAAAACACCACAAAATGCTGTTAAAGTGAAAACATTTTATAACATAGCTGATATTGAACACTATTTCGATTTATATATATTATTATTTTATTATATATATTATATATATTATATATATATATATATATATATATATATATATATATATATATGCGTGTGTGTGTGTGTGTGTGTGTGTCTTTGGCGTAAAACTCCAAGGATTGTCAAATTAAACAAAAAGAACAAGGAAAAACGAAAGTTCTATTGAGGTAAATTATTTGTTTATCAAAATCCTCTAGCTTCACATAAATATAATCACATTATGCACAACAGAGGTTTATCATTGTTAAGAATAGAAATGTGTGTCAGTTATGAAAAGCTACATATCTATTGTTAGAGGTTATTTGTGAATAAATATTTGATTCCAACAATATTATATATATGTATATATATATTATGATATATTAATAATTTGAAGGCAATTATAATGCGCATCAAAAATAAAAACAAAATGATGTTATTTTTGTCTTATCGATTTCAAAGTAGAAACATTGTCTTCAGGGATGAATATCAGAAATGTATGTGCTTAAGGTATTTTTGTGTGGTTATATTTTTTTTCCCTCTTCTTTTTTTCTTTCTTTCTCCTCCTTTCTTTTTTCTTTATGTTATGAATGAAATGGGCGAATAAGTGTAATTTCTTATTTTTTTAATATATATATATATATATATATATATATATATATATATATATAAGGTAAGATAATATGAAAAACACGCAGATGTTGTTAAAATAAAGTTTTTTTATTGATGATATTGAAATATTTCGATTTGTTAAAAGTCTTCTTCCGTGCAAATACTGTGTTAATAAGAAGACAGTTTATAAAAATTGCGACCGTTTTGTGATTGGATTAATTCATACCAGTTATTTTAAGTAAAGAGACTATCTTAAATTTAAACAAAAAATTCTCAAAGAGCATGTGTCACGTTCCTAATCAGGTGTAACTGATAAATATTTTGAATTTTAAACAAATATTCTTAAAGGGCATGTATATCGTTCATAACCAATTTGTAACGGAATTTAGCAAGAAAGAGAAAATATATATATATATATATATATATATATATTATATATTATATATATATATATATATATATATTATATATATTGATAATACACTTTGTTAAATTTATCAGAAAATATTTTTCTAGACACCTGGAAACACATAAGATACGCACACAAGATATCATTGAACCATAAAAATACAAACACAGGCCAACACTTTCTAGACACATTGGGGAATTCAAAATTTAAACCCACACCCAAAAACTAAAAAATAAAGAAAATATCACCTGCTTACAACAACTTAATAATACACCGCAACCTTTGCCGAGAAAAAATAGCCATAATAGCCTTCACAGAGCAAAATAAACGATGAAAATTCAAATCCAAATTTCGATACGAAAATAAACTTCTATCAAGCCACCTGAAAAATAAGGACTCAAATAACTCAAATAGATTCCTAAAAAAAATAAAAATAAAAGATAAATAAAATCTTTCATTAATAAATAAAGGTATATGAAAAAAATATGTAAAAAAATATCAAGATAAATAAAATCTCATAAAAATCATGAATGTAGATTAGAACAGTCTCTCTTGAAACCTCCACTAAGAAAACCAGCATTCCCAGCACGTATCATAGATTAAAGTAAAATCTGTTAGACAAAACTGTTTGATCCTTACCATGAAGTCTACAAGAGAAGCGTGTCATTTTTATTTTGTTTTTTCGATTTTTATTTAGTTTTATTTATATTCATTTTTAGATTTACTGTATATGTTTAGGATTCCATCAAACAATTTTAATTTTTTTCTTCAGTGTGATTTTGTATGTGTCTCTTAACATCTGGTGTTATTGTATTGGGTAGAGACCGCGTATATCTAACAGAAAACTGGCATGAATTGTGGATTCTATTGAAAAGGTCGAACATTTAACCGATGCAGGATACCTAAGAAAGCTATGTAAAAATACAGAAGAACACAGCACACTTATCTCCTGTGAACCTTTTACTTTTGCGAAAATAAATTCAATTTCTGATGAAGCGAACATTCTAGAAAAAAAAAGTAAATTTAATTTTCCGTATTATCTAATAATTTTCATAGTTTGATGTTACTCAAAAGATTTTCCATATCTATCTAACTATAAATCAGATACAGATTATATATATATATATATATATATATATATATATATATATATATATATATATATATATATATATATATATAAAAGTGATTGATGGCCGTTGGGAAACCTTTTGATTGTATCTGAAACATGCATAAATATTAGATAAGGAATTTAAAAATTAAATGATGAATATTTTGTTGTTTTAATATTCTTTATTTAATCTAATATTTCAGGTGACATCTACCCTTTCTTAAAGGTTTCTGTGGACTGATTCTTTTATCATTATATATATATATATATATAATATATATATATAATATATATATATATATATATAAAGGTTGTCACGGTGGCCAAAAGTCGCATCAGCCAATCAGCGAGGGAGTCTATCTCCTTTTCACTAGCGCTAGCCAAGGATATTGTTTTTGCGTGGGAGGTGGAGCGCTAAACCTACCATCAGCTCCTTACTTTACCGCACAGATCCCTGTGCTACTCATACGAGTTGGCGAGGGTCGTAATCGAACTAGGAACCTTTTAATTTCTAGCCGTACGCTCTACCGACTAATATATATATATATATATATATATATATATATATATATATATATATATATATATATAAACAATGATAATAATAATGATAATAACCATTGTGATATAACAAC
>CM042164.1:29466922-29504422 GCA_023376005.1 Doryteuthis pealeii
ACATGCATAAAAATAACTTGCTGTCAAAATACACAACATCTAAACTATATATATATATATAATATATATATATATATATATATATATATATATAATATATATATATATATATATATATATATATGTTTGTGTCTATGTTTTATATGTATGTATGCATGTCTGTGAGTGTGTTTACCCATCTCTATTAGGCCCACACAATTATTTACTTTCAGTGGAGTATTGCTGTTTCGAATTTTCCTTCTAGATGTTGCCTTGCCAAGGCTTAAAAAAACAGTATATTATATTATAACCGCTTCCATTTTCTAGTATATCTAAGTTATATTTGCGTGGACATATAATTAACGGCGTCTGGATACTGACAGTTTCTTGCCTATTCGATCTTCAGACGATGCTGGTCTGAAAATCACATATACGACAAAATGTCAGTATCTAGCCACCGTTGACTCCATGTAAATGCTACCTTAACTTAGACATAAATGCCCTATGACACTGAGTCCTGTTGACACATATATATAAAAGTAAAAGTAAAGTCGTCGGGACGGTTTAATCTTGGTATCAGCCATGCAGCTAGGACTCTATCCCCTTTTCACTAGCGCTAGACCAAGGAGATTATTTTTAGCGTCTGAGGTGGAGCTCCACACCTACCATCAGCTGCTTACTTTACCGCACATATCACTGTGCTACTCATACGCTGAGTTGGCGAGGGCGGGTATCGAACTAGGAACTCTACCGACTGAGCTAACCCGGCCCCTTCTTTCTCTCTCTCTCTCTCTCTCTCTCTCTCTCTCTCTCTATATATAATATATATATATATATATATATATATATATATATATCATGTCGCGCAATAAGCACGGATATGCATGACAATCTCTCGCCAACCTTCTCTATCAATCATTGTCCCAGGGAGGTCCTTTGCGCAGCATCTATCATCTTCGCATAGTTGGTCAATGTAGGTCCTTGGTGGGCGGCCCACACTAGCATGTCCGTGTGTTGGCTTCCACAGGAGAACGTCGCTTATGAGCTCGTCCTTGCTTCTCCAGCAGTGTCCAGCATGTCTTGTCCGTCTCACTCGAATGGTTTGTGAGATGGGTGGCAGGTGGCCATATAGTACAAAGTCAGAGGTATGAGGCACTCAATAAGTATCAAACTCAGAACTTTGTATTAACTGATATCCGAGACCAGCATACGACGAAGAGTTATCCAAAAATACCAAAAAAAGAGCTTGGATTTTGCACAGTCAAAAGTACGGTGGACATAGCAATATCAATATTGTGGTAATTAATATGTGAGACCAGCTCATAATCCACGGCTTGATTTCTTACAAGTAATCAGTGCTTAGATTTTGCGCAAAGACAGATACATGAGGAACATAGTGAGTATGGAATTCTCTACTTAGTCACCGTTGTTCATGTGTGAGTCTAGTTTGTTTTCCTTTATATCTTTACGATATCGCCTCAAAAAAATCCAAACGTACTTTTGAATTGATTTAAGGCCAAAAATATTACCCACTTTACGAGGGTCTGAACTCTCGATTGATAACAATTACAATATGATAAAGGCCAGTACGGGTGTGGTATTATATATTTGACCGAGACAAGATGGAATGTTTATGTTTTTTTTTGGTTTGTTTTGTTTTACGGCATATCAACCTCAGTGGGTCATTTAATGCCGATAATGTTTTGAAATAAATCAATTCTTAATGGATAATAAAAAATTTTTATAAATACATTTTTCTATTTAACCCATAGATGGGACCCTAACAGGTACTACCACTCCAGGTCAGAGTGGACCAAGGAGCAATGATGAAGGGTGCTCCACATTCCCCAAACCTCCAGAACTGGAACCTCACCATCAGATAGAGTTTAACGTCATTCCAGGACATGTAGACCCAGCCACCGCCTTCTAGCACCCATATGATAAAAAGGGTCGGGGCTTGCCATAAGGGCAACAGGGCTGGGAAAATCATATAGGTGCTAGGGTTTGACGTGACCAGCCGATTGATCGGAGGGGGCCTCTCCGATCGCCCGTCTAGCCCAAGATAGGGCCAAAGTGGAGTATTGCATGTCATGAACTGCTCATCCACCTGGGCTCTATCCTTAAGCATCACGAAAATGTTTATGAAGAGATGAGGTGTTCATGTGGTCACAAAAATACACTCACTTTATTACTGATGTTAAAACTTCCTACTGGGACGGTCTAAACAATTGAAAGACGTGGTTTTATCTAACCCTGATATTTATGGTGTGACTTGTTACTCTCTCGGTAACTAACTGCATTAGTCTTACATTTGGCCGTCTCTATACAACGAAAGTTTTGGAGATTGACCTTTTGCTGTCCGTCACACAGCCGAAACCCAGGGTTGTTGGTTCTCTAGATTATAAGGAATTGATATACTATGAAACAGATAAATAGGTTCGTAGATACGTTGGATTTGTTATGGAGAATATTATGTTTATATGTAGGGAGACATGAAAAGAATAATTATGATAGATAAGAAATACGAACAACGGATAAGCGGAATGAAAAAGTGAATTAAAGAGATAATGAATAATATAGAGATAGAACGAAAAGAAAAAAAAACGAGAATAATCCCGCAACATATGCCATCATTGGCGAATGAAATGTGATTTACTGAGAGAATTGGGATCACGCTCGATAAAAAGAAGAAGAAAAAAAGGCAAAAACAGGAATAATTCTAACTAGTGAAGACCAATCATATCAACGGATTAAATTTGGCGTCTGAAGGTGTGGGGGTGGGGGGTAAGAAAGCGGGAAAAACGAGATATTTTCCGGATGGTAGATTTAATGGCATATTATTATCGGAGAAGAATTAGCCTCCATAAAGCATGGCCCTTTATCACGAGAAAGGAATCCTCTTGGAGTTTTGTTTTGTCACGCGAAATATGCCAGCAAGTCATCCAGATAGAAGAAGGAGCTGGAGAAAAACAATTTATTTTCATGATTTGGGCTCGTGATTTACAATGGCCATGGTAATTATAAAAGCGTTGATTGACAATATTATTGTCAATGATAACACTGGATGAAGCTTAAAAGAAACTGATTATTTTGAAGAATTACGAGGGATATCTCTTTTTATTTGCACAATACCCGTCAAAAATGGATTGCTTGTATGTGAATTGGAACTTCGGTGTGTTTATGCTTTTAGAATTTTTGTATAAAGCTTCACGGAAAGTTGAGAATGCTGTTGCTTAGGTCAACTGGAATCAGTATGACTAATTACGAGTTATTTCTCTTTTTATTTGCACAATTCCCGTCAAAAATGGATTGCTTGTATGTGAACTTCGGTGTGTTTAGGCCTTCAGAATTTTGTATAAAGCTTCTTGGAAAGTTGAGAATGCTGTAGCTTAGGTCGACTGGAATCAGTATGAATAATTACGAGGGATTTCTCTTTTCATTCGCACAATTCACGTCAAAAATGGATTGCTTGTGTGTGAACTTCGGTGTGTTGAGGCATTCAGAATTTTTGTATAAAGCTTCTTGGAAAGTTGAGAATGCCGTAGCTTAGGTCGACTGGAATCAGTATGAATAATTACGAGGGATTTCTCTTTTTATTTGCACAATTCCCGCCAAAAATGGATTGCGTGTATGTGAATTGGAACTTCGGTGTGTTTAGACTTTCAGATTCTTTGTATAAAGCGTCTTGGAAAGTTGAGAATGCTGTAGCTGGGGCTCAGTTTTCATTTCAAATTGTTTTATTTTTTTACTCCTTTAATAAATGTAAAGAATTGTCTTACTTATGATATAAACCCTCTGACATTGAATTTTAACTCCCACCCTCTCAGGGTCAATGTCATTCAAAAATTGATTTTTACGACGCCGAGGTGTTTTCTGTTGCTAGTATATCATAATTATTACTATCATTATTACAATGAAGTGCTGCTTCAGTTCTAGAGAGAGCTCAACTCCCCAGCTCGTGTTCTCTACTGAGGCAAAGTCGTCTCCGATGGCTGGGTCATGTACGTCAGGTGGATGATGGACGAATCCCGAAAGACATTCTTTATGCAGAGCTTACGTCTGGTAAAAGACAAATTGGTCGTTCCCAGCTGAGATTCAAGGATGTCTGCAAGAATGATCTCAGGTGATTTGGCATTGCCCCTTTCAGAGTGGAAAATTTGGCTCATGACTGCCCTCGGTGGCGGCAGAATCTCTGTAGAGGACTGTTCATGTCAGAAGTCACCCTGGCGCAACACCATGAAGCTAAGAGGTCTAGAAGAAAGCAGAGAAACATAGCACCGGCAAATTAACATCTCCAGGGACAGCCTTCAAATGCGAAATCTGTGGTCGAGAATGTTTTTCAAACATCAGACTTCACAGTCACAGGAGGCGCTGTAACTTCAGAGTCACAACAACTTTATTATAGTCTTCCGAGACTGAAATGACAATTTTGACCACACAACAAAATGGTATATGCATAAACCAGAATCTGTTCTTGAGAACAAAACGCATAAAATTCTCTGGGACTTTGAAATAAAAACGGATCATATAAGATGATCCGTTTTTATTTCAAAGTCCCAGAGAATTGTATGCGTTTCGTTCTCAAGAACAAGAAGACCAGACCTAGTGTTGATAAACAAAAAAGAAAGAACTTGTCAACTGGTGGATTTTGCAGTGCCAGCAGATCACAGGGTGAAGCTAAAGGAAAATGAAAAAATGGACAAATATCTGGACCTTGCCAGAGAACTGAAAAAAATTATGGAATATGAAAGTGAAAGTTATACCAATTGTAGTTGGTGCACTTGGAACGGTCCCAAAAGGATTGGAAAAGGATTTGGAAAGTTTGGATATCAAAGGAAGGATTGAAACCATTCAGAACACTGCACTGCTGCAATCTGCCAGAATACTCAGAAGAGTCCTGGAGATCTGCGGAGACTTGCTGTCACTCAGACTCCAGTGAAAGACCATCAGCTAATGCTGATGTGAAAACTCAAAAAGAGCAAATAATAATATTACTATAACCACTATCATTATTATTCAATTTGTATTTTATTTCTTCATTATTCCTCCATCAGTAGTCAAATACTAAACTATATTTTTCATCAAGCCACAAGACACGCACATATTTCTACAAAATACTGTTTATTCTTTTAAATATGAAATACACTAAGCAATTTTTAAATTCGCAATTACTTAGCAGAAAATCACTGATACTCTAAAAAAACAAAAAAACAAAAAACATAAATTAAACAAGGCCAATCGCCTAACATTCGTGTTTACCATTCGAAACATCTGCGCTTGGAATCTTTACAACAGGTACAATGCAATTCTGGCAATAGAAGTTATCCATATTTTCTTCTTCATTTGGATGTCTGAAAACCAGTCTCAGAAGACTCCACACAATGTTCAAGTGGGCCATTCTCTATAGATATTTTCCTTACCGTAAAAACAAAACACTTCATCATAACACCAATTACATATGTGCCAGTCAGTAAAACGAAATCAGCAATATAAATCCTAAAAGAGCAATACACACACATACACACACACACACACAAACACTATATATATATATATATATATATATATATATATATATGTGTGTGTGTGTGTGTATATATATTATTATTATTATTATTATTATTATTATTATTATTATTATTATTTATATTTTTGCTTCAAGGCAGTTACAATGCGTATATCGTATAAAATCCGATAATTAATGAAAATAATCATGACAAGCGAATTCGGCAAATATCGCCCACTATGTAGAACATCATACAGCAGCTGTTTCAACTTTATTAAGTCTTATCAGCGATGTATACTTAAGATTTTCCTCCGACAGAAATCGAAACCGAAATTACCTTAATCTCATATATATATATATATATATATATATATATATATATATAATATTATATATATATATATGTTTTCTATATATGTTTTTTCTAAAACAGCATGCCTTCACAAAAGTTTTTTGCAACGATGATCTTCGCCCGAAACTAGTTGAGAGCCATTAAAAAATGAATATCTACAAAGAAACATCCCTATTTTTATAATCACTTTTTTTCATATTTCTTATATATACAGGGTGTTCGGGATAAATTTTATAGTCTCATAAGGAAAAATAAAAAGATCTCACAAAGTTTAATGGATTGTAAGGAAATTCAAAAAGCACGAAAATTACACTACTGTCAACAGGTTTCACTCAAAATAACCGCCATTAGCGTCGATCACAGCCTTAATCCTGCTCCGGAACCTGGAGCAAACTGATATTGCAGTTTCCCTGTAAAGCTTCACAAAAACTACCTTAATTCTGTTGATTAACTAGGATTTTGTAGTCCTGGCATGGCGATTGGTGTCTTTCTCAACAGCGGTCAATAAATTATAATCCATGGGGTTAAGAACTGGGGAGTTCGGAGACCAAACATGGGGATGGTGTAGTCGTAAAAATTCGCCGACAAACATTTTTACTTTTCCCAGAGATGTGGCGTACCATTGGCTACCCTTGTTATCCAGGGCTTGGTTACAGTGTTTAGCAACTTCGCGTAGGCATCTGAATTCAGCCTGATACCCTCTCTGAAAAAAAATGCGTAGGCATCATATCACCCTCAGAGGACACACATCCTAAAACCATCACAATTTGGGGTAATTTTGTCTGCATGACACGAGGAGTATCCTTTGGACTGTAGGCAAAACAGCTGTCATTCTGTGTGTTGTGCTTTTGATCTTGTCAAAGGTTTTTCTCATCGGAAAAGAAACAGATTGTTTGTGGTTCAGCAGGATATTTTTTTTTGCTCAGAAGTTTCCTCGCCTTCGTCAGACAATTTTCTTGGGCCTTTTCTGGGAGCAGTTGACCTCTGCGACGCTTGTATGAGTAGTAGCGAAGGTTCTCACTGAGTGTAAGCTTGATGGTAAGGACTGAAACATTCACTTCATGTGACAAAGCCCGAATTCCAATGCCAGGGTTCTTCAACACTTTTTTCTGCAGATTTACGAGGAATTCTGCCGTACGAACGCAATCAGATCGTCTGTTATGATGATTTCTTCTAGCCACAGCCTCGTAGTCTCCATTGCAATTCTCTAGTTCATGCCTGATTGTTTTTACAGTGTTCAGGGAGCATTGAGTAGCAACCATAATCTCACATATACACTCGCACAGACACACACGCACACACACGCACACAACACACACACATACACACACACACACACACACATATATATATATATATATATATATATATATTAAGAAGTCATCCACAGACACGTGTTTCGGCGTTTCACGCCGAAACAGTGTGGCTAGACACAACTATCCTTGGTTAAGGTAGAATTCAAACTGACCGTTTGGCAGCCTGATATCTTATCCCCTCGGCCACTGAGAGCTGTAGGAGTACTGGGTTTTTAAAACTATTAAGTACATAGGTTTGTTAATGTATTTTACGCTTACAGAGAGATCAAATTTCCGGGGAAACGATCATTGCTTATATGCTTAGTAGTGAGAGTTAATTTAGATTACCAGTTAGAGAGCGCTTACCAAATTTATGGGAACACACACACACACACACACACACACACACAATATATATATATATATATATATATATATATGGAGAAAAGTAGACAAACACGGGATGTTATGGAAACTTGATGTTTATTGTCGACGATGCAACGTTTCGGTCTCTTATTAGACCATCTTCAGGACTTGGATATAGTTCTTACTCCAATGATGGAAATTCTCAAAATGCTGAAAACGGAAGGTGTGGTTGCGGGTGGTTAGTGGATTATTCTTCTCTCTGGAATAGGGAGTGCCGGAATGGTAGATGGTGGTACCACAGATGTTAGATTGTGGGGATTGGTTAACTCTCTCTCTCTATATATATATATATAAGCAGATTTATTTAAAGAACATTTTTGATTTTTTCTTTTTTTTCTTTCACTCATCTGATATTAAAGAAAAACTAACAAAAGATTTATACCCTAGTAATCTCTCAAATATTGATGCAAAACTACGGACATCATACTTTGATGACAAACCAAAATATTTCTCTCATCATGCGAATGTATTATCCATCGCAGCCTTTGCTGTTTTCACGTACATTACTCCTCATAAATCTGAGCCATACCACAAAGTTTCTCCGATTTTCTTTTTCTCACACACGTAGTTCTGAGTTTAGAATAGAAAACCTTCGTTGAGTGAATCATAAAATTGTACTGTAAAAATTCCAACCCGGGTAAGAAGAAATACAAAACCATCAGGATCATAGAGGCTCAAGAAAAATACCAGTACAATCAATTATCATATTTCTCTGAATGTTTGAGATGAGGCTTGAAGATTAGTATAATCTGCGTTATTCGGACTATTGCCCCCATCTTCATTGTTATTTGTACAACGTTTCGGTCGATATACCCTCCGGCCTTCTTCAAGTATTTCTTGTCGGACTCGGGAACCTTCTTTTCGAACTCGGGAACTTTCTTGTCGTATTCGGGAGCCATCACGGAACTTTGATGGCTCCCGAATACGAAAAAAAAGTTCCCGAGTTCGAAAAGAAGGTCCCCGAGTTCGAAAAGAAGGTCCCCGAGTCCGAGAAGGTTCCCGAGTCCGAAAAGAAATATCTGAAGAAAGCCGGAGGGTATATCGACCGAAACGTTGTACAAATAACAATGAAGATGGGGACAATAGTCCAAATAACGCAAATAATAGTAATCAATTATCAATGGTAAATTACCAAACGTCTTTCAAAAATTATTTTTTAAACCAATTCACTTCAATATATATACAGGTTCAGCTTAGAATTGCAATAAAATTTACCATTAATCATAAAAGATAAAAGTTCAAAATAAGCAAACGAAAAATACTTGTTGTCACATGTTCCTTGAATGGACCTGTCTTCATACAAATTACTTGTTATAACGCGTGCTTTTTACTTGCTTTTTACTTTAATTCTTTTTTTATTGCAAAAAAGATTTCAAATTATTTCGTCTCTCTTCAATCACTATTGTTTTAAAACTGCTATCTAATTCTTCTATTTTAAGCTTATTTTCTCCAACAGAAATACAAATTAACCTAACAGAAATAAACTGACTAACCTTTGAAGAAAAAGATAAATTCACTTTCAGATCAATGGAAATCTGTGTGTATGCTGAAAAAAGTTACCTCGTACAAAAAGCTTGTTTCTTTTCTTTTCTTTTTTCTTTTTTTTCTTTTTTTTTTTGGCTTGTTGTTTTTGGTGATGTTTTTCAATATGTTTATTTTTTTTAAATGTTCACTGAAAAAAAATGATCAATATCTTTCTTGTTTCTTTTTCTTCCTTTTTTCTTCTTGTGTGCCAACGTCCATCTAACATCCCCAATCACATTTAGTTTTCTTCTTTCTTTCTTTTCTTTTCTTCTCCCGTGATCTGCATTTTTTTAACACGTTGTGTCCGTTTCGAAACACTTGATTCCCATGTGTGAAGATATCCTGTCCATAGCGCTAGTAAACGAATGCAATATTCTCGTGTTTATTGGAAAGAAGTGTGCCATGTGATTCCGATGGCAAGAAGGAGTGACAAACACGTTGATCAAAAAACCACTCGCGTTTATTTCTCGAATGTTAATTTTTTCTTAGAACCGGTCTCAAAAGGAAGACATGGAACGATTTGGCTCGATTGATGGAAGAGAAGAAACACAGCTTCCCCCGATTACACTAATGGGATGAGGGGATTCACTTTAGCCACACACTAATCGACTTACACTCTACGAGTCACGTTTTCGTATTTATGTCAATGTCTCAAATGCCACGTGACTGGTTATAGCCAATTAACGATTCTCCATCTGATTTTAACTCTCTCTTGGCATTGACTGGTACATAAAACCTGCTCTAAAGTGCACCTCATGTGGTGTAATGGTTAGAAAGTTAGATAGGCAGAAGATTTTAATAAGTTTGATTCTCACTGGGCGTCACATACTTCTGGCATTGTGCCACGTCTAATCTAAGCTATAACCAGCTGTAAATAACTCCACATAGGTCTGACACATCAAGCATACTGCGGATGGTGGGGGCCATTACGTCACAAACACACACATTCACTCACACACATAACACACACATAACACACACACACACACACATATATATATATATATATATATATATATATATATATATATATATATATATATAATAGAGAGAGAGAGAGAGAGAGAGAGAGAGAGATGAGAGGTATCCAAAACTTGGTAGTAAGGGATGATTCTATATGTGGGGGAGCTATATTAACTCAACTTATATTTATAAAGGCCCCACTTTTGGTCGAAATAAATTTATTATGGAATTACGGTATTGAGTATTTCCTTCCTTTCTAACATTTTTTTTTTTACAGAATTATCGTGTAAACAAAATGCAAAATATTCTGCTGCCAAACACGAATCTGCTGCCAATTATATTTAATTTGTGCTTATTGGTAAATAATGGAGATATATTGTAAAAACCTGGACATATATTGGCTACAGATGATCCATGGAGCAAAGGACTTTCTATTTATCGTCTTTGTCATAAACTATATTATGTTTATATTAGGACGGCTTTTTTTCTTCTTTTCTTTTTAGATCGAACTCCTTGAACTGGACGTCCCACAAGGTCAATTTCTAAGTGGTGTAAAACTGGTCAGAATTCAGAATTGAGAATTCCGGGTTTTTCTTATCCTAGACAGGTTTCCTAACCAAGATTAAACCTGTTATCTGTAGAAATAAAACGGCCTCAATCAGCAGTTAGCAAAATCATATTATATGAGAACTTTAGAAGCGTCAGCTCTGTGATGAGTAAATATGTACATGTTCACCAGGAAAGACAATTATATATTTACCCAGCACCTTTGCGCGAAAAGGATGCGAAACAAGTTCATTTTAAAAGGTTTGAATTCAGAATTTCCCTTTACCTAGACCGTTATCAATGTTAAAGAGACTAGTCTTCCCAACTATTTACCCATAGCTGCAGGGAGAATAGTTGGATTTATGTTTTACGCAAGTATATTAGCTCTATATGAAAAGCAAGCAGTCTTGTTCAGGATTTGAATTCGATTTAGCGTGTAAATTTCCTACAAGGTCTCAAGCATTGGACATACTACGAAAATCGAATTTGTTATTCAGTAGTAATAGATCTGCGAAAATAACGAGCTAACCAATACCTAATGATGGGACGCAGGGAACTAAAGATAATTGTTGAAAAATTGTATTTCAATTATGTTAAATTTTTTTTTTTTTGTGGGGGGGGGGATTTTGGATTTTGAAACCCAGTTGTTTACCGTTTAGCGTCTTCGATATTAAATATGCCAAGGTTTGACATGCTGAAAAATCTAAACAACACAACAATCTAATTAAATGTCTGTTGCATATAGAACACTTAGACTTTGTTAAAACTAGGATAATGTACTTTGAAACATTGATATAACTATCGCTTGTTGGCCGTGAGTGGTGATCCGTGATGCTTAAGGACGGAATCCTTATGGCTGAGCAGTCTATGATTATCAAAACTCTTGTTTTCACTTATAAGAACAATACCTCATGTCGGCCATTCTTCTCAGTTCAGTTGATGCTAACATTTACAATGTTTAGCTCAGTCGGTACAGCATTCTGCTAGAAACCACAAGGTTCCTAGTTCGATACCGGTCCTCGCCAACTCAGTGTATGAGTAGCACAGGGATCTGTGCGGTAAAGTAAGGAGCTGATGGTAGGTGTGTCGCTCCACCTCAGATGCTAAAACAATCTCATTGGTCTAGCGCTATTGAAAAGGGGATTTACTTTTTTTACTTACATTACATGTTGTTGTCATGTATGTGTCCAGAATCTTAGCGTGATTTTTTTCGCTACTGAATTTTTCACTCGTCTGTTACTGTCATTTAAATGCAAAACATGCCTTTAACGACATTTACATCCTAACGACAGGAGCTGACGAATACTCTGACTGCACATTTGGTCGCAAATAGTGGGCATCCAGTGAGGATCGAGCTCGCTATTTAGTAGTAATGGATCTGCGTGATTAGCGTGCTAACCATTACGTCACGATAGGTTGGCTGTCTTACCCAACCCGTGTGCCACGGGTAGGATGTGAAACAAGGTCGCAAATACAGGGCATCCAGCAAGAATCCAACTTGCTATTTATTTGTAATGGGTATGTGAGACTAGCTTGCTGAACTTTGTACCACGATGGGACGTACTTATACAGATAGAAGGCATACAAAAGTAATTTCATGATGGCTTTCTCGCATTCTTGTTTTAATGACAAGAACGGTGTTAATTCGGTAATATTTTCCTCAGTCGAACATTCATTAGGACAAACTCTTTGATTTGATTAAATGTCAATTATTCCAATTCTGTTGGATAGTATAAATCTTCCCAACAACTTCATATTTATTCTTGTTGGGTATTCAAATATTTTACTCATTTTCTACTTATTTAACCCATATATGGGACACTAACTGGTACTACCACTACGGGTCAGAGTGGACCTGTGGGTAATGGCAATGAAGGGGTACTCCATACACGTCAGACATCCAGAATTGGAACCACACCTCTAAATGCAGTTTAGCATCATACCTAGGAAGCTAAAGGCCTCAACAAACAATATATAATAAAAGTAATAGCCATAGTAATAATTGAGGAATACAGTCTGGACAATCATATATGTGCTTGGGCTTGTGGTGACCAACGGGTTAATCGATAGCGGCCTCTTCAATCAACCGTCTAACCAAAGTAAGGGTCAAAGTGGCGTTTTGATAGTCATAGACTTCTCAGCCATAATGATTCCGTCCTTAAGCATCATGAATCGCCAATCACGGCCAACAGGTGATAGTTCTATCAAGGGCTTCAATGTACATTATCCTAGTTTTAACAAAGTCTAAGTGTTCTATAAGCAACAAAGATTTAATTAGATTGTTGTGTTGTTTAGATTTTTCGGCATGTCAAACCTTGGCATATTTAATATCGAAGACGCTTTTAATTTACACATTCTTTTGGGGTATTCAAGCTCATTTTTAACACATTATTTTAAACACATTTTCCAAACTCATTATTAATCTATTCAACCAATAGATGGGTTCGTAACTCGTACTCCCAATCCGTCTTCCATCAGTCTATTTTAAATTACTTCCTCTTCAATAGACATTTCTTCTCATCCTAAAGGTCCAATTCACAATATGTGACATGGTGTCGTCACCAGTGCGGAAATTTCATGATGGCTTTCTCGCAACAGAGATTTAATCCAAATACTTTTATTGCATAGGGGTTGAATTTTACAGTGTAATAGTAAGCATCGGAGTCTTTTTTCTTGCAAAAGCAAACAAGAGTTAGAGAACACTGGTTTATATTTTACCATTTATTTCCTATGCTTCCCAACCCAGTCGTGCTCAGCTTTGCATTTCCGTTGTGCTAGAATGCTACATTCACTTTATATTTGTTTTACATTCTCTTCTGTCACCGCACAGTCTAGATGTACTGTTTGTTGTGTCTTATCAATTTTTGCTTTGATATAATTTGTTCTCGTGGCATTATTTTGTGTTCTAATTATTAGTGATTCAGTTTCTCTCTTGAGGCTTCCTCTTCTTAATGTCCAAGTATAATTTCTATTATTATTATTATTATTATTATTTCAATTATCATTATCATAACTATTACTAATATTATTATCATAATTATCATTTCTACTATCATTATTATTATGATCCAAGACCCCATATTCTAACATACGCATGGAGAAGAATTATTACGCGTCTAGCTCCAAAGATCTCAGTCGCTAATCTGCTAACTTTTCTCACGTGTTTAACCATCCCGTGACTTCCTCAACCAATGAAATAAATCCCGTCATATGTCAAGCAACGTTCAGCATCTGCCTGTCAAACTTATATGAATGTACTGTATTTTCTATGGTTTAACTTGGTTAATAATGTATTCATTTGAATACAAAAATTAAGATTTTTTTTTTACAATTAATACTTTATTCTGTCAGAATTAAGATCATACGTTCTCTAAAAAATGTTTAGTCATATTTTCCGGAGTTAAAAGTACTCTTACGCATATACGACATGCCAATAGATGCAATAACCTATATGAAGGAATAAATAGATAAAAATACGTAAAATATAGATCCATATTTAACAATTATGTCAAAATGCTATTTGAATAAATAATATACATCTTATTGCTTTTGGTTAATCAAACGTCACTTGTCATTATATTTGATTTTTTTCTGTGTCATGAAGTAACAATACGAAATAAACTTTGCTTGTTTGGAAGTCATTTGTTGATTTGTTTCGCAATAGGATATCATCAATCACGTTCACTCGAAATATTTTATATTCTCTGCTTGAATAAATACAAAAGAGATACCACCATTTTCAGGCACGACTAGTCACGACACACACAGGCTTAAACAAAGGAAACTACATCTCAGGCAAATGTAGTAATAAATGCAGAGGTGAAAGCAAAAGCCCTCACGACGTCAAGATCGAGGAGCAGAAAAAAAATCTATAGCCAATTGTACGTTAAAACGCCTGATATTACCGGAAGTTAATAGTGCATTTTAACGCAAATAAGCATAAACAACTTTGTGCAAACAATGCACTATCAACTCTCGGAGAATATATTTTTATTTCTCGAGAAATTGATTTCTCTGGCAGAAATTATTTTCAAATATTACCAATCCTAAAAAGACCTATATTTCATTTAAATATAGATTCGGAAACTATTTTGAAATATATTTAAAGCAAAATGAAAATAAATGTATAGCCATTATATATATATATAATATATATAATATATATATATATATATATATATATATATATATATGTAAAAAGGTTGGTTGGTATCCACATCTATGATTTTTATATATATAAATATATATATATATTTATTTATATATATATATGTGTGCGTGTATACATAGTAAGAGAAAGAGTGGGAGAAAGACATACATACATACATACGTACATACATAGAGAGAGAGAGAGAGAGAGAGACAGACAGACAGACAGAGAGAGAGAGAGAGCGGGTAGACGGCCAGAAAGATAGAAAGAGAGACACTGAGAAAGAGAAACTGAAAAACAGAGATTGAGAGGGGACAAAGAAACCAAGTTAGCAAATATACGCACCAAACACATACACGCATATATGCATATACATATATATATATATATATATATATATATATATATATATATATATAATATATATATATATATTATATATATCCAGCCTAAACTCCACATTACTTAATTACCATAGCAAATGTCCTCTAAAAATATGAGATAGCCCTCTTTAAAAACCTAATCCATAGGACCTTTTACATCTCCTCATCTAAAACAATATTCTACAAAGAACTTAGTAATATCAAACAAACCCTTGTTAATAAAAACTTCCCCAACAAACCGTTGACGAACAAAGACGACCCTATCTGCATACCATCCAAAAAATAACAATAACAACACCAATAACAATAATAACAGAATCAATCTATATTACAGAAACCAAATGCACAAAAAACTACAAATCTGATGAACACGTAATAAACAGCATCATACATAAACACATCAAACCCGTCGACCAACAACAAAACTAAAACTAATTATCTACTACACCAAATTCAAAACCTCAAACCTCCTCGTCAAAAATAACTCAAACTCCCCTGAAAACTCCCTAAACGAAACGAATGTAGTCTATAAATTCACTTGCCCATTTTGAGAGTGACTCCCAGAAAACATTGGACATAACACCACAACACTCCGCCATCGCCTTACATACCATCTCTCCGATACTTGTGCTATTAAACAACATTTAATTACAACACATCTAGATGAATACATTTCCTCCGACATTAGAAAAATCCTCACTGAAAATACTAAAGTCATCTATAAAAATAACAATTAGAACGCCTTCAAATTCTTGAGGTGATATACATAAAAAAATGTTTTAAACTAACATTAATAAAATAGCATTCGATATATGTCATGATATATTAACTATCTTTAATGACTAATACACTAATCACAGCAACGCTCTAAAAATAATAGACTCTTCTAATTTAAAAATAAGATGGATAAAAGAACAAGAGAAAGAAAAGAAGAACTAACATCAAAACATATATCCCCCTGATGACGACTGAAGAAACAATCGAAAGCGAACAGGTACTTTTGCTAGTTGTAATATATTTTAATTTATTGAATGTATTTTTAATATGTTTGTATATATTGTATATGTTTTAATATATTCAATATATTTTTTAATATTTCCAATTTAACTTAGTATATAACATTTATTTAAGCAGATAAGCCTCCATGTAATCAAATATATTTACAAAAACTAATACATATATATATATATATATATATATATATATATATATGAGAAGAAACTATTTAAAAAATATAACAAACAAAGGATGTTATGATTGGGGGAAACAATTTTATGTGTCAATACTTAATCATTTCGGTATATTGTACCATCTTTTGGACACTGTTAATATGGTACAATATACCGAAATGCTTAAGTATTGACACATAAAATTGTTTCCCCCAATCATAACATCCTTTGTTTGTTATATTTTTTAAATAGTTTCTTCTCATATTTTCGGATTAATTTCCACACCGTATTTCCACACATATATATATATATATATATATATATCACTTACACACACACTCACACACATATGAATACACACATACACTCATACATATATATGTATATATGTGTGTGTGCGTGTGTGTGTGAGTGTATGTGTGTATTAATGTGTATGTGTGTGTGTGTGTGTGTGAATGTGTGAATGTGTGTGTGTTTGTGTTTGTGTGTTTGTGTGTTTAATTATAAAAATAAGCTCCATAAGAAACAGCTACCAATCCAAGATTGAGTGTTGCAGCGAGGAGCTTACGGGGATAGGCTTAGGTGTATGAACATCAAAAACAATAGTGTTGTCAATTGCCACACACCCATCGTTTTGGTGACCTTACTTTTAGGATTACCCTCGTAAAATTGTATAAACATGTGCAAATCAATATGTATAAAACAACCCCAGAACAAAAATGGGTTTTTTCTAAACATAGGTTGAAAACCTAATTACGTTCTAAATTAATTAGCAAAAGTTTAAATTTGTGACCACATTTGCATCAGGATGGAGTGTCTTTGTTCAAAATCTTTTTGTTTTTGTTAATGAAAAATCAAAATATAGCACTTTTCTGCTAGGTATAAATTGAAAAGAAGATCTACCAGAATAGGTTGTATTTTTTCAAAAAGACGTGACTTTTGTTTTGAATTAAAATGAAATAAAAATATCTAAAAAAAAAAAAAGATATTTTAAGATATTTACATTAACTTGACGATAAAATAAACTGGAGGGTGCTGTAAAATACCGTCTTCTTATCGCATTAATTTTTCGATAAAAACGCTTTCAAACCACTAAAAAGATATCTTAAAGTGTGTATGTGGGGGTAAATATTTACATTTATTTGCCGATAAAATATATCTTGGGAGGGGGCTTTACAATATCGCTTTCTTATCGCATTGATTTGTCGATAAAAACGCCTTCAAACCGTTATAAGGTTCATAACAAGCACGGTTCCTTTTTTTCAGCGGGCACCGCCTAGCGTATTTTATCACAGAATACCGGGACGAGAGAATTCGAAAATTACCAGAATGTTTAATAATAAACAATTTAATCTTAGGATAGACATCTATTGTCGATTAAAGTGTTTTTAAAGAGTTTTATAGAAAGTAAATCCGCCGTTGGACTTGACAACGTTAATGATATATAAGATCACATATATATATTAAATACGTAGTGCAAAAGCTGATTAAAAACGAAAGAAAATTGTTCATAGTTCTTTCCTGCTATCAAATTATACTGCCTATTAAAATCCAGGTGACATCGTGCCTTTCAAACTATGCAGCACCTCTATCTGTTATTATTTTTTAATAACATTCTCCTTTCATGGCTGCTGTTGTAAACGTCTATATCCAAAGACATTTGTGAATATTTTTAATCACCTGGTAGTTATCTATTCTAAAAGCGTGTCCAATCAAACAAGGTAATTATAAAAGAGAGACAATTGAAGGCAAAAACTATTTTCGTCTGGCCATTATTTCAAAGAAAAATAATTATGAAATCTTAATTTCAATCATATGAATTACAACGTGTTGGGAATGGTACATTTTATGTTTAATTATGTGTCAAACAATGGAACAATAGCACTTGAGGAATTCAAATAACAAAAAAAATAAATGTATAAAACAAATAAAGACACATATACACACACATACATCTACATAGACGTATATATATATATATATATATATATATATATATATATATATGTGTGTGTGTGTGTGTGTGTGTGTGTGTGTGTGTGTGTGTGTGTGTGTGTCTATAAGAAATTGACTATCAGGAGGATAATTATAAAACGCATATATATATGTGTGTGTGTGTGTGTGTGTACGTATGTATGTATGTATATATATTTATATATATATATATATATATATGTGTGTGTGTGTGTGTGTGTGTGTGTGTGTGTGTGTTTATAAGAAATTCACTATCAGGAGTATAATTATAAAACCCATATATATATATATATATATATATATATATATATATATAATATATATATATATATATAAAATGTTCTGGTTCCAACACGCTTGGTATATTATATATATATATATATATATATATATATATATATATATATATAATATACCAAGCGTGTTGGTAGATCCTTGCGGAGAGAAAAAAAACCAGCAAATAGTTTGATTGTAAAAATATACTACTAAACATCAACCAGGGAGAAAAAAAGTTTTGAAAAAAACAAAGGACCAAGATATTCGTACCAACCAAAAATAATCTATTGGTACAGTATTTGGCAAAAAGAATAAACAATGTATATGTATATGTATGTATATAAGATATATATATATTCATATAACCGCTAGGAGAAAGCTAATAAGTAAAAAGTGCTCGATACCTAAGTAGAGCCAATAATAAAGATAATCTAGCTAGTCTCACATATCAATTATTGAAACGTGTTATACCTCATACATATGATGCTGTGTCACATCTGACCCATAGCATAAATTCCTACAATCAAAATGGGGATAATTAAGTATTAACTCTATACTGTTGGAGATATACAACCAAAAACATCAATATATAATTAAATGTAATTAAACAGAAAATAATTAAATAGCTGTTAACCTAACAGGACAAAACTGGAAAACTACACTCTATCCGGAAATATATGCTGTAGATTTTGGTAATAAAAAATACCTAATAATATCCATTTTGACGGTAAAATGTACGTATGTTCAAAGAAAGAAATCCTATTCCTTGTGAAATTTGTCAATCAGCATTTTTACAAAGAGCATATTCAAAAAGAGGCATGCGACACACACACTGGTAGGACACGTCGTTCTGATGAGGTGTGTGGATCAGTTTTTTTAACAAAAACAAATTTAAAATGCCACATACAAAAACAACAGATAAGAATATAAACATTAAAAAATCCTTGAAACTACACTCTTTCTTCTCCCATAGACTGACTTCCAGAACTGAACCCACCACTTGAGTCACACATCTAAGCAATATCACTAAGTACTTACTGTCTCATTTACCTTACGCCCTTCGATTGTTCTAACCTTGTTCCTCCCAAACATATGTACTAACTACTTCTGAGAAAATCCTCACTACATCCTCCTCTGACTTCCTCCACTGCAGTCCCCCTTTTACCTTTTCCTCGTCTATACACACTGTTTCAAAATAACAAAGTTCAGATCAGACTTGTAAAACCAACAGACGCGAAATACTAAATGAATTTAATTGTTTGTGTTTGCTATTCACTTTTCCATTTCCTTTCTTCACATTTTGTCGGATTTTTAATATTCTGTTATTTTCTTCCCATATATATATATATATATTCTGTTATTTTCTTCCCATATATATATATATATATATATATATATATATATATATATATATATATAAGGTAAGGTAAGGTAAAGTCGTCGGGATGGCCTAAAGTCGGTATCAGCCAGACAACGAGGGAATCTATCCCCTTTTACCTAGCGCTAGACCAAGAAGATTGTTTTCGCGCCTGAGCTGGAGCGCCCCACCTACCATCAGCTCCTCACTTACCGCACATATCGCTGTGCTACTCATACGCTGGCGAGTTGGCGAGGGCCTGTATCGAACCCGTAACCTTGTGGCTCCTAGTCGGGCGCTCAACCGGCCCTAATATATGTGTGTGTGTGTGTGTGTGTGTGTGTGTGTGTGTATGTATATATATATATATATGTGTGTGTGTGTGTATGTGTGTATGTATATAAATATATATGTGTGTGTGTGTGTGTGTGTGCGTGTGTGTGCGCGCGCACATATATAAAGAAATAATTTAAGAAACAAATTAAGAAAAAAAAACATATATATCTTATGTCACGAAACCCATATTGGTCAAACTTATGTTATTTTTATGAAATTTTAGTACATTTCAATTGTTGTCTATTGCAATAAGAAATAAGATATGATCTCTGACATTTCAAATCTATTTTCAGTCTATATTTTATGAGATCCTGAAAGTAAACACATTTTAAATATTCAGTGATAGATAGATATATAGATCTGTATATATCTCAGGTCACGAAATCTTTACTGACCACATTTTATGGTATTATTTTTATGAAATTTTAATATTTGTTATAATTGGTATGTATTGTAAAGGAAATAAATTATCCTCGATGGTTGAAATTATTTTGGCTTATTCTTAACTCGATACTTAAATCTAAAGTATTATTTTAAATGTAAAACCACAGAGAGAGAGAGAGAGAGAGAGAGAGAGAGAGAGAGAGAGAGAGAGAGAGATCAAGGATTCGGAAAATAATTTTTTTAAAACAGTGATAATAAAAAAGATAAAGACAGCCATTTCTCTTTCTAATAGTAAGATTATATTTTGAACAGGATCGATTTGTATTTTTTTCGGTTCGTGGGTGGTCCCACATTAATAGGGCCTTGTGCCTAACCCGTACACGTGGGGTACGGGGTAAATACCGAGATCATTCTCCCTGACTGAGAATGTAATAGTTGCTTGATGACATATTGTAAATGCTTGCATGCATAATTTATTAGGGATTAATTATTGATTGATCGTTTGATTTGAACGGCATATCAACAAGTATAGGGTTATTTTATGCCTTCAGTTTTGGGAATCCGTTCATTGTACGTTGGTATTTATATTTTTGTATAGTTTCTCTGAATGTTTGAGATTCCATCAAATCACAGAGTAAATAAAAGAACGCAAATAACTGGACAGATACATGGATTAGTATTATGCACGTTATTCGGACTATTGTCCTCATCTTCATTGTGTTCTGTACAACGTTTTGGCCGATATGCCCTCTGGCCTTCTTCAGGTATTTCTTGTTGGAGTCGGGAACCTTCTCGGACTCGGAAACCTTTTTTTCGAATTCGGGAACTTTCTTGTCGTAGTCAGGAACCTTCTTGTCGTAATCGGGAGCCATCACGGTACTTTTAACCGAACCCTTTATTTATTCCACGGGGGTATCCTGTTCTCATTCCGCTAACCATAGCTGGGGTAGGAGTAATGTTAATCATTTTTCTATGTTACTGCCGCCGCTCATGATTGAACCCGGAATCCAGAGATAAATATTATTACAGCTGTCTTAAACTATCTTATCCACTAGGCCATGTGTTTAATTGTATTGTCGTTTCTAAGAATCATTTCAGCACACAATTAATTTGAATAAGAAGAGTTTTAAAACCGATCTATTTAGCCTATAGATATGACACAGACAGGCACTGTTACTCAAAGTCACAGTATACCAAGTAGTAATGGTTATGAAGGGGTACTACCACTTCCCAGATCTCTAAAACTAAAGCTTACCATTTGATCTATTTTGGTGTCAGAATAAAGTAATTTGGGCGAGGGATATTACCCCACTGCAGTGGTACAGTCAGCGTAATGTAAGCCCCGATATCAATGCGTAGTTGAGGATTAAATTTCGCATAAAAACTACTAGATTTATATTTGATCTTTACAATAGTTTTCCTGTTCGTGTGAATTTACACAAAACAGATAATATTATTATTAACTCATTAAAACTAGCAGGAAAAACACCCTCCGTATGGTGTAAAAAATATTTTTGAAGGACATTGCCTGGGGAAGGGTGGAAGCTAAAAATTCAATGTCAGAGGGTTTGTATAATTTATTAAAGGAGTAAAAAAAATAAGACAATTTCAAATGGAAACTTAGTTCTACTTCGCTTTAAATAAAATGTTGATTTCATCTATTATTTATTAATTGAATAATTATTCTGAAAATTTTACACATAAATTTTACGCAAAAAGTTCGTATTTATTTATTTATAAACTTCTTGTTAATATCTTTTTACTGAAAAAAGTAGAAAGAGTAAAAAATGATTTTACATTTTTTATTCAATTTTTGAGAGTACATAATACAAGGTTGTTTTTTATTCTACGTCTTGACGATTTTTGGAAGTGTGGTGTATGTAGTGACGTAGTTCTGGTTACAGACAAATAGATATCGAATCTCCGTTATTAATAGGTTCTAGATTAAACGTTTTCAGATTTAATCTTCTTTATTTTATTGTTGGTTTTATAACTTTCTTCCGCTATACTGTCAGGATTACAAAGGTTCATACTTGAAAGGATTAATCTAATGTTCCTATCATAATTTATCATATGTATGTCTGTCTACACAGTTAAAATTCTCTCATTTTTAGGTGGGATATGTCTTACACTATTTCAATAATATTATTTGATTCCATGTTATTTTTTTAATACGAATCTCCATTTCTTGCACACAATGATGGAATTTTTAGAAAAAATGGAAAAACATGTAACTTTGGAAAATATCTCTAAAACTAACGAGGATATTTCTCTGAATGTTTGAGATGAGGTTTGATGATTAGTATTATCTGCGTTATTCGGACTATTGTCTTCATCTTCATTGTTATCTGTACAACGTTTCGGCCGATATGCCCTCCGACCTTCTTCAGGTATTTCTTGTCGGACTCGGGAACATTCTTTTCGGACTCGGAAACTTTCTTGTCGTAGTCGGGAACCTTCTTGTCCCCGGGGGTATCCTGTTCTCATTCCACTAACCATAGCTGGGGTATGGGCGTTAAGCTGTGTTAATTATTATTCTATGTTACTGCTGCCCTTGATCAGGATTGAACCTGCAATCTAGAGATAACTGTCACTTAGAACTGTCTTAACCTAACTCCTTTATCCACTAGGCCATGTGTCCAGTTGGTAACAGGATGCCCCCGTGGACTGAATAAAGGGTTAGGTTCAAAGTTCTTTGATGGCTCCCGATTACGACAAGAAGGTTCCCAATTATGACAAGAAAGTTCCCGAGTCCAAGAAGAAGGTTCCCGAGTCCGAGAAGGTTCCCGAGTCCGACAAGAAATACCTGAAGAAGGCCGGAGGGCATATCGACCGAAACGTTGTACAGATAACAATATAGATGAGGACAATAGTCCGAATAACGCAGATAATACTAACGAGGACATGTTTTCTTTTTACTAACCACATTAATAGTTTAAGTAAGGGAAGATGGTCGAGGTCAATATAGAATTTAATTTTTACGTATTCATTTAATTTAATTTTCTAAGTAAACCTGATCCACTTGCTTATTAAGTAAACTAAGTATTTGAATTAATTTAATGGTGTTTTTGACACATGAATTCCCTCACACACACACAAAAAAAAGATGTTGACTTCAAAACTGGAAACATCTTTTTTTTTATAAAGATAAATATTGTCTTTTATTACTTAAGAATAAAGAATTTTATTACAATCCGATAAATGGGTAATTCCATATCAAATCATCCAGGCCATGTCACCCACCCACTTCAATTTTTCTGAAATTTTGTCCAAGTGTGGATTATGATAAAGTTAGCCAATTCCCAAATTTGAGCTTCCAATTCAAAAATTGTCGGAGTTATATTGGTTTGTATTTCTCCAGATTTGAGGGGGGTCGCGAAAAATGGTGACTTTTTGTAACTTATTTTTGCCTGTACAATGGGTTCTAGTTCGTCTCTACTCATAGAAAATTAGTTTACAAAAGCATTTTTGCCCAAGGAATCCAAAAATGCTATAAAAAAATCTTAAAGTAAAACAATTTTAAGTTATTGATGAATTCTGATTTTTTCATGCCAAGATCAATATCCCGATGTGGCACTGTCTTTTTTATTATTATTTCACATATATTGAACATTATTTGTACGAAAAAGATATTTTGATATTTGCTCAGAACAAAAAATGCTTTTATAAACCAATTTTCAGTAGTAGGGAAGCTCTAGAACTCCTTTTACAGACAAAAATAGATCACCAGTCGCCTTTTTTCGCCAACTCCACCAAATCGACATAACTCTGCCAATTTTTGGAATTGGAAGCTCAAATTTTGGGGATCGTCTAATGTTAAAATCAAAAAAATTGAAGCGGGTGGATGACAATTTTAATTTTCTGAAGGATTTGACATGGAATTACCCAACTATCAGATTTTTGTAGGGTTTTTTTTTGGGGGGGGGATGCGCAAAAGTTATCATCGTAGGACAAGAACTCTGTGACCCGAATTCAAATTCTACGTGATGTTGTTGGCATTTCATATTGTGGTAATACTCTTGGAAAAGGTATGAATCCTCTAAATATTGGCAACATAGTAGAGTAAACTGGACTCTTTAACCTTGACAAGATAACTGACTTACGAGAGGACAACTCTGAATTCAAACCAGTTGTATTCCGCTTAAACATTGAAATTGTGTCGCATTAAGTTGGGGATGGAAGCTTTGAGTAAATTAATTCCTGATTTTTGGGGAACTTTTAAAATCAGCCCCTCTTATATATTGGAATTGCTTGTTCCTACCTACGTATAAGGCTTCGAAATTATTGATGGAACCTCGTGATTCTACTTCGTACTACATATATAAAAATAGTTGGAGATTATTCTGAATGAAAAGTTGAAATAATAATAAGACAACTCTATAAAAATTAAACATAGTTATTGCATTGTTCTAACATGACGTTAATTAAACGGTCATATGGTTTTTGAGTTAGAAATGTGTGATGAAATGCAACAGTAAGATTAAGAAGAAAAAAGTAGAAAAATTAAAAAAAGATAAAATTTAACGAAGTTCTTTTTTTATTCTGATTTAGCGCTACTTATTTTAACAGTCAGGGGATATAAAAGCTAATATTGTGATAAAAAGTAACAGTACGAGGAAGAAAAATGGAGTATAAAAAATAACATAACGAAGCTACTTCTTTATTTCGACTTCACGCTAATTACTTTGACGGTCGACGGCTATTCGAGCGAAAGACTTGTGATTAAAAAAACGTATAAGGAATATAAAAGAATGGCTTAAGATTAATAATGAAAATACTTACGCTACTTACTTTAACAATCAGTGAAGATTCGATTTAGCATGATGTGATAAGGAGCAGCAATACAATAAAAAAAGACTAGTACAAAAAATAATGGAAATTCTATATCTCGTAATTTAAATCATATTTAAAGAGCCATTATAACTGATATGACGATCAATAAAGAACATTAAGAAAATAAAGGTATATATAAAGATGTGCTTTCTGACGATTTTTTTCCCGTTAGGGCTCTGAAATAGTGATTACGAGTTGACGAAACCGTCTACGATGGGATATAATACAAGAATTCAATCTCAGCTGGTTATTGATAAAGTAAGATGATTTCATAATACAGACTATGATTTGTTAAATGCTGTCTTCATGCGAATCCGGTCTCAAACCCGGCCAGGGGTAGCTGCTAAAGTATAACCACACTAATGAGAGGTGAAACCTCGAAACACGTGTCTGTGGATTACTTATTTATTAATATATATACTCCCACTATACTCCCACTTTGGTTCAGTTCTCTAAATAGAGATTTAATTGTAAAATTCACCGTTCTGGCGTGTAGCTAACCCTCACTTTGTTTACAAAGTTAGAGGACTCTAGTGAATTTATTTCCGCTTAGAAATGTATCAATTAAATATTCTTCTATATTTGACAGCCGCTACTGACGGGTAAGAGACTTGGCGGACGAAAATTCATTCAGGTCTCAAACCCGGCCAGGGTTAGCTGTTAAAGTATAACCACACTGATGTGAGGTGAAACCCCGAAACACGTGTCTGTGGATTACTTATTTATTAATATATATATATATATATATATATATATATATATATATATATATATATATGCGCGCGTGTGTGTGTGTAGTACAGTGAGAAATTTGAAAAAACACAGGTTTCGCCGTGTGTGTTTTTTTTTAGAGACAAGATGTGAAGAGAAGTGGAAGTGAATCCGACAGTATGTAGTATAGTGAGAAATTTGGAAAAAAAAAACAAAAAAAAAACACAGGACTCGGTGAAACATGTTTTTTTTCAAATTTCTCACTATACTATTTACAGTCGGATTCACTTCCATTTCTCTTCGCACGCACACGCACACACACACACACACACACACATATGGGCAAGGCAAATAAGAAATTAAAAAAAAATAAATGCGTTATATTACGTCCAACACGAATTATTATACATCACCGAAGACACCAAACACAAATACGCACATTCATATGCACACAGGTGCGTGGATACGATCATAACGTCACACTCCTCACGCATTTTCATGTGCACATGTACAAACAAAAAGGTGCATTCACGTAAACATTCAACAGTTAAAAAAAAATTAAGTTTGTATCATTTTCAAAAACAATTTTGTTTACCTGACAAATGCCATAGTAAGACAACAACCTCAGTTCCGCAGATCTTCTGTAGAAGAGATTTTTATCTCGAAATATTAAGAATAAATCCCAGGTTAACAAACAACGCCATTGTTACCTTATTTTCTTTACATTTACATTGTGATAGCCTTCAAAACCAACCACCAATATATATATATATGTATATATATATATAATAAGTAAGTAATCCACAGTCACGTGTTTCAAGGTTTCACCTTTCATCAGCGTGGCTATACCGTAACAGCTACCTCTGGCCGGGTTCGAGACCCGAATGAACTTTCGTTCGCCAAACCTCTAACCCGTACGGCCAGAGGCAGCTGTCAAATATAGGAGAATAAATAATCGCTACATTTCTAAGCGGAAATGAAATTCACTAGAGTCCTCAAACGTTTTGTAAACAATATCGAACCAGGAAA
The DNA here is from genome assembly GCA_023376005.1 of Doryteuthis pealeii. NCBI lineage: Eukaryota > Metazoa > Mollusca > Cephalopoda > Myopsida > Loliginidae > Doryteuthis > Doryteuthis pealeii. The sequence continues at coordinate 29,494,116 of CM042164.1, forward strand.
CTTGTGGTTTCTAGCCGAACGCTCCACCGACTGAGCTAACCCGGCCCTATCCAATTCAGCGTATGAGTAGCACAGGCATCTGTGTGGTAAAGTAAGGAGCTGATGGTAGGTGTGGCGCTCCACCTCAGACGCCAAAACAATCTCCTTGGTCTAGCGAAAAGGGGATAGACTCCCTCGCTGACTGGCTGATACCGACAACTTAACTTACTTACATATATATATATATATATATATATATATATTATATATATATATATATATATATATATACTATATATATATATATATATATATATATATATATATATATTAAGATTTGGGCATCTATTTGTAATGTGTAGAGCTTCGATAATCTTTAATCTTTATTTGCTATTTTGTTGTTCTAATATTTCATGTTATGAGAAATAATTTTCTGAAATTTGCATATAGGAGATTATTTTTTTTCAGATGTTAGGCTAGTGAGCTGGTGTCATAAAGATGCATCTTAAGGGGTCTCGATAGGGTTATTGTAGTTAAACCAACGTACATCTTTTTGGAGATACAACTCCCAAATAACATTTTTAATTGATATGTATCCGTGCTAACAATTTCAGACCAGAAATTATGTCATTTTCTTTCACCAGAGCTGCTGACACCTCCCCTCAGCGCGAAAACTAAATACTTGAATTCTCTCATCAGCCCAAGACAGGCAATTGAGTGGAGACCTCGGGAAGCAATTGAAATTTCCGGAGCCGATTGCAACAACTTCCCCTCGTTCGGGTTAGTTTGTCTGGTTAACTGCCACGAAGCAAGTTGTATTACCAGAACTTACTTAGGAGGAGAATTTCGAAGTGAAATTTGAAAGGAAGCTTGAAAAATACCATGGGCTAATAGAACAATGAAGAACAAACAAATGTATCCTTTTTTTGCCTGCATTCGAACTCATTATTTTTTTAACGTTGTCAGACGATTGTTTTCTCGTAATATCGACTTTTGCCGTCCATTGTTTATACACACACACACACGGGCGCGCACACACACACACACACACACACACCACACATATATATATATATATATATATATATATATATATATATATAATACAATTCGAAGGCAATACAATGCGTAAAAAATAAAGACAAAACGATATTTTATATGTCTAATCGATTTCAAAGCAAGAGCTTCATCATCAGAGTGTATTTTCAGAAATGACGTCATTTCTGAAAATAAACTCTGATGATGAAGCTCTTGCTTTGAAATCGATTAGACATATAAAATATCGTTTTGTCTTTATTTTTTACGCATTGTATTGCCTTCGACTTTTATTATTTTATAACATTTATTTATTGCTTCAAGCAAATTACCAATTACTTTTATATATATATATATATATATATATATATATATATATATTATATATATATATATATATATATTAGAATAGTTTCCATCTGCGTTGTCTGCGACGTATTCTACACATTCGTTGGCAGGATAAAGTGGCCAACGCAGTCGTGCTGGATTGCGCCGACATTAACAGAATGTTCTCCATTCTCTGTGAGAGGCGCCTCCGTTGGCTTGGTCATGTCCGGAGAATGGAAAATGGACGCACCCCAAAAGATATTTTGTATGGTGTATTAACAAAAGGCTCCCGATCGGTTGGTAGACACGGCTACGATTTAAAAATGTGTGCAGGAGAGCTATGAGAATATGCCATATTGGCACAAACACGTGTGAGGTAGATGCAAAAAATAGAGCGGCCTGGCGCCTCTACGTTAAGCAAGGCACGGAGAGGGATGAAGCAGAGAGAGGAGTAGCCTCGACAGAAAAGAGAGCCAGAAAGAGAGATAAAAGCCAGCAGCTCCAGAAAACGTCAGGGTGTGTGTGCATTCAGTGCACCAAAGACTGTCACTCAAGAATTGGCCTGCAGAGTCACTGGCGCAGATGCAGATTTAAAAAAAAATATATTTTATTTTGGACACTACACCATCGTGTTTGTGGACGGAAAGGATCCAATAATATATATATATATATATATATATATATATTATATATAATGTGTGTGTTAGACATCTATTAAAGTGATTAGATGTATGTTTCCGGAGCTGTCCGGGTTGAATAATATCCGGCTAAATCACGTTTAATATCTACACGTTTTAAATCTCCTATTACTTACTGTTGCCCAGCTGTACCTATCGCTCGATGCACCTTTTTGTGAAAATATTGCGACTAGAATTATTAAAATTACTAGTACAAAATAAAAAAAACACCCTCCGGGCGATGTAAAAATAGATTTTTGAAACATATTGCCTGAGGGGTGGGAGTAAAAAATTCAATGTCAGTGACTTTGTACCCTAAGTAAGTAAAATCATCAAATTCATTAAAGGATTAAAAAATAAAACAATTTGAAATGTAAGCTTTAAATAAGTATTAAAACAAAACAAACTATATATAGATATATAATACCAGTCATGTATTTATTAAAACTTGTTTTAAAAAACAATGAGGACTATTTAATGTTGCATGTTCAAATTGTGAGTGTATTTATTCTATGTTATGACGATTTTGGGTAACGTGACGTAAGCAGTGACGTAATTTTTGTTACAGACAAAAACCGGAAGCGAATCTCCATTATTGATAAATTTACAAATAATGCAATAAAACTAAATTCATTACATTTGTCATGACATCATAGTTATTCCCGTTATTATAGGTATCTGTTCCTTATTTTCTCACACTGCAGTCCCCATTAACGTCAAATGAATTCAGGCGTAAATATCTCGTAGAACTTTACTCTAGAAAAATTGTTTGATATTGGTTACAGGGCTTTGTTTTCAAATGCATCTTATTGTATTCACTCTCGTGCTTGCTAATACTTAGGCAGCTCTAATATCAATACTTATTGAAAATTGCTTTTGCCCGTGATTTAGTGAGAGAAGAGACTTACCTTGGGTAAAACGGTCTAGGACTTGCTTTGCGTGCAAGTCCACCTTACCTAAGACATCGGAACTGAACGGGTGAACGAGGAGTGGGTGTGCCAGGTATGCAACAACGAAAAGCTAGAGGAGAAGGAAAGGCCTCTTTCTAGAATCGCCTGAGACATTATGGGTAGAGGTTGGAGATAAAACGTCTGCTTCTCTGAGAGGGAGAGGAGAACAAATGGTCATTCAGTCGATAGACTAGAGCGAGCAACGACGTAAATCAAACGAGGAACGAAGGAAAGGTGGAACAGAAAACGGAGGAGTGGAGGAACTGGGCGAGGAGGAGAACAGAGCTCTGAAGGTCACAAGAGAAGAGTCGCTGGTTCAATCACGAGCAAAGAGTGTTAGAGGCACTCGACAACTGTTGCGAAATGCAGAAACATGTTGCATGGACAACTACCAGTTTTCCATAAAACCTTATCCAGCAATGTGCCCAGATAAGTCTCTAGAGACTGGCTGATTTTCTAACAGAACATAGGCTCCGTACAGCACATGACCACATATATAGGTCAATGAACTTGCTGCTGTATTAAGTGTCTACAGCACGTGTTCCCTGAATAATTATGTAATGTTTACGTAAGAATATCTGATTCTACATAAATAAATTAACAAGTCAAATGAAAAAATGTTACCGACTTCGGGAAACCTTACAAAGATTGATTCACAAATGAAATGCGTATCGTAGGAAGCTGGTGAATATGTTAGGTTTGTATTAAATTGATTTGCAAGGAAATAATAAAATTAAGTTTACAGGGTAATGTTAAAACATTGTTGCATTGAGTTCTATACCAGTCACAAGATTTACGAAGATCAATTTCAATAATGAATTAAATTCCCCCGATAGAATAGTAAAGAAAGATAAGAGGAAAGTTCCTTTATTATATTAATCTGATTTCCTTTTATACAGCAGTTAATATAAAATATGAATGTTTCGAGAATGGATAAGGAATATATAAGCCAATCTAAACATGGTCCAAAGAAATAGAAAATAGAGAATTAGATACATTTTCATTTTATTGTCAGGTGTGTATGTTGGAAGTATTCTGATTTAGTTATTTACTAAGCGTTGCTTAGATGTGGCACAAGGCCAGAAGTATGGGCCGCCCAATGAGAATCGAACTCTCTAACAATGGTCTGAAAATCTAGATTACTAATCAGTACACCACATGAGGTGCCCAAAGTATTCTGATATAGTTATTTACTAAGCTTAGCTTAGATATGGCACAAGGCGAGAAGTATGGGGCTCCCAATGAGAATCGAACTCACTAACAATGGTTTGCGAAGCGACCTTGCTAACCATTACACCACACGAGGTGCCCAAAGTATTCTGATATAGTTATTTACTAAGATTAGCTTAGATGTGGCACAAGGTCAGAAGCATTGGGCGCCCAATGAGAATCGAACTCACTAACAATGGTTTGCGAATCTAGCTTGCAAACCATTACACCACACGAGGTGCCCAAAGTATTCTGATATAGTTATTTACTAATATTAGCTTAGATATGGCACAAGGCCAGAAGTATGGAGCGCCCAATGAGAATCGAACTCAATAACCATGGTCTGCAAATCTAATTTGCTAACCATTACACCACACGAGGTGCCTAAAGTATTCTGATATAGTTGTTTACTAAGCGTAGCTTAGATGTGGCACGAGGCCAAATTATGGGGCGCCCCATGAGAATCGAACTCAATAACAATGGTTTGCGAATCTAGTTTGCTAACCATTACACCACGTGATAAGCCCAAAGTATTTTGATATAGTTATTTACTAAGCAAAGCTTAGATATGGCACAAGGCCAGAAGTATGGGACACCCAGTGAGAATTGAACTCACTAACAATAGTCTGCGAATCTAGCTTGCTAACCATTACACCACGAGAGGTGCTCAAAGTATTCTGATATAGTTATTTACTAAGCAAAGCTTGGATGTGGCACAAGGTCAGAAATATGGGACACCCAGTGAGAATCGAACTCACTAACAATGGTATACGAATCTAGCTTGCTTACCATTACACCACGTGAGGTGCTCAAAAGTATTCTGATATAAGATGTGCCCTAATTACCCACCTGGATGTATAGACTAGCCAAGGCCACGTGATTGACTTTTGTAGCCAATCACTAAACATACTGCGTGTAAGGCACACTATTTACCCCCCTCCCCACTGGTCATAATTACAAATGCGCTCACTCAAGACGGGCATAGGATTACCGGACATTTACCCATACTCAGGAAGGACTTATACGATTACCAGATTAACCAAAGGATTCATTATCGAAGGACTCTTTACCAAGAACTGAGAACTCTTTAACAGAGTAACCAAAGGATTCATTATCGAGGGACTCTTTACCAGGGATCCAATTCCATTGGACAAGCGCTCCTGCTTTAAGGCCAAACAATGGCCCTTAAAAACATAACTGTAAGTTTATTTTACATATACATATCTCAAAATACGTATGACTGCCATTATTTTCAGTCGCTGCAAGTTTTTTCATATCAGTCTTAACTGGTGCTTTTTCACTCTTTCCCCCTTTTGATTGCTAATATTGAAAATATTTTGATTTATAAAAAAATCATGATCAGAGCATAATGATAATTAGGTCTATTTTTAGATGTAAATATTTTTAATCCGGACTCATCGAGAGAGAAGCAGAAATTATTTAAATTCAAAACGGAAACATGGGTTTCCAAAAAGCGTGTGAGCCATGCGATCGCTTTGTCTTTGTACATTCGCTGCTTGTTTCGCTAACGTCATGTACATTTCGTTACATTGTATTTCTTCAGTGTAACAGTTTTTGAAAGGAAAAGAAATACTTCAAATTAAAAAATAGAAAAATTCCCTTTTTCAAAAAAGAAGAGTGTTAACCCGTTCATGGTCGGTTAGTAATGGATGTTTTCAGAAAAGAATATATATATATATATATATATATATATATATATATATATATATAATATATATAAAGATATATATATATATAAAAGAAAAAATTTTTCACTGGGGTTTGATTTACAGTAAGTGTCATCAGATCTCCATGATTATTCTAAGTATTCTATCTTTTAGTAGTTTGGATGAACTCAGTTCTTCCTTTTTATTCGGGATTCTGAGGAGGAATGTTCCAAGGACGCCAACTACATGATCTTTATGGTATCACGGTCAATTTCATTTTCCACAGTTTTTCAGATGTCTGGCAAGATCCAGGAATTTATCTTTCTTTTTTGCTTTATTATATTTTACTCTATGGTCCACAGGGGCGGCTAGATGAATAGGATGGCAAGAACTGAGTTCATAAGTTTCAAAATAAAAGGGGACATTTCCATTCTTGTCGGTAAGCCTCTTAAACCAGTTGAACAATTCACTTACTTAGGTAGTAATATCTCGTCCACAAAGAGCGATATTAATACTCGATTAGGAAAAGCATGGTTGGCCACAAACAAATTATAGTCATATGGAAATCCAATCTCACTGACAAACTAAAACGGCAATTCTTACAGGCTGTGGCTATATCAGTACTGCTATATGGCTGCACCACTTGCACCCTAACAAAGCGCCTTGAAAATAAGCTAGATGGGAACTGCACGAGAATGCTGCGCGCAGTCTTGAACACGTGGTGGAAACAGCACCCCACGAGGAAACAGCTGTATGGCCACCTGCCCACCATCTCACAAACCATTCGCCTGAGACGGTCTAGTTATGCAGGACACTCCTGGAGAAGCAAGGACGAGCTCATAAGTGATGTTCTTCTGTGGAAGCCAACACATAGACATGCTAGTGTGGGTCGCTCACCAAGGACATACATTGACCAACTGTGTGAGAATGCTGGTTGCTGCGCAGAAGACCTCCCAGGGGCAATGAGTGATAGGGAAGGTTGGCGAGAGATTTTCATGAATATTTGTGCTGCGTGTGTGACATGATGATGATGATGATTGATTAATACTAGGTCTGGTCAACTGGCCGTAATTTGATAGTTCATTCGTATTTCCCTCTGATATTTAATACCAACTATTTTTGTCAATTATTTTTCTAAGGGATCCAACTATGATTAGTATCCATCCAAACTTTAAACTTTATATGCCCTAAGATCATCATTTGAGAACATCCATGTATTTCTGAATGTTTGAGATGAGGCTTGATGATTAGTATTATCTGCGTTATTCGGACTATTGTCCTCATCTTCATTGTGTTCTGTACAATTGGACATATGGCCTAGTGGATAAGGTAGGTTAAGACAGTTCTAAGTGACAGTTACCTCTGGATTCCAGGTTCAATCCTGACCGGCGGCAGTAACATAGAATAATAATTAACACAACTCCTACCCAAGCTATGGTTTGCGGATTAACAACAGGATACTCCCGTGGACTGAATAAAGGGTTAGGTTAAAAGTTCCGTGATGGCTCCCGATTACGACAAGAAGGTTGCCGACTACGACAAGAAAGTTCCCGAGTTCGAAAAGAAGGTTCCCGAATTCGAGAAGGTTCCAGAGTCCGAGAAGGTCCCCGAGTCCGACAAGAAATACCTGAAGAAGGCCGGAGGGCATATCGGCGGATATGTTGTATACGTTGTTCAGAACACAATGAAGATGAGGACAATAGTCCGAATAATGCAGATAATACTAATCCATGTATTTGTCCAGTTATTTGCGTTCTTTACTTTACTCTGGGGTTTGCTGGAACAGCAGAATTCACTAACTGAAGAGTTCTCTAATTTTTGAATTCAAATTAGATCTGGTCTTCTCTCCAGTATTGTGTGAATCGTTTGTTTCTCAAGACTCCAGGGAATTTTGTGTACATCGTTTTCTAGAGCTGATTCTGTTTTTATTTTCGATATTTTACTGATAGGTTTAATTGAAGTCTGAGTGACAGCAAATCCCCTAAGGTTTCCCAGTATCTTCTTAGTATTCTAGCTCATTTTTATGTTGTCTATATGGTCTTGATTAATCCACTAATCTTCATTTCTCTCTGTCTCTTTTTCAGGCCCCGTGGGGACTGTTCCAAGTTCTTCAACAACAATATTTGCTACCACCATCACAGCCTTTTCATCTCGATAGCAAAATCCAGATATTTGTCTACATGTTCGCTTTCTTGTATTGTTACTGTGACCCGCTGAATCGAAAAAAAGTCACAGGATGACAAGTTGTTTTCTTCATGTCGTGATTTAGTGATATGTTTGTATCTTAAAGCAGTGCTTCTCAACCTTTTTCAGCTCATGGACCATTTTTTATTCAAAAAATTCCCATGGACCAATCCTACTTTTCTTGAATGTTACTGCGAGCGGCTAGCACACGTGTTAAAGTAAGACAAGACAATTCATTTTCCACCGATCATCGACGTGCGCTTAAATAGAGATTTTCAACTGGGGAGGGTCATATGAGAAGCGCTAACTTAGTTCAATTTTTGTGAAACGGTTAAAACATATTCGTGGCTTCGAACTCTCTGGACTCGCTGGACTACGTTGAGAATCACTGTCTTAAATGACCAAACGAGATGATGTGTGTCTCATTTTCTAAGATACATTCTGATCTGTGCATATAACATTTACTGCATGGGAATATTATATTCACTTGCACAATTCTCAGTGGATCAGTTTAACTATCGAATCATGACTATTCATGTATTCCTTTTGTCCTGAGTTTCTCACCAGTTTTTACTGCAAGTCTCCTCGGGTTTCCCTTAGTTTACTAAGTACTCTAGCCGATCTCGGCAATGATGGTCTGTATGGTCTCAGGTTTCCCTCTGATTTCAAGATGCCGATCTTTTTTCCAAACCATTGGAGGCCGGTCCAAGCGCATCAACAACCATTCATTCAACCATCACCTTCATATTTTACAGTTTCTTTCATATTTCTTGCAACATCCAGGTATTTTTTTATCCACTCACTTTCTTTGTTATTATACGTGTGTTCGATACCAGCATAAGCTGTCAATCTTTTTTTTTTGAGGGGGGGTCTACTCAGGTCTCTAGGACTCTTTTGACTATTCTAGACAATCTTATCAATGCTATTGTCTGCAGAGTCTCAATTCTTCCTCTGATTTCCAGTTCCTCTAGTTTGTTTTCTAAATTATTATTATTATTATTATTATTATTATTATTATTATTATTATTATTATTATTATTATTATTATTATTATTATTATTTTCACTCCAGTAGAGTTTTTTCATACAGGGGTTCACTGGAGGCTGAGTGATAGCAAGTGTCCTCGTGTCTCCAGGACTCTTCTGAGTATTTCCGCCGATCTCAACAATGCTGTAGACTGGATGGTCTCGATTCTTCCTCTAATTTTCAGTTCATCCATACTCTTTTCTAGACCCCTGGGGACCGTTCCTAGGGCACCAATTACAATTGGCATGATCTTCACCTTCATGTTCCACAGTTTTCTTAGTTCTCTGGCAAGGTCCAAGTATCTGTCTATCTTTTCGCTTTCTGTCACTTTAGCTCGGTGATCGGACGGACGGCAAAATCCACGAGATGACAAGTTGTATTCTTCATGATGAACACCAGGTCTGGTCTCCTGGCTGGGATTTATTATTATTATTATTATTATTATTATTATTATTAGGAAAATAAAAAACACCCTCCGGGCGATGTAAAATACATTTTCGAAAGATATTGCTTGAGGAGGTGGAAGTTAACAATTTAATGTCGGAGAGTTTGAACCATAAATCATGAAATCATCAAATTTATTAAAGGAGTAAAAAAAACAAAAAAAAACAATTTGAAATCGAAACTAAGTTCTATTAACTTTGAATATCTATTAAAATAAAACAAACTATATATAAATATATGATACTGGGGATGTATCTATTAAATCTTGTTTTAAAAAACAATGAGGACTGTCTAATGTTGCATGCTCAAATTTTGAGTGTATTTATTCTGTGTTATTACGATTTCGGGTATAGGGACGTAAGCAGTGACGTAGTTTTTATTACAGACAAAAACCGGAAGCGAATCTCCATTATTATTATTATTATTATTATTATTATTATTATTATTATTATTTCTTGCGTGATTTTCACAGCAACTCTGATGGTTTTTAGCTTGAATGTATGATAGCAAATCTCCTCATGTCTCCAGAGCTCTTGTAAGTTGTCTACTTGATCTGAATAGTGCTGGAATCTGGATGGTCATGATGATTCATCTGATATTTTGTTTCAATTAACATTCTGGCTATTCTAAGTGTTTCAGATCCGATTGGAATCCTTGTTTCCATTATATTTCGTGACACCGTCAGAACTCTGGGATAATACAGGTATCATTTCAGTTTTTTGCTTACTTGTTTCTTTCTTTAGTCTGTTGGAACGACAAAAATTTCATCATTTATTTTTTCTATTATCATTACATAAAATAAAAACACC
>CM042164.1:29509422-29574422 GCA_023376005.1 Doryteuthis pealeii
CGCCCCTGAAAAATCCTTTAAACGGCATTCTGTGTCCGTGCAGAACTTATGAATGGAATGTGTTGCAGGTTGGTCAATTCTGCTGTGCCCATGTGTATGAGTCCATAGTGAATATTACTTGTGAATTCATGCTTACTTCTCAAGCAGTGCCCATCGTGTGTTGCTCGTCTTACTTGTATGATTTGTGAGATGTAGTTACGGCTTCCAGAATTTGATCAAAACAGCAAGTAGATGTCAAGTTTCCACGGAGCTTTTTTTTTTTTCAAGCGTTGCCTTAAATTCTACGAGGTGCAACCATACAGTAGTACTGATGCGACTACAATTTGGAATAATTCTCGTTTTGCCATTTAAGGTGGGGCAATAAAGAACAGTCCATTTTTACATTTTATCACACAATAATCCTAGCTACTATTATTGGTTGAGCTTTAGGCTTCTAACTTGTATGTTTTCTTTGTCTCAATAAATGTATGGCACAGGGAAACACTCTGGAAAATCGTGGATTATTTGTTGTAGCTGCGATAAAGATGTATTATATTAGACAAGGCAGAGGGTGGGTATTGTGTGTTTTAACGAAAACCAATGTGGTCCTGCACAATATGTATCATAAGATTTTCATATCTAAATAGTCACTAGTGCGTGTGTATGTATGTATGTGTCGATTTTGTTTCTACCATTCCCCGCTAATTCGAAATTAATATTTACCTCTTTTAGCCCAGAAGTAACAAGGCAAATGGGAGAAATAGGCATTTGAAAATTGTGTCGCACCAATATTTCCATTAACGATGTTTCTTGCTTTGAGAAAAGAGTTTTCGCCATATTATAATTTATCAGTATAAAATTAACTTTCACTGCTAAGCATATAAGCAATGATCGTTTTCTCGGAAACTAGATCTCTCTGTGATCATTAAATATATAAACCAACCTATGTATTTAATAGTTTAAACACCAGCCCCGCAACATCAACTGTCAGTGACCGAGGGATAAGAAATCAGGCTGGCAAACAGTCAGTCGAAGTTCGATCCTAGCCAAAAATTGTTGTGTCTAGCTACACTGAAGAGGCCTGAAATGCCAAAACACGTGCCCGTGGATGACTTATATATATATATATATATATATAAGAAAATTTTGAAAAAAGTGTTCCGAAAATGGGATGAATTTAATTATCTATGTTTAAACATTTCAGTTACATTGAACCTTCATCAGGATGTCTTTTGGGGTGAAGAAAATGATGGATGTTTTTATATGTGTCAGGAGATGAAAATATTCTTAGTTATGTAACTGTATTTGATCAGCTTTTTATTCCCAAATAAATTTGTTCTGTTTATAAAAATTAAACATTGAGCTCTTTCTACGGAGCCTGAACTCTACAACAAACTACTGTTATAGAATAGGACCAGCCTAGAATCACCTTTTACCAAGAAAATTGGTACCCGAACTAAGAATAAGTATATATATATATATATATATATATATATATATATATATATATATATATATAGGGGAGCATGATCCTATCTATATGTCTATATATATGTATCTGTGATGTTATGCATGTATGTGCCAAAGTTTAGTCTTCGCTAAACAATTATATTGAAGATGATGAAGAGACAAAGGTTATAATATCTATATGTTTGTGAAGACCTATTATCATTCCGAGCATCATTTGTCCTTCTGAACTCAATCAGTATTCTGAACGAATGAGTTCAAAAGTTCTAAGAGTTATTTTATTTTTAGATATTTTATTTTTAAAGTCTTATTTTTGTCTCTTACGTCTTTAACTCCGTGTGTATTTAGGTCTGTGTGTGTTTGTGTTTGTGTGTATTAGCGTGCTTATAAAGATATATATATATATATATATATATATATATATATATATATATATATATATATATATATATATATATATATATATATTTATTTATTTACCATACCATCGTTTCCTACCTGATGATGACAAACTGTATTTCCGATACAGAACCTTTGGTGGACTTACACCAGTTACACCCCGACACCAAAAAATGGCCCGAAAAATTAGAAAGGATCAACCAAAAACTCGTACGACAAGAATTGTCTGTACAGTTCAACAAAACTTGTATAAAAGAAAAAATCCTGCCAAAATACACTTATTTTAATATATATATATATATATATATATATATATATATATATATATATATATATATACTCTTTGGTGGGGTACCACGTTTTTTTTGGTATTAGAATGATTCTAAACTGGTCCTTTCCTCCAACAGTTGGTTGCTGCAAAGTTCAGGTCACGTTTGAGAGCTCAATGTTTGTTTTTTATAAACAGAGCAAAGTAATGTGCAAAGAAAAAAACTTAAAGACCGGGTATGTAGAGATTATCTGTATAATACTACATAGTCGGTCTTTAAGCCTATTTTCTTTGCATATATATATATATATATATATATATATATATATATATGAGGTGATGAATTTGGTGATGAACTCAGGGGGAGTGAAAGTTTGTGAAGATTTGGTTGGTCAGAGGATATCTATCATGGAAAGTGGAGGGGGAAAGTTTAGAGGATTGTAGTTTGTTGCCCCCTCCACTTTCCATGATAGATATCCTCTGACCAACCAAATCTTCAAAATCTCTCCCTCCCCTTGAATTCATCACCAAACTCACTTTCTCTTCTATAAATACAAATGTATGTACCATGTTTTGAATAAACATACTCATGAGGTTTTACTTCGCGTTACTGACTTCCGGAAAGGCCAAAATCCATATGCACACCCCACAGTACGACGGATTAGGTTTTCTAGCATTGGTAAGACAACCGGTCTAGGATAAGTATAACTAGATTCAAATTAGTAATACTCCGCTTAACAATTGACCTTGTGTCACTTCTACTTCGTGTTGGTTGTATTTTTAAATAAGGTTATCAATGAATATTTAATTCATAGTCAAAAATATTAATATATAGAATAAAGCTTATTCATTAAGGTCGTTTTAAAAAATCTGGGTTAGATTTGCCTTAAAACCGCCTATGTTATTAGTGCGTTTATGTCTTCCATTTTGGGCACCTCATGTGGTGTAATGGTTAGCAAGCTAGATTAGCAAATTATTGTTTGCAAGTTCGATTCTCATTTGGTGCCCCATACTTCTGAACTTATGACTACGCGTAGTAAATAACGATGTCCTCAATTTTTACCAATGAAAGGTATTAGAGACAACAAGAAAATTGAATATTGTGATTTACCGAATATGAAATTACTTGGTGTTATTCATCTCTAATATTATTAGTTTATTCTCCAACGAATTAACATCAAACCTTTGAATGATTTTATATAGAAACCAATTAAAATATAATTAAAGTAAGTGTAATTGCATTATCATTTACTTTCGTTTATAATTTAATATATTTCATTACACTAAAAAGTAAATACTTACGCCCGGAGTGCGCGTATTCTTACTAGTGTGATTAATCATGTTTTTATGTATTATTTTATTCGTCTGGCTTATTATGGTGGTCAGATAAAATATTTTCCGGTATTGGTCCGATCTATGTATTTGAAAAATGGTTTTCATAATGACAGACATTGTGAAGTGTCAGTCAGGTAAGCTTTTTAACTTGATAAATTATGTAAAGCACTCAGTCCTTTTACAGTAATAAAACTTTTCGTTTTGTATGTTTTTTTAATAAAATTTAATTGTAGCTAAATACTTTTTTCAAATGGCATTTTTGGCGGCTGTTGAACTTAATATCGAGAACCGTCATATTTATAGAATTTATATACGGCCACTTACCTCCTATTATTGTATACCCTTTCGTTTGCTTTACTTATTTATATTCTTCTTTTTCTGTTCTAGCATCTCTTAAGTTCTTCTTCTGACGTATTTTCTATCTTACGTCTTCTTCTAGCGTCGCTTCTAACATCTGGACTTCGTCTTGGTGGTCGGTCGCACTTAACTCATTCCTTCTTCTAGATCATTTTTGTTACCAAGACATTCACCAACCACAAAATCGTGTTATTTTCTTAAGCTTTTTATTTACATAACTAAACAGTTCATGTAACTAACATCTGACTAACATAGCGCGCGTATGCAGTGAGTTCCAGTTAAGGCAGGACATCTTCGTCAAACTGAAAACTGAGGACCCAACCAGGTCCCACGTGACTTCACGTATTTCGCGGGCTTTCTGTACTATTCCATGGAAAGTCCCGACCGTGATATGAAATGGGCGATCCCTTTAGAAATACAAGGGATTGACAATAATCTTATGCAACCGCATAGATTATGTAACACTATCACACAAGCCATCCAAGTAAGAACACTTTTTCTATTAACTTTTACTTTTATCTAATCCATTCATTTTAGAAATTAATAAAGATACGATGCTCATTCAACTGTAGTATGTGGAAAGTTAATAGATTACAATGGAGTTATCAGAATAATAATTAAGATACTTTTATTTATTTTGTTATTGTCTAAAAAAAACTATAATGGTTAAATTTTTAAAAAAATACTAATAGTACCAGGTCACTGCCTTCGTGATTTTTGAATTTTTTCTATAAAGATAAGTCTGAATAATTAAATCAGAGTTTTTTAGAAAGGTTTTGGAGGTCCTTACTGTTGTAAATCAAAACAAATATATCAGTAGAGTGGAGTAAATATGATGCTTTTTAAGTAAGTAATCATTCTTTTTAAATTATCAAATGTTTTATTTGGTATAGGAGGTACTTCTAACCGCATTCATTGTAGTACCATATCCAGAATACAAAGAAATACATTCCACGTGTATTCAATATTTAGTTATTTATTTACACACACAGAATTAAGTCGACGAGGCGGCCTAAAGTCGGTATCAGCCAGTCAGCGAGGGCGTCTATACCCTTTTCAATAGCACTAGACCAAGGAGATTGTTTTTTGGCGTCTGAGGTGGAGCACCACACCTACAATCAGCTCCTTACTTTACCACACAGATCCCTATGCTACTCATACGCTGAGTTGGCGAGGACCGGTATCGAACTAGGAACCTTGTGGTTTCTAGCCGAACGCTCTACCGACTGAGCTAACCCGGCCCCTTATTTATTTACACACACATTTTCACTTCTCAGCCACCAACTATCTGATGACAAACCTCTGGGCCACTCTGATTTTCCGCTATTTCTAATAGCTGCAAAACAAATAATTTTCGAGATTAAAACATTTTTGCTATAAACTTATTCCAAGCACTTTGCAGTTTATATTTAAGGAAAAAATCTGAAAAAAAAGTATTAAATTTGCTTTTTTCATAAGAATTTTCCCTATGTATTGAATGACAAAATTTTGAATATTCACTTAATTTTAAAGGAAAACTGAAGACTATAAACGGTTAAATTTCGAAGTAAAAAAACATTCAGAAATAACAAAATGTTTTTTGTTTTTTTTAAGACTGTCATTTTTCCATTGCTATTTCGATTGACTTAACTTTCGAGTAATTATAATATAAATTATTTAGATATAAAGTTACATGATAACAATCCTCGGAGTCAACATAGACAGTTTAAGTCGGTAACTATAATGATTTGAAAAATATTATATGACGTTGAATATTGAAGATTGTTTTCTTAAATTGGCATTTATATTAAAATACAGGGTATTTTTAAAGAATTTTTTTATCTTATGACAATTTCTAATTCATATCGGCAGACTGAGCGTAAATATTGTTAATCTCTTTACAAAAGAGTTTTGCTTTAAACATCGAAATATTCTTCGTTTCATATTCTGTTAATTACAATATTAAATTTCTTGTTGTCTCTAATACCTTTCATTGGTAAAAATTGAGGACATATCGTTATTTACTAAGTGTACCTTAGATGCGTCATAAGTCCAGAAGTATGGGGCACCAAGTGAGAATCGAACTTGCTAACAATAATTTGCTAATCTAGCTTGCTAACCATTACACCACATGAGGTTCCCAAATGGAAGACATAACCCGTGCTAAAACACGCACATACACAAACGCACACACACACGCGCACACACGTACATATATATATATTATGAGGTCACAATGGATACCCATAACTCTCTATCTATCTATCTATCTATCTATCTATATTACTATATATCTATCCAACCATTCCTATCGGCCATCGCCCTTTGCGAATCTCCCCCACAGTACAAAGAATCAGCACAGATCTGATTAATGTATGTTTTTGCTGGTCAGCCTACACTGGTGTGTCCATGAGTAGGTGTACTCAGAGAAATGTCACATGATAAAATCCTTACTTTTCCAGTAGTGTCTAGTATTTCTTGTTCGTCTTAATTTGATGGTTTGTTTGATAAAACCGTTAAGGTGCTTTTTTGTATGGTGCTGCTTCAAGGATTTGTTTAATAAAGCATACAGCATTCTTGTGTCGTTCTCATCTTTTTATCCAAGCATTTAGTAAGCGTCCAAATGGTGCAGACTTACATTAGCACAGACACAGCATGGAAAAATTGACGTTTTATCTCTCTCTCTCTCTCTCTCTCTTATTATATATATATATATATATATATATATATATATATATATATATATATATGGTATGTACGTATCGAGATATAACTCAGAAAAGGGATGTCACTCAGATTCGAAATCTTGCATATACCTTAATATCCCTATAACTATGAAGCACACCAAATTTGGTTATTGATTTCTATTGATTAAGGGTTATAATGAATTAATTAAACAAAAATCAAACAATCTGCGATAATCCTGGCATGGCTGCTGCTGCTAATATAAAAAAAATCGCCGACTGCTGCCTATTTCAGCAGGGATACTAAATGGACACACGGTGCCGCCTGCTGATAATTTGAAATAGACAAATTCGTGCTCTAATCGTTTCAGCTCGAAATTTTTCGCGTATACCCGGTCGAATCTTAGTAATATTTATTTGGTTAGAAATAAAAAATAAAATAATTTTTTTTTAAATATGTAATTTCTATGTGGTTTTATCAATTGATTTAATTTTTTTTTACAGCGAATTAAATAACAATAATAAACGAAAACATTTAACGATTAATAATTGTTGTACCGGCTGTTCCTACAGTGGAGAATATACACCGGTTCTCACTATAAATAGTGAGACACCGAGTGAAAAGGTTGTACTGTTACCGTTTAACGGCAAGCTAGCCGTTCTTGTACCTCATTGTAAATACACTTGTCTCATTTTACCCTACCTCGACTTGACTTCTTTTTTTACTGTTGAACTAACATCACAACAATAATAATTCAACTTGTTATTATTATTAATTATTTCATTTTAGAATAAAATATATCCATTTTTAATCATTATATCTCAAACCTTTATATTCCACCTACAAATAAGGGAAGGTTTAATTGTTACTTTCTTTGTTACTTTTATGGGTAAGAAAAGGAAATAAATTAAACTGATAAACCTCTCCAAAGTATGTACAAAAGAGTTTAAAAAAACTCTATTATAAACCAAAACAAAAGAGAAAAAAAATTGTAATACGGACAATTGGGAATATTTAATTCTTAGCATTTTATTGTTACATTTTAATACGGTAAAAAAGGAATTAAACTAATACATGTCTACCATGGAAATCAACAGGCAATGAAGCTCGCTTGAAAAAATAAAAGTGTTTCAAAAATGCAAACATTAAACAACAAAAAGAGACTATTCTTAAAACAAACGAATATTATAATACACTAATTCTTAGCTTTGTTTATCGTCAAATCTTTAATAAAGTTTAAGAATGTATTTTTAAAATTAATATCTTAATAGAAAAAAAACATTCCTAAAATAAATAAGCATTCTACTACACAAATTCTCTGCGATCAGTTTTTAATTTGATAAATCATTTTCCTCTTATTTTCTTTCTTCTCATTCACTCTCTGGTGTTCCTAATTTTTTTTTAGTCCGGTCATGGACCGAGTCCTTTTGCTAGTATATATATATATATATATATATATATATATATATATATATATAAAATAAAAGGAAATTAATCCGACAGTGTGAATTTGATATATTGAAAAAACAAATGATGTTTACAAATGCTTGGGATCCCCGAAACGGTGCATATATATATATATATATATATATATATATATATATGGTATTTGTGGAACAAAGTGACTTACCGGTGTAAATGGTCACAGTGGTTAGTTGATTCAAGTTTCACAATGATAAGGCAGCGATATAACAAATATAAAGTGCTCAATACGTTAGTAGAGCAAATATATTAACATAAACGTACACGGTATTAACCTACTCGAGTTTCAGCATAAGGATCTTTAGGGTTAACTCTACTGGATTAATCAAGATATTGATTAATGACAGTCGATTACACGTGTGTGTTTTTGCGATAAACGGATAGTGTGTGTGTGTGTGTGTGTGTGTGTGTGTGTGTGTGTGTGTGTGTGTGTGTGTAAAATATAAATCGGTGGACTGAGATCAAATAGTGGACGAGGCAGTTAGTGTTTCATTTCGATCTAATATTTCAGGGAATGCATAAATCCATATGTTCTTCCTCCAAATTATTATAGATACTGACTTAAACTCTATGTTGATTCAGAGGCTTGATAGCAAGTCACTTTATTTTTAAATGATTTATATTATAATTATACGAATGATAAATCTACATTTTCAACATTGAACAACTTTTGAATAGAGAACCTATATACAATTTTATTTTGGTTATATTTATTCTGAGTGTTGCAGAGTACTTTGAACAAATTCCTCGAATTTCCTCTGTTTTCAGATTCACAAGGTCGAACTCTTTCGACGCTTTGTTCCATGACAGCACATTTTTGTTCTGGCTCCAACGTTCTAATTTTTCTTTGAATATTATTATTCAGTTCCTTGAGTTTTCAAGGTTTGTTTACATAAACTCATCCATAACGATAACCCCGAAGGAAAAAAATTAATAAATAAACATCGGTTGCTATTAAATCTGACGATCGTTCCGCATGAAATTAGTTGGCTATTGAATATTCGGCTAAGAGGCTCTATTGTCGCTTTTGCAGTATAAGGCTTTGCACCATCCTGCTGAAACCGTATGCTATATCATTAAATACTGTAAATCTTTTATAAATACTAGCAAAATAAAAAACGCGCTCCGGGCGATGTAAAAACAAATTTTTGAAAGATATTGCTTGAGGAGGTGGAAGTTAAAAATTAAATGTCGGAGAGTTTGAACCATAAATCATGAAATCATCAAATTTATTAAAGGAGTAAAAAAAAATAAAACAATTTGAAATCGAAACTAAGTTCTATTAATTTTGAATATCAATTAAAATATAACAAACTATATATAAATATATGATACTGGGGATATATCTATTAAAACTTGTTTAAAAAAACAAAACAATGAGGACTGTCTAATGTTGTATGTTCAAATTTTGATTGTATTTATTCTACGTTATGACGATATTGGGTAATGTGACGTAAGTAGTGACGTAATTTTTGTTACAGACAAAAACCGGAAGCGAATCTCCATTATTAATAGATGACTGGAAAAAATGTATTCTCTAAATGGTAAGTGAATTTACTTACTGTGTTTACCATCGATTATCAAATATACAAAAGTCATCCCAAAAATTAGGTCTCCATCATTTTAAAGTTTGAACATATATCTATTTTACTATTTAATCACCATTTTGGTCTAAGCAGTTTGGCGCTGTGGCATTTTCTTTATGCCAATTTCATACCAGCTGTGGGTGATAGCGATCAAATATCATGGGCCATTTGACTATACGTTATATTCTCCTCTGTGAAGAGATGATTAAATGTTGGATCAGTGTATATATATATATATATATATATATATATATATATATATATATATATATATATATATGTGTGTGTGTGTGTGTGTGTTTGGGCAGAATTTTTTCATTTATGCATGTAGAATTTAACAAAATACACATCTCCTTTTTAACAAATTTACAAAGTTCAAGTCCCGACTACTTTCGGCACTTCGAAGTGCCATCATTCTTCTCCTTCCAGCCTCCACATTAATATAATTTTTAAAAAACTGGAACGCATCACCCCTGATCTTGGCACTTCGAAGTGCCGAAAGTATTCAGGACTTGAACTTTGGTGGACTTATCCACGAATTCAACCCAAATATTAAAAAGTTGTCCAGAAAACTCAAAGATCAGAAATAAAATTGTTAAACAGGAGATGTGTCTTTTGTTTAATTCCACACACACACACACACACACACACACACACACATATATATATATATATATATATATATATATATATATATACATTATGGACTCTCTCATCGATTATCGACGTATGAGGGTGCATACACACAATGAACTCCCACACAGTGATTTGTTTATTGTGGTGAAGGCTTGTGTTGCACCATCCACACTTTTTGACACAGTCGATAGGAAAGAATTGGTGCATCAAGGGTTGCCACAAACCCAATCAACGACCGACCTCAGGAATTTTGAATTAAGAGTTATCCCTCTCCTAGACTGGTTACCTACCCAAGGTTGAAGGGCTCAGTCTTCCCTACTATTTAACCCATAGCTGGAGGGAATTTTGAATTCAGAGTTATCCCTCTCCTAGACTGGTTACCTACCCAAGGCTGAATGGCCCAGTCTGCCCTACTATTTAACCCATAGCTGTAGGGAGAATATATGAATTCATACCATTTCCAAGGGTATTAGCGCTATGTAAAATGCTAACAACTTCGTCTAGGAATTGAACTCGAACTATATATATATATATAATATATTATATATATATATATATATATATGAACCTTTTCTATATATTTGAACCTTTTCTACATATTTTCCAAACTCAAGTCATTCAAAACACCCACCATCTCTTCAACAACAAACATATTTTTCCTTTACGTGTTTCATATTGTCCTGAAGAAGGTTTCTTTGTAAACCGAAATGTTCGAACATCGACACTACGACTAATAATAAATTTTCATCCAGTTTAACATCCCATGTTTGGCTACATTTCGGATTGATGTATTCTTTTTTACTCCCATATATATATGTATGTATATATATATATATATATATATATATATATATATATATATATATAATATATATATATATATATATAAAAGGGAAAAGGTGACTTACACGATGGTTAGATAGTGCAAAATTCAGGAAGGTAAGTCAGCGATATAACAAATATAAAGTGCTCAATACGTTAGTAGAGCAAATTTATTACAATATGAATTCATATTTATGTTATGAACTGCTCATCCACCTGGGTTCTATCCTTAAGCATCACGGTCACCAACCAGGGCCAACAGGTGGCCCCATTGAGGGAGTCTAACCCCTCTGCAGAAGTGCAGTCGTTTAATTCTAACGCCCCAGATGACAAGGCGGGGAACTTTCAGAGAAAGCAAGGACAATAATTTGAAGGCCAAAAATGAAAAATTCATAGGAATAAAAAGACTTATTAAAACGATTAATCTGCTGGAAACTTTGCATCATAGTGATAGCATAAGACAAAATGAGATGCCCAGAAATAAGTATTCTTTATGTTTATAAAAATCAACTCGAAAAAAAAACAAAAAATAGAACAAAAAAACTATAACGTTTAGTTTCGCATTCCGATGGATTCGCGATGAAAAAAATTGCAGGAAATTTACAATTATATAAACTTTTATCAGCTTCATTATCTGTATGTATTTACCCAACCCATTCTCTACGGGAAGGATATGACACTTCAGTTCTGTTAGGCGATAGCGTAGAGCTCTTTTAAATTCAGAGTTTTCCTTCTCCTAGACTAGTTACCTAAATAATCCACCTGGGTGACGGAAATAGATGGATTCATATCTTTTCCAAAGTGATTTGCAAATTGAAATGCTAAAAAGTTTTATCCTGGATTTGAACTTGAATCACCTATTCCATTTCCCACAGCAGTAACCGTTAGGCGAAGAACGCTTCCTAGCCTTATTAGCGGTATTTTCTTTAGGGAATAGCGAAGTTTGAATGGGGAGTTTATATCTGGAATTCGGGACGCCCGATAATATTTACTTTGATATATCGGCACAAATACTGGCAACGTTGGCTCTGGTGCGTTACACATGTCTTAATGTAATACATTTGTATATATTTATTTACCAACCCCTACGCATAAATAGGATGTGACACATGGTCAACCATTTAAGGGGAGTTTAATAAGCTTTAATTCAGTTTTCCTTCTCTTAGATTAAAGAACGTTAAAGTGCCCAGCCCACCCAACTATTATCGGAAATATGGGTTATCTGCCTCTTAATGGGTTTCTGGAAGTCCAGACGCTAGGGGGGCAGAGAGAGTCCAAAATCGGGAGAAGAGTTTCGGTAGGCATTGAGGGGAGAACAATCAACCACCCGTGAGAGTCAACACGGGGAACTCTACAGGCAGGCAAGAGAACAGCTTTAACACCAGACAGGGTAAGACCTGAAAATTGTACGGACGAGGCAGCAGTCCGAAACGAAACAACGACAGCATAGACTACTGCAACCGCGAAGACTATATTCTCCAAACAAGAAACCATTACAGATACAATTCTCCAAAAGCTAAATAAAACACTTTTCAATTGCTTTTAATATTTCACCACCCGCCGAGCGATGGTGTTTGGCAACTTTCAATGAGCCTATGAACATTCACGAACTCTTACACACACACACCTTTGAGCACTGTTCTTACATTTGCACCCAATGAAAATTGTTAACCCAATTATATACAATATATTTGCCTTGCACCTTTCTGACTAACAGAATTACTATTGTTCCTATCTTCTTGTTTACTTTTTCCTGTTAATATTTCTCCATGGAGGAGAGAATAGTTAGATGCATGCCTTTCCCAAGGGTATAAGCGCTATGTGAAATGCAAACACCCTCGTCCAGGATTTAACTCTAGTCACCGTGTCCATTTTCTAAAACAATAACCGTTACCCCATGCGTCTTTAATACACGGTATAAGCCGATGAAGGTATGAATACAGAGAAAGGCGCATTCAATATCGAACATACTTTCAAAGTCGTATTAATGAAAAGATGAAGCTCAGTGGTGACACTAAGTTAGATCATTTAGCGTTACATTGGAGAAATGCAATTCCGACATGTTAAAAGCTAATAACGCACACAATGATGAATGCAGTTTCTATCTGTCCATCTTAAATTATCGACATATCAATGCAACAAAGTCAGAGGAAATGTGGTCGGGATTTTGCTAAAAACCTCCTGCAGTGTCACTTGTACAATTGTAGAAAAATTCCCATGGTATTCTGGTGGAAGTATATCGCTGGCTAGTAGCTCGATGGAAGAGGAAAGACTTCCATACAAAAAGCAACAAAATTGGCGTCAGTGCTAATATATTTCCACACTAAAGGAATCGGATTTGAAAGCATCGGCTAAAGTATCTCCAAATCCTGTCGAAGGAAGTTTAATTCTTTGAAACCTTAGGGAAGTAACGGATCAAATTATTATTCATGAAGAGCTACCTGAACATGGCAGTAATAAAGGTTGTACTTCTGGAAGCATAAAAGAAAAATAGGAAAAGAGTAGTGAGAAATGAAGTGGAAGGATACTTGTAAAAAGACCGACTTCCTCTCATGGCCCAACCTGTTAATATCTGCAAATTGGTTCTATGCACATTCGTGTAGATTACATGATATTCAGTGTTCCATATGCAAATGAGAGAAATATAAAAATGGTGACAGAGAGGGAAAGAGGTACAGAGAGACAAAGAAGAAAAGAAAGAAAAAAAAAAGAAGATAGAAAGAAAGGAAGAATAAATATAGAGATGGTGACAAAGAGGTACAGAGAGACAAAGAGGAAAAGAAAGAAAGAAAAAAAGAAGAAAGAAAGGAAGAAATAAAGAATGAAAAAAGGGAGGGGGTATATATGTGTGATTTTCCCTTTGCTGTTTGACAACATCTGATTTTAGAGACTTGTCATTTTTTTGTAGGTTCAGCCGTGATTATAAACAATATTTATTTTAACTAGCACATATATGCACCCACCGGGTGCAAGTATTTAAGTTTTAATGTAATAAAATATTATATGAAATTAGAAAGGCTAATGAAACTAAATAAGAATGCAGATAAAAAGATTTGAAACAGAGGGCAGGTATAATCGATAAATAGAACAACTGAAACTTACTCTTCCATCACTCTCGTCTTTCATTGTTATTTTTTCTAATTTAAGTATTTAGTTAAAAGAAGAAGTAAAGAATAAAATGACAGTTATTTCTTCTTGTTAATGGATTTCATTTAAGATTTATTGAAGACATTTTTGCTTATATTCATTAAAATAAAACCAAACAATTAGAAATCAATAGTACTAAACATATATTTATTAAAATCACATTTTAAATATCAATATGCAAATTAGCCTTCCCGTTCACACTGTAAACCGTTATTTTGTTGTATATATAAATATAAGTGCATGTTATTAATATGTGGATATGGTCAACAGCATTAATAATGTAAAACAATTTTATTAATAATTGAGATTTAAATAAAAATAAAATCATTGAGATTGTGATGTCAATAACAAAGGGAATTGTGACTTGAGTAGTAATATAGTTTCGGTTACAGACAGAAAAACACACAATCTCCATTATAATAAGATATCACTAATTAAAGATTTGTTATTCTCATATATTTATAGATTTGTCCCTTAATTTCGGACACGTGATATTTTAATAAAACATTAAATCAATCATAGCCCCCCTCCGTATAATGCCAAATTACTTCCAAATTTAAAGTACTGAACTGCCAATCTTCAACCTTCAGTGAAAATCTCTGAAAAATTGAACATATATAGTTTGATATAACAAGGTTTTAATGTTTGTTAGTCATTTTTCTTGCTACTATATATATATATATATATATATATATATATATATATATATATAAGCCTCGCATTGTTTACATAAAGTTTGAGGCCTCTAGTGAATTCATTTCCGCTTAGAAATGTAGCGATTAAATAGTCTCCTATATTTGACAGCTGCTGTGGCCTTACGGGTAAGAGGATTGGTGAACGAATGTTCATTCGGGTCTCGGATCCGGCCAGAGGTAGCTGTTAAACGGTTTAACCACACTGATGAAAGGTGATACATCGAAACACGTGTCTGTGGATTACTTTATATATATATATATATATATATATATATATATATGGAAATACGGTGAGGAAATTAATCCGACAATATCAGAAGAAAACATCTTAAAAATATAACAAACACCGTTAATTTTTATATGCACATATAAAAATTATATGCGCATATAAAAATTAACGGTTAATAATATCATATTCACACATTCACTATACAGTTAACATCTTTCATTTTGTCCCTCACATAAACATTACTTAACAGTGTCCTGAAGATGGTACAATATACCGAAATGCTTAAGTATTGACACATAAAATTGTTTCCCCTAATCATAACATCCTGTGTTTGTTATATTTTTAAAATATTTTCTTCTCATATATATATATATATATATATATATATATATATATATATATATATATATATATATATATATGCGGATAGGTGGATTAGAGTAAATCCGACAGAATGTAGTAAAGATTAGAGGGAGAAATGTGGACAAAGAAACAAACCTCAGACAAGTATATTTAGGAGATATATTTCGCCGTGCATTGAGCTCGGCTTCATCGGTCGTTTATTTGATCATTAAAGCATCATACAAGTGTTTTATAGAACAGACAGTGGACGGGAGAGGGGTGGATTTGGGGATGAAGTCAGGTGGATGGGATAGCGTTTGTGAGGATCTGATTGGTCAGAAGCAAATCTTTCGTAGATGGGGAGGGAGAAAAGTGAGGAGAGAGTTGGAAAGGATATGCAAACTAAGGTGATTAAGTGCAGAGGGAGAGAAACAAGTCAGAGTAGAAAATGGGTCAACATTCTCGGAGAGAAATTTGATCCATTTTACTCATACCTAGTGTCCAAAATCGCCCAAAACTTCCCCTAGCCCACTAATGAATAACTAGACATGCCTTCCACCCTATTCACTCACCTTTAACCTCTTCCCTTCGCCTTCAATGGATCAAATTTCTCTCCAAAAATGTTGAACCATTTTATGATGAAGCCGAGCTCAATGGACGGTGAAATATATCTCTTACATATACTTGTCTGAGTTTTGTTCCTTTGTCCACATTTCTTCCTCTAATCTTTACTACATATATATATATATATATATATATATATATATATATATATATATATAATATAATATTAAAAAAATCAACAAAAAAATCACACCAACATACCAACCACACGCATATAACTTAACGACAAATCCAGTTCCCCATCACATATAAACAAAAAAACAATTAAACAGACACACACACACATACACATATTTAGTTAACCAATCCCCACAATCTAACACCTGTGGTACCACCATCCACCATTCCGGCACTCCCCATTCCAGAGAGAAGAAGAATCAACTAACCACCCCTAACCACACCTCCCCCCACTGACGACCTTCCGTTTTCAGCATTTTGAGAATTTCCATCATTGGAGTAAGAGCTATATCCAAGTCCTGAGGATGGTCTAATAAGAGACCGAAACGTTGCATCGTCGACAATAAACATCAAGTTTCCATAACATCCCGTGTTTGTCTACTTTTCTCCACACACACACACACACACACACACACACACACATATATATATATATATAATGAATCTTGTAATGAATGGAATTATTTGCCGTATACAAAAATGGGCTATATTCGAGATTATATGAGACGACGCTTTTCAGAAAATAAACCGGATAACAAAACATTTGAATATACGTCTACTAACGCTTGTGCACATACACGCACACACACGCACATATATATATATATATATATATATATATATATATATATATATATATATATATATATATATATATTGAAAGAGAGAAATAGAAAAATGTCTTACTTTTTATTCATTATGCTACCGAATACATTTGTTATTCAATAATCTTTTTGTCATATGCTATTTTCCATCATATATATATATATATATATATATATATATATATATATATATAATATATATATTACTGCGTATGGTTAACACTATCTTGCTTGATGAGACAGTTGTAAGCCAATATATACAGTGATGTTAGGAGAGGGCTCAATATATGAGATAAAGCAATATTAATATATCATTAATACAAAACATATAGCAGCTGTATTGAACAGGAGACAATTTCAGCCAGTCATGTATTATCACATACACACACGTGCGCGTCAATTATTACAGTAAGTCTCATACGTCAGCAATTATACAGATCATGCACAAAATATTTGTATGCGTATGTGTGAACCAGGTGTCGCGCTTATTACATGTGTTTATATGTACGTGCATACGCAAGTATACGAGTATGCACACAACAGATGAATCCGCACTTATATTTCACATAAGTAAATAACCAAATAATCCGTTACTACAGTTACACAATTTCAAATCACCCACGCACAATCATTTTTGGCATATTTTTTCACATTCTCAAAATATTTTACTGTCTGAAGATTGTTCTGTTTAAACGAGCAAGTTTTAAAAAGCATGAAACCAATATGGTAGCAGACTAATTTCTATGGAATTAAATATATACAAAAACTAACACACACACACACACACACACACACACACACATATATATATATATATATATATATATATATATATATATTTAATATACCAAACTTGTTGGTAAAAATATACTACCAAACATCAACCGGGAAGAAAAAAATGTTTGTAAAAAAGAAAAGACCAAGATAATCGTACCAACAAAAATAATCTATTAGTACAATATCTTTGCCAAAAGAAAAAAACAATTTATATACATATATATATATATATATATATATATATATATATATATATATATATATATATATATATATATATATATACATACAAACCCGCCAGGAGACTAAAGCTAATAAGTAAAAAGTGCTCACTACCTAAGTAGAGCAAATAATAAAGATAAATCTAATGAGTCAGACGAACCTACTAAAAGTTTCGCTTAATGCTCTTCAGATCTTAGCCCTGAAGAGCATTAAGCGAAACTTTTAGTAGGTTCGTCTGACTCATTAGATTTATCTTTATATATATATATTATATCTTTTTGGTGTCAGGGTGGAACTGGTGTAGCAATCCACCAACGGTGTCTCTACGAGCGCTTTCGGCATGTCGATCTGCCATCTTCAGGTTGAAAACTGATGGTATGTTTCGTGGTGTCTCGTTTTTAAAGAAAACGAGCAGTAGCGTAGGAATTGGTAGTAGTAACAATCGGTAGTGGGAAGTACGCACACACACACACATATATATATATGTGTGTGTGTTGTGTGTGTATGTTTGTGTGTGTGTGTGTGTCTGTGTGTGGTTGTAGTAGTTGTATTAGTAGTAGATATTTACGCAGGCTAGAATTATTGGAATACAGGATGCCTACAAGCTTTAAACTATATATATGTGTGTGTAGTAGTAGAAGCAGCAAGTAGTAGTAGTAGTAGTAGTAGTAGTAGTAGTAGTAGTAGTAGTGATTTACACAGGGTAGTATTACTGGAATGCAGGATGCCTACAAAGCTTTAATCTTATATATATATACATGTGTGTGTAGTAGTAGTGTAGTAGTAGTAGTAGTAGTAGTAGTAGAGATTTACACAGGGTAGTATTATTGTAATGTAAGATGCCTACTAATCTTTAAACTATTTTATCCAGATCTTAAAATCCACCCTCATCCAAAACTAGTGACCATATAGTCTTCGATCTGTTTCTCTCATCACGTTCACACTACGAATCCATTGACTTGTGTAATGGAAAATTATACACCGACGAACTAGTTACTATCGTCGTCCATTATCTAAGTTACAATGAAATAATTATGATTAAATCAATCTACTAATGAAGATGAATGAGATGATATCTAATGATTATCGTGCTGTCTTGTTTAATACTAAGCAGACTTATAAGTCGTTCGCGTTTGGCTAACTCGAAGTAACCTCGACAAAACAATAATTATTGTCAACACTTACAGTGCTTTAGAAAGGTTGACACTATCGTTTTCCCGTTTTGTTTTCTGTTTAACGTCCTGGAAACGATTATGGAATTAGCACTCTCAGAGGCTATTTTCTTTGTTTTGTATTTTTCTATAAGTTAATTACAGATAAAACGCAAAACATGTTTTATTAATTGCTGAGCATTCGGTGTTCATAAAATATTCCTTAAACACACTAGATTCAATTATTTAAATTGGATGCTGTGACGCAATGCTGAGGAAACAACTATGGAAAGATTTTGTAATTTGCATTCCTAAATCAAATACGAGCAGAGGCATTTGATATGCAAATTGGTTTTAATTTGAAAGACAATTTTTGTAGACCTCGACAAGCAGCTGAAAAACAATGGCTAAAACAAAAGACAAAGAAAGGATCGTAAAACTCATTGAAGAAGGCAATCCATAATGGAGTATGGCTAAATACGTTGGTTGTTTGGCTTAACTTGCACCAAGGTGTCAAAATTAGATCGGCCCAGAAAAAAACAGAACCCAAATTATTTATTTATTTTCCAATTAAACTAACCTTAAAACCCAACCCCAACCCTAACCCTAACCTCTAAGCCTAAGTCTAATCCCTAACCCTAACCCTAAATCCCCTAGTTAAAATTAACAGTTTCATTACAAAATTTGGGGGTTCTGTTTTTTTCTGGGTCACCAGTATACAGGGTGGCCCAGAAAAAAACAGAACACAAATCATCCATTCATTTTCCCATTAAGCTATCCCTAAACCCCAACCCTAATCCTAACCCTAACCCTAACTCTAACCCTAAATCCTAACCCTAGACCCCATAGTTAAAATTAACACTTTTATTAGAAAATGTGTGGGTTCTGTTTTTACTGGGTCACCGGTATACAGGATGACCCAGAAAAAACAGAACCCAAATTATTTATTAATTTCACATTAAACTAACCCTAAACCCCAACCCTAACCCTAATCCTAACCCTAACCCAAACTCTAACCATAAACCCTAACTCTAGACTCCCATAGTTAAAATTAACAGTTTTATTATAAAATTCGTGGGTTCTGTTTTTTTAGGTCACCCTAATTTTGACACATTTGTGCAAGTTCAGCCGGTTGTTTTCAGTTAATCGTATGTAAGATCTGGTACGAATAGGAAAGAAATGCAGTGGTCAAAAAAGAATAATATATTGCTACCAATAATATCTTTCCTGGTCTACACCAGGAAAGACATCAAATAGTTTGAATAGAAAATCATAAGCAATATACCTTGAAAATAGTAATGTGGAACAAAATATATGAAAAACAAATGGGTCGAAACTTGAGTCAATTTGTGTGACAGAACTATAAATCGATCGAATAAAATGGGATTTACATACAAAACACCCAAACCCAGACCAACACTAAGACGAGAGAAGACAATTCGGTTAAAGTGGACTGAAAACAAACTATCATTGTGTATAGACAATTGAATGAATGTGATATTAAGTAATGAATAAATAATCTGTATTGGCGAGGTGATGATACGGGGACATTTGTCTGGTGCAGTTCAAATGACGCATATACAATTTAACTGCTTGGTGTAATCGATTACCTTGAGACAGGAAGAACCATCAATAGCGAATATTATATAGCATTATTGGTGCGTTTAAAGGAAGAAATCATCAAAAAATGGCCACAAATTAGAAGATAAAAGTGCTCTTTCACCAGGACAGTACACTGTGTCACAATTCAATCGCAACGATGGCAGAACTACATGAAATGCACTTCGAATTACTTCCGCACCCACCCTGTTCTCTAGATTTGACCCCAGCAATTACTGCCAGTTTGCTGACCTCCAAAGAATGCTCAAGGGGAAAAGATTTGGCTCCAATGAAGAAGTGATACCGGAAACTGAGGCGTATTTTGCGGCCAAAGACAAATCGTTATACAGGAAATGCATCGAATTTATAGAAAAGCGTTGGAATCCGTGTATCACCCTAGAATGAGACTATATTGATGAATAAAGTCGAATTTTGCATAAGAATTGTTGTCTTATTAGATAGGGCCGGGACTTATTGAGAGATGTGTTATTTGTTTCTGAAGAATTATTTTGCAGATGGACCTATAGAATACGAATTACGTTTAAATAGATCTATTTAACCCGCATATTGGACATTAATAGATGTTAGCACTCCGGTTCTCCCAGGAGTGTCTATAAAGTGGTACTCCACACTCCGGAACTAGAGCCTCACCATAACATGCAGTTTAGGGTCATCCATTTATTGAAGGTCATACACCCTGTAAGGAATACAGTGAACATATTCTAAGCCTCGCCGACAGTGTGAATATCAATATGAAACCATACGGTTATTATTTGAGATATGCTTAGCGGTCGATTAGCATTTGTTTTTGCCTTTCTTTCGTTACTGTTTTTTTTTTTCTTTTTTTTTATCGTTTGCTTTATATCCAGAGAGAATATTTTCATATTACAATTTTTTGTATTTTTCTGATCTTGATAGTACATCGATCAAATAAACATGTGTGCCGGCAGGTCAGTGTGTTCACTATCAAACTAAAAGCAAACAAGCCAAGGAAAACAACACTATCAAAATAGTAAGAATTTTTTTCTCTATTTTTTTCTTCTGCAATTCATAATTGGCGAAAGTGTGCAAAGAAGATTTCAGTATAACGAATAACAATTGTTTGCAAATGAAAAGAAATTCAGAAAATGTTAAATGTTGTTTGCGGCAAAAGTTAACTTCCATAAAAACAAAGCGAGTCTGATAAGACGTGACACACAGGATTTTAATCTCGCATATTGTGAAGAGGCTTCCGGTGAAACAAAATTGTATATGTATATAAACACACACACACACACACACACACACACACATAAACGTGTATATATATATATATGGGAGAAATAAGAGGAAATTAATCCGACAGTATGTGGAGGAAGGTAGACAAACACGGGATGTTGTAGAAAATGGAAGTTTTTTGTAGGTACTGATATCAAATGTGAAAGTGACAACAGTACCTACAATAAACATCTATTTTGTACAACATCCCGTGTTTGTCTACCTTTCTCACACACACACATATATATATATATATATATATATATATATATATGTGTGTGTGTGTGTGTGTGTGTGTGTGTGTGTGTGTGTGGAGAAAGGTAAACAACATCCCGTGTTTGTCTACCTTTCTCCACACACACACACACACACACAACCATATATATATATATATATATATATATATGTGTGTGTGTGTGTGGAGAAAGGTAGACAAACACTGGATGTTGTAGAAATTGGATGTTTATTGTAGGTTCTGATGTCATTTTCACATTTGAAATCAGTACACACACACACACACACACACACACACACACACACATATATATATATATATATATATATATATATATATATATATATATATATATATGAAGGAATGTATTGGTACATGCGTGTTGTCTTATTACTCAGAAAAGAGACATCGTCCAATATTGAAATCTGGCATAGCCCTTAATTTCTTTATGATTAACAAACATACGCAATTTAGTTAATGATCTTTATTGAGAAAGTGTCATAACTCAATAATTACACAAAAATCAATAAATTTCTACAGCACTTCACGTTAAGTAAAAGTAAAGTAATTAACGTGTACCAATGGCTAATTTGCATATGAACGTTCCCGCGCTTATGCGATGACGGACCATTGGACAAAGACGTTCCGGTGTTAAACGTGCTGATCTGGATTTCATTGAAGATTTTGTTGAAAATTTTTTTTTGAAAAACGTGTCAACCCAGCCTAAGTAAGTAAGACAAGTTTTTTGTCCTTGGTTGATTAAAACAATTTCACTCCTGGAATGAAAATGGTTTGGCCCTAATATGTTTGCAAATATAGACTTTCGAGTTTTATATACTTCGCTCCTCCCTCATTAAATTATAGAATCATCATGTGTGGTTTCGATTTTGTTATTTTTTTTTTTATTGCTGGCCTTATTATTTTTACCGGTGAACTTTATTACTATTTAGCTCAGTCGGTTGAGCGTTCGGCTAGAAACCATAAGGTTCCTAGTTCGATACCGGTCCTCGCCAACTCAGCGTATTAGTAGCACAGGGATCTGTGCGGTAAAGTAAGGAGCTGATGGTAGGTGTGACGCTCCACCTCAGAAGCTAAAAATAATCTCCTTGGTCTAACACTAGTGAAAAGGGGATATACTCCCTCGCTGTATGGCTCATACCGACATTAAGCCGCCCCGACGACTTTACTTACTATATATATAATCTTCATACAGTTCTTCTGGGTTCAGGCATGGTTTCGGGGCCGAAGCATCATTACCAGTAACCCAGAGCGCCCCAGCAGTATCTCACGATACCACCAGACTTTGCCGGTTTGATGTTACAATGTAAGATTGCCATATCCACGCTGATGCGGTTAGAACTTAATCCTGGATATTTTTTAATATATTTCCTCTTGTCTGGTGGAGAAAGTCCAAGTTTAGACAAAAATGCCAAGGTTGAGTTGGTAATAAATCCCCGGCATCCGACTTCGATAGGAAATACATCTGTTACCCATCCATTTCTGACGCATTGTTGACGTCTTCGTATCTTTCCAACTTACGATGATGTGCCCAGTCAAGATTTTCTTCAAACGGATATATATATATATATATATATATATATATATGAGAGGTAAATACACAAACGATGTGTTAAGATATGGCTTTTTTTAGCCGACAATTTTTGGGAGAATATGTGCTTAATTGAAGTCGTACCTAATTTTGAAAGCTAATTAAATTAATAATTAATTAATTAGGCGGGCATACCTATTTAACTGTAAGGCCAAACAAATCGAGAAAAATCAATCTCTGTATGTACATTTCAGCCTATTAGGCCTCATCAGCAGAAAAAAGTCATTGATCGTGAGCGGGGATCGGCATTGCCTGAGGATGGGATCCTGGTGGATGAGCTCTAAGTAATTAGGTGACATGTAACCCTCGACTTCGGCCATTAGTGTGGCTTGTTGGGTGATCGGAGAGGCCAGATCTTATTAATCAACCAGTCATGGCAAGCCTTAGCACCTATATTATTAAGTCCAGATAGTATTCTACAAATCATTCCCATGAAAAACGAATAATTGTTATTATCTTAAATATAATAGAAGACTGTGGCTGAAGGTCAATACCAAATTAGTTATTTCTTCTAATTTATTGATACACAGGGAGTTAAAAAAATCATTTCTAACAGCTTATTAATACATATTATGAGTAAGTAAAGTCGTCGGGGTGGCTTAAAATCGGTATCAGCCAATCAGCGAGG
Source organism: Doryteuthis pealeii (assembly GCA_023376005.1). Lineage (NCBI taxonomy): Eukaryota > Metazoa > Mollusca > Cephalopoda > Myopsida > Loliginidae > Doryteuthis > Doryteuthis pealeii. The sequence goes on from CM042164.1 coordinate 29,533,715, forward strand.
GAGTCTATCTCCTTTTCACTAGTGCTAGACAAAGGAGATTGTTTTTGCATCTGAGGTGGAGCGCCACACCTACCATCAGCCCCTTTCTTTACCGCACAGATCCCTGTGCTACTCATACGCTGAGTTGGCGAAGGCCGGTATCGAACTAGGAATCTTGTGATTTCTAGCCGAACGCTCTAGCGACTGAGCTAACCCGGCCCTGATATTATGAATTTAATGAAATTATTTCTACCAAGAAATTAATACACATGAATTTTATAGAAAATCTAACAAAAATTATTTCTACCAAGAAATTAATACACAGTAAGTTAACAAAATTTGTTTTATCAGTTTATTTAAACAAATAAAAGCTAAAATATTTAGTTGTAAAATAATCGCTTACACATCATACATACAAAAAACAAAAGATATTTAGCATTAATTAACCCACAAGGGTTAATATGCTAACAACCAACCAACCAACCAACCATAACGTGGGAACTTTGATAGTTATTTCTAAATTACTTGTATCTTTTCGTTCACGCGACTCGATTTTTTTTTTATATTAGACAATTATTCCGTATTTCTTTTCTCTTCTGCACGCCGATTAACACGACCAGGATTTTTTTTTGTTGTTTTAATTGGCTCCCTTGTTTTTTTTTGTTTTTTGTTTTTTTTTTTTTTTGTTTTTTTTTTGGGGGGTGTTTTGTTTTTTCTTACTTTTTTTTTCTCTATTTACCTGTCTGTAAAATGTGCATAATTTCTTTTGGAACATCCTATTTTCTCTTTGTTGTTTAGATTTTTGCCTACCTTCCAAAGGTAACAGATTTTTTGGTGTTTTTTTTTTGTCTTTTCTTCAATTAGTCGTGCTGCTGGTTAGTATTTTTGTTGGGATTCTTTTTTTAGTCTCGCTTCTGTGAGTAAAAATTACAACTGTCTTCTCATCTCTAATTCCGATTTCACATGTCTGTCGTTCGATGTGTTGTTTTGGAGGAATATGTCTGCCCACCTAAAACAACATTTGGTGGCGACCGAGTTGTAATTCTTCAAGCGTTATTTTCTGTAAGAATTCGAAAAATCCCTAATATCAATTCTATGACTGGGTATCCGGTTTATCTGTAGTTGTGAGTGAAAAAAGAAAGAAATCCCTATATTTATTCAGGTAACTTTTTTATTTTATTTGCTTAATTTTTTTCCAGATAATTTACAGCAAATGATATGAATAAAGCTAAGTAGGCGCAAGCCTTCCGACACGGGCAGGATGTGAAACAAGGTCAAGTTCTAAGTGGAGCACAGCTGGTTCAAATTCATAGTTTTCCTTCCAACCAAAATTAAAGAACGCTATTTGTTCTACTATTTACCCATAGCTGGTAGAACAATTGGATTTAGGATTTGCCCTCAAAACCAAGGGCATAACCACGAAGTAAAACGCAAACAACCTCGTCCAAGACTGAAACTCGCAGATTCCAAATACTTTTTTACCACTATGACAAACGTGATGCTTAGTAGGATTATAACTACTGTTCGGTAAGATGCGATTTATTCGTCTCCACACGATTGTCAAAAACACAAAGTCGAAATCCCACAAAAAGCATGTTATCTGAGAGCTGGTCGCAAAAATTGCTCAAGTTGCATGGGCATCCCCCTTCAAGGTTTTGCCTCAGACACTGGACAGTCAACGAACCACTTACACCTTAAGACGGGGGGACTGCTGTCTGTGGAGTAGGCGCACCTGTAACTGAGCCATAAGTATATTAAAATATACACACGAGTCATTGGCGAAATCATGTTTAAGTCGACGACATGATGGATCCCAACTCTTTCAACCTAACAAGATTGTACAATTGAATGTATTTAAAGTTTGTCTGTGTAGCAAGGTCAGACATAGTCGCCCCCTTCCTGGATCCGTTCACTATATATATATATTTACCAACCCCTCCGCACGAGCAGGATGGGACACAATGTCAATTTCTTAAGCGGAGTTCAACAGGTTTGAATTCAGAGTTTTCCTTCTCCTATACCGGTTGCCTAACCAAGGTTAAAGAGCCCAGTCTGCCCTACTATTTATCCATAGCTGGAGGGAGAGTAGGATTCATACCATTCCCAAGGGTATTAGCGCTAAGTGAAATGCAATTACCATATCCAGGATTTGAACTCGGGGCGACGAGTCCATTTCTCATGACTTTAACTATTACACCACGCACTTCCTGGATCCGTTTAGTATAAATACTCAAGAAATCTAACTGAGCCACAGTTATATTGAATAACGCTTGGGTGAAGCAATTATCTTGTTCGTATTTTATTTTATTATGGAATGTCAACTGCTTTTTTTTCTAGGTAGGCGATCTTTCTGTGGTTTTACTATTCGCAGTTTCAATACTTTTTAAAGGATCAATTTTACTTTTTCTGTAATACAATTTATGACAATCTTATCTCGTTGGCGTCACAGACGTGTTAATATTACTTTCATGTCATAGGAATTTATGATCTTCGAAATCTCCATCATCCGTCCCCGGTCTTTTCTTGATTACTACCTTGGTAATATCAAGAGATGTAACTTTTATTTGTTGCTAAGATGCTTGATGAGGCAGACACGTTTTGTTGCAAGATGATGTATTGATTTTGTCATTTTAATGCATTTCTTTAAGTAGCGACAAAAGAATTAAATTCTAAATGATAGGTATTGCCAAAATTATATCAAAATTTCCCAGGCGAATAAGACATCTGATTTATGAAAAAAAGATCTCTACTAAAACTCAATTAACTAAAAATCCTCAATACTTATTAAATAAAGGACTACGTTTTTATTAAAATAAATTTCCAGTCGAGATTTGGAACATATGTGTGCATTCGACCCATGTGGATTTGTTTCACTTGTACAACGCGAAAAGGGATATTTTTTAACTAAAAATGGCACATTGACTTACGAGTGACTCAAATTCCCAGTCTTCCGAGCTCCAAGCTCTCACTAGGTCGATTTTTTGCTTCCGGTTGAGAACTACAATTTGAGGTATGACCGAGCTTCAGATACGCTTATGTTAATAGGTTAATTAAAAACATGCAAGGTTCCAAATTTATTACGTCTAAGAAAAATATAATTCATAAAAATAAACCTGAACGCATATGGTGGTAGGGGTGGTCCTCCACATGAAAAGCAGAAATAATCTGCCTGGTCTAGCACAAGTGAAAAGGGAGACTCTTTTGCTGTTCGGTTAATACTGACAATAGGCGACACCCCCGCCGGCGCATAATTCATTGCGTTCTAATTTTATTATGTCCTTTTTTTATACAAGGTAGTGCTATATTACTAATAAAAAACGCGATAAAAAATAGTGAGTTGGGGGGGGCGTCTTTAACGAATTAATAGCATCTTAATTTATTTCAGTGGAGAACATTGATCTGATATGCGAGATAACTGAGTTACGAGCGGAACGAATTAAACTCGCAAGTCAATGCACGACTGCATTTAAGATATAATTCCATAAGGAAATACATCAAATTCTTTTGGAGCTATTATAGTGAGTGTATCTTTAAATGTACGGTAAGCAACTTGAGTCCTTTGTTTATCAAAATGACTCAATTTAGCATAAAATGGCCCGAGACATGTTTATATGCCGTAAAACAAAACAATCTTTAAAATTTCATTAAGGATTAAAATTTAGTACAAAATTCATGACTGATTTAATATTATCCATTAAGAAGTATTAAAATCAGAAAACGGCAATTAAAATATTCAGGCTTTAGTTTATACATTAGGTAAAAAAGCAATAAACAAGTCGGCTTCATTTTTCTTAGCATTTTTAGCAAAAATAATGAAGCTGTTAAAATTCAGAATTTCTTCTCAGTTCATTTTCGTTATCCGGTATGTGTTCTATTTATTGGGTGTAAACACGTACACTGACTTGAATATACAAGTAAAATCCTAGAAGTGATCAATGCCTAATGATGCGGACACAAGAAAGATTAATGACTCAAATGCTTTCTCAGACCGCATACAAAAATATGGTATGCGTCAAATACTGAGATAGACGCATACGATTTTAGCCCGATTTTTCATTATTTGTTATCTATGTATATATTTGTAAACCTAAATTCTTAAACACACACATGTTACCACACACATACATACATTCTTAAATACATATATGTGTGCGTGTATAAATATATATATGTGTGTGTGTGTGTGTCAAAAAATATATATCCATATATATATATATCCATGTATATACACACATATATACGCAAATACATACATATATATATATATATATATATATATATATATATATATATATATATATATATATATATACGTATACATACACATATACATATGTAAATATACCAACATATATATATATATATATATACATACACTCGAACACACACACATATATATATAAGCATACATAAAATAGATACAGTTATATACACATAAATACACCCACATACATATGTAAACATACACATAAATGCACATATACAGAGTTACATAAACACATGCATATACAAATACAAACCCCATATATATATATATATATATATATATATATATATAATATATATATATATATATATATATAAGGGGTGAGAGAAAGTCCGAGGCTAGGTGTGTAGGGAATGGTACTTTTATTTATATGGGCTCAGTCGGTTAACTTAGAAGAGAATTTGATATTTGAAGTGTGTGTCAAATCTGTTGATGTCCGATGTGCATCATCCCCAACGCTGGCATCTACACCATTCCATGCAACAACTGCAACAAATGCTACATCTGAGTAACCTAACACAGTCTTGACAAACGGATCTATGAGCATAAAAGACATCGATAAAAACAAATGATAACCTAAATACCTTATTCACACACACTGCAGACTACTACCATACATTCAATTTCAACAACGCAACCCATACACAATAAAAACCTGCGACGTCAATGCGAATCAGCAATCATAGCACACACCGAAACGATAAACCTAAGACCTGGATTTATTAACCTTGATATATCGATCGCAAAAACCATAATACACAAAAATTAAATCAAAATTGAAAACGGATAAAATTACTGTCCAATAAAAAAAACTTTTCCCGTCAACTAAATGTAAAAACTGACCTACACCACCCATACTAACCAACTCCTACCCCCTCTCCATATCCCCTATACCTATCAAATGCCCTCTAACCCATCTACTTATCTTGATCTTTCTCTCTCATACCTTGTAGGCCTAAATCTCTAAATAAATTCCCAAGCTGTGACAGAGAACAAGAGGTGAGTAGCGGGCGTGAAGGCTTGCCGTTTTCTCAAAGGAAGCGGGCTAGGCTTTGCCTGGCGTATAGGACTGACCTAGAATCGAACCCGCGTCCTTCAGAATGCGAAAGGGTGACACATTAGCGCAGGCACCGGAATCGAGATGCCACAGTCCTGTATGTGAGCGCCAGATGCCCCGATGATAGTTGCGAGCATTCCGGCAGCTGGTATTGGGTTGACAGTCCTGTGTGTGGGGCGCAGACACCCGGATGATAGGGGGAAACGGTGTATAAGTAGAAGGCAACACACATAAGTGGGGTGACGGTAGTAACGCGTGTTGTGACATTAGCTGCTAAGGATTGTGACGACGACGACGACGACGACGAAGTCGGTATTTTAACCTGCGAGAAGGCATTGGACTCATATCTTTTTGCGCCCCTCCCCCATCAACAAAGACCTGTTGAGTTAAATATTTCTTTTCACCCCTCTATTTTTTCCTTCTAGACAAGCCAACTAAAGAATGATGACCTATTTCTTCTACTCTGTCCACTCATCTTGATCTTTTTTCCCTCTACTCAAAGGATCAAAATATCTAAAAAAATATTCATCAAGCCAACCAAAGAATGTTGACCTAATTTCTTCCCTATCATGCTTTCTCTTTTGCACTAAACTACCTTACCCATCAAATTTTCCTCCAACAATTTCCACACATCTGATCTTATCTCTCTTCCTACCCAGTCCAGAAAGATTTCTTCCGGCCAATCAAATCCTCACGAACTCTATCCCACTCTCCTGACTTTATCACCAAACCCACCCCTCACCTATTCACGTTCTCTACTATAATAACAAATGTATGATGCACAAATGTTTCAAATAAAAGAAGTCGTACACAACGTACGACGAAATATATCTCTTACATTTATCTGTTTTGTTCTTTTGAGTTTTTTTGTTTCTGCTGAGTTGTTCTCTTTCTCTCTCTCCCTCTCTTCTCTCTCTCTCTCTCTCTCTGTCTGTCTGTCCTCTCTGTCTCTCTCTCTCTCTCTCTCTCTCTCTCTCTATATATATATATATATATATATATATATATATAGAATAGAGGTGAAATATGTTCAAATCCTGGATGTGGTAATTGCATTTCACTTAGCGCTAATGCCCTTGGGAAAGGTATGTTTCCTAATCTCCCTCCTGCTATGGGTAAATAGTAGGGCAGACTGAGCTCTTTAACATTGGTTAGGCAACAGGTCTAGGAGAAGGAAAACTCTGAACTCAAACCTGTGGAACTCCGCTTAAGAAATTGACATTGTGTCACATCCTGCTCGTGCGGAGGGGTTTGTAAATATATATATATATATATATATATATATATATATATATATATATATAATATTAATATTTATACTTGAAGGCAATTACAATGTGCATAACGCATGAAATTCGATAATTATAGAAGATAATAATAACAAGTAAATTTCGCAAAGAATTATTCGGTGTGTAGAACATCGTACAGATTTTTTCAACTTATTATGTCTCATCAGCGATGTATACTAACGATTTCCCTCCGACAGAAATCGAAACCGGGACTTCAGCAGGATATTCATAAACAAACTGCTTCGGCCACGATACAGCACGGAGAAAATTCCTGCGAAATTAACCATATATATATATATATATATATATATATATATATATATATATATATATATATATATATATATATATATATATCACGTAGAGAACAAATCTGTGGGCCTACTTTTTTAACTCTTACACCACTGGAGGGATATATCTGTTTCTATTTAAACTAAATAATTCAACCCGGTCGTATTAGCCACCCAAACATACTGAAGTAATTTATTATCATCAATTATTTCAATTTTGAGGTTTACCCAGCCCACTATTTTGCTCAAGGGAGCGAAGTGTTTGTCCTTTGTAATTATTTTCTACAATTACTTCATTTGTTTTCTGTCTTCGGTAGGTACATTTTCGCTATAGAGATGATTAGTTTCTCTCTCGGATTATCAATATTTGTTTATTGTTTCTTTTCCCCAGTTTGTAGTTATAATTAAATGTGGCTGTTATTTCTTCTGTCGATTAACGTCTTTGCCGTTAATCTATTTGTAGCCATAAGATTTGGGTCAGTAAACCAACGTCTTTTAGCGATCCATTTTGCTTGATGAGCATGTACTTAGCGTAGACAGACACTGAATATAAAGGGTTTGGTTTATTTAAAGACAAATCGATCACTTCCCGGATATTTAATGACAACATTTTATTACTATTTATCTGAATGTTTGAGATGAGTCTTGATGATTAGTATTATCTGCGTTATTCGGACTATTGTCCCCATCTTTATTGTTATTTGTACAACGTTTTGGCCGATATGCCCTCCGACCTTCTTCAGGTATTTCTTGTCGGACTCGGGAACCTTCTCGGACTCAAGATAATACTAACATTTTATTAATTTCCAAATGTTTGATAATGTGTATATATGTTAACGTTGTTCATAATCATTTTTAAGCTCGCTTTTTTGCTTTGCTTTAATTGTTTTATTTCATAGCATATCAACCTTTGTGGTTTATTTTCATGCGAAAACCATCCTTATAAAAGCTGAATATTGGTACTATTTAACCTATAACTGGAGGAGGTGATGATCACAAAATGCTCGTTTGCAGCATAGGCATCAAGTTCCATTTTCTACACAGCCATCTTGCTAACTTCTTGGAAATAATTGTTGCGTAGCGCCTTCTTTACCGGCACTAAATCGTATATGTTATATACTGGCATCAAATTCTATGTTATATTGCGGCTTCTTCAAATTCACGCTGCTAAATCGTATCGTAGCGGATATCTTCACTAACCCTAGACGATATATGTAGTGGCCGCTTAATGAAATCACAACACATGCTATAGTAGGAGTTGACTTTATTTCTTCTTCTCGGCTGGTGTGGCGAGCGGGGACAATGACTACTACTGCTGTGGGGATGGTGAGGTAATGGGGTGGCTGGTGGCGTCTCACCGCCCTTGGACGCGATGGTGCGTGACCGCGTCGGTCACTCCGTTCGCCGTCTCTCTGGGGTCTGTTCACTACTGCCTGTTGTATATCTCAAAACGCCTACGCGGCACATTGTTTGCGTTTTATCAACGATCAAATCTATTCCCGGCATCTTTGTCATTTTTGTCGTCTTTTCTTTGCTTTGTTTAATCTAACCGGAAATTCCTATTTCCGTTTGTACAATATCCAACACAATGAGCAATATGATAAATTCCTTCAAGATTTGAAATTCATGGAGGAATGGTATCAGAGCATATGGGTTGTAAATATTATGACTGAATATCAGGAACATAATGTGAAATTGAGCACAGATTTAATAATCTACAAAAAAACTATACGTGTAATTTTTTGCCTTAATTGTTTGCATACAATTTGACTTAGAGTAATAATATCCTTTGTACGAACAAGATTAATTTGTACAAATATACCTGAATTATCGAATGTTTAATAATGTACAAAATATCAAAAAACATCGTTAATTTAATTTTAAAAAAGCCATGGAAATCTGAAGAGTCCCATTTAAAGGAAGAAGATTATCCTTGGCCGAAGTAAAAACCCAAACATATATTTTCCAAGGAGACTTACTATCACCTCTACTATTTATTATAGCAATGATGCCACTCAACATCATACTTAGAAAATACACAAGGGGTTACAAATTCATGTAGATGTATGACATAAAAAATTACTGATATATCCGGATAAGGGATATATTCTGAAGTTGGTATTTGGTATATTATCGCAGTAGTAACCCGTCTGCCGAGCAGTCGTGGTGTCGTCTAGCGAGTAAGTGTAGCTTGTAGGCATTAGGTATAGGACCAACACAATGTCGACTATTTATACATGACACTGTCCAATCAGATTTTAGTTAGGGGGTACCAAGGTATTTACATATTCATTATATCAATTACAAAATTAAAAAAGAACTAGAAACCCTGCTACAAACCATTAGAATATACAGCCAAGATAGACGAATGAAAATCGGTATCGAAAAATCTCCCATGCTAGTGATAAAAAGTGGGGGGAAGAAACTCAAGGACGGAATACAACTAGCAAATCAGTACACTATAAAATACTAGGAGAAAAAGAAAGTTCCAAATACTTAGGGATTTTAGAAGCAGACACTATCTAGCAATCAGAGATTAAAGGAAAAGTTTTTAAAAATAATACCTCAGGATAACAAAAAAAAAAACCCCTAGAAGCCAAGCTTTGTAGCAGAAATCTCATAAACGGAATAAATACCCAGGTACGTCCCATTATAAGATACTGTGTTCCATTACTAAAATGGAGAAAAGAGGAAATAAGAGAGATTGACCAAATAACTAGAAAATTAATGACAATATACAAGGCTTTACACCCTAGAGATGATAGAGATAGGCTCTATGTATCAAGAAAGGGAGTGGAAGAAGTCTTAACACAGAGGACTGCGTAGATGCCACAATCCAAGGACTTGGAAAAAACACAAAAAAGAGCAATGAAAGATTACTTATGGCAGGCGATAACACAGCTGCAACATATGGACAAACTGAAAAATAACGAAAACAAGAAAACAAGGGTGGGAGGAAAACAATCATATGGATACTTCAAACGTCAGATTGGAGAGGTTGCATATGAAAAAACTTGGACATGGTAAGTAAAAGCAAATCTCAAGAGAGAAACTGAATCAATAATAATTGCTGCACGAAATAAAGAACAAATTGTATCAAATCAAAAATTCACAAGACACCACAAAACAGTAAATGTAATGTATGTGGTGATAGAGATGAGACCATAGATTAAGCGAATGTAGCAAAGTAGCACGATGGGAATACAAAGCTAAGCACGAATGAGTTGGAAAGCGGATCCACTGGAAATTATGCAAAATACTAAATTTTGGCCATACAGCAAAATGGTATATGCATAAACCAGACTCTGTTATTGGGAATTGAACGCATAAAATTCTCTGGAACTTTGAGATAAAGACGGATCATCTCATACCAGCCTAGAGACTAGACCTAGTATTGATTAACTAAAAAAATAACATGTGAATTGGAGGAAGTTGCAGTTCCAGCAGATCACAGGGTGAAGATGAAGAAAAACGAAAAGATAGACTAATACCTGGACCCTGCCAGAGAATTGAAAAGACTGTGGAATATGAGAGTCAAAGCGATACCAATAGTAGTTGGTGCACTTGGAACGGTCCCCAAAAACTCGGAAAAAAGACTGGAACAGCTGCAAATCAGGGGAAGAATTGAAACCATCCAGATTACTGCATTGTTACAATCGGCTAGAATACTCATTCAGACTCCAGTGAAAGAGGATCAGCTAACACTGGTGTGAAAAACTTTCAAAAACGGATAGAATATTCAGAAGGCTCCTGGTTACCTGAGGAGACTTATTGTCACTCAGACTCCAGTGAAAGACCATCAGCTAACGCTGGTGTGAAAAACTCTAATGATAACAACGACAACAACAACGACAACAACAACAACAATAATAATAATAATAATAATAATAATAATAATAATAATAATAATGTACTCTCAGGGATCGAGCTCATACAAGTAAAAAAATTGGACCACATTGAGAATTCAAAATTGAAATCACATCTCTATAATCAATAGCAAAATTGTATAGGTAATAATCTATAGCCAAGTGTTATTCATGTTTTTAGTTACAGATTTTCAGTTATGTACAATTTCGTAATAGATAATACCCATTATCACACGTTTTGATTGTTTAATATTCTACTTGAATTGATACAATCCTGCTATCATTTGATTAGCAGAAAATTGATTTTCACTGAGAAATATCATTAGCGAGTGACCTTATCTATGGGTGATAGTGTGTTTCCATACAATACTAGCCTAAAGAATTTACATAAAATGTTGTTTTTTTTTTTTACTGGTTTGCAACCATAGCTTCAGTGTTGTTTTTAAAGAAACCAGACAGGAAAACAGCAAGTAGATTTGGCCAAAGATGTTGATAAAAAAATTATAATAATTTTGGCACACGAAAATAACATTTCTTTTACTCCAAACCAGATTACCATTTTGTTTTCTTTTTCTTAAACAGAGTTGAATATGAATTTAAAACAGTTGAAATCACATATAAAATGCGTTCAGCATTTTATATTTGAACAGAAATTAAGTTCAAATTAATTAAATTGAAAACAACTAATTTTTTATTTTATATAATAGGAAATATGAAAATATCCAGTATTGATTAACATATAACGAAAATCGTTATTATAAAAACAGATAATTACAAAGTAATCCAGTTTGTATATTTGAAATCTTCTTCAATGATTATAGCAACATTCTTTATTTGCCTGATATTATATTTCGATACACATCATTGGGATAATCGTAACTATATCTTTCTAAAACTTCGACCAGCAAACTAGAACAACTGTCTGTAAATGCCTTTTAAAGAAAGTCACGCTGTTCAAAACTATAAAAATCCGAGACTTAGGGTTAACTTACTAGGAAAGCATCAGTTCTCATCAGATAACTGAAGTTAAGCAGCATTTTCAGTACTTATGTGGGTGACTACAAATTAACAGCAGGTTTTTTAAGCTTGCGTGTCAGACTAAACAAATCATAGTCAATAACAAATATCTGACTGTGATGTTCAACATCAAAGATCGCGACGTTGTCTTGGCTTTTCATTGGCTGCATAGCAAACCAAGTGTATTTATGCTATACTTTGTATGACGTCACCTACTTTAAGTTTATATGACATTCTTTTTCGAAATTGAAGTTTAAGGCTTTTAAATTGAATACTGACTTTTCTAAACTGAGGTTAAAAGGTGTAGGTCTCATCACCAGTCCGACTGGAAAACAAATATCCACAAACCAACTTAATTATGTAGCTGGCAATATTTATTTCTCTATTTTTCCCTACTTGCAATGAATATACACTTACTCTACTTGAGTAAAACGATGTTTAAAAATACGCCAAAACATCACGAAAACAGAAGAGCGGTTTTTGTTTTTGCATATTATTGCTTATTCTCTCTCTCTCTCTCTCTCTCTCTCTCTCTCTCTCTCTCTCTCTCTCTCTCTCTCTCCCTTTCTCTCTCTCTTCTATATCTTTCTTTCTCTCTCTCCCTCTCTCTCTCTTTTTTCTCTCGCTCTCTATCTCTCTCTCTCGCTCTCTCTCTCTCTCTTCTATATATTTCTCTCTCTCTCTCTCTCTCTCTTTCTCTCCCTTTCTCTCTCTCTTTCACTTTCTCTCTGTCTCTTATCTCTCTTTCTCTCTCTCTTTCCCTTCTCTCTCTCTTTCTCTCTCTCTTCTATATATTTCTCTCTCTCTCTCTTATCTCTCTCTCTCTCTCTCTCTCTCTCTCTCTCTCTTTTCGCTCGCTTCATTCTTTATTTTATCTGTTTCCTTTTTAACTTCCCCTCAAGTTGTTACGCTTCTTTATCAGCAACATTCGAAGCAAAAAAGTTTTTCAAACATTTTATCGGCATTTTGCATGTCCTTCAGCCATTTTTTGTCTACATTTCTATGAAATTAACAAACAAAGAAATTATCTTTTGCCATTGTTCTAGAAATGGAACAATATTTACAGTTCTTTTAGTGCGTCGATTTTCATTTCTGATGCCCACATGCTGACAATGGAGGTCTTTTTTCAGACATCTATTTAAATATTTCTTTTTTCCTTCTTTCTTTCTTTTTTCCTTTTTTTTCCTTCCGTCCTTTGTTATTTCTTTCTATATTTTTTGGCGTGGGCTTTAATTTTCCTTCTTTCTTTCTTTTGTTTTTCCTCATTTCTTTCTTTTCTTTCACCTTTTTCTTTCACCTTTTTCTTTCACCTTTTTACCGTTTCATTAATCCTTTCTTCCTTTCTGTTCTTCATTATTTTCATGAGGTTTTACAGTTCTTTCTGCCCCTTTTTTCCTTGCTTTGCATTTTTAATAGCATTCTTTTTCCTCCTTTCCTTTCTTTCTTTCTTTCTTTCTTTCTTTCCTTTCTTTTCCCCTCCTTTACTCTAAAGGTTTTTTATTTATTTATTCTGTTTCTTTCTTTAACAAAATCCCAATTTATTTACAAACAATATACCAGTCTGACACAAGCCCAAGCTATTTGAACAATCAGTTACGAGCTTAACTCTTTGCTCACCAAATTGCCTCCATGGCTGTACAGAATTCTCTTGATATCTTTATTATCATCATCATCATCATCATCATGTCACGCATGCAGCACGGATATCCATTACAATCTCTCACCAACCTTCCCTATCATTCATTGCACCTGGGAGGTCCTCTGTGTAGCAACCAGCATCTTCGCATAGTTGGTCAATGTAGGTCCTTGCTGGGCGCCCCACATTTGCATGTCCATGGGTTGCCTTCCACAGGAGAACATCGCCTATGAGCTCGTCCTTGCTTCTCCATCAGTGTCCTGCACGCCTTGTCTTTATGATAGGATATATTAAAGTTCACTATCTATTCACTGGCTGGTTCACAGACAAAACAAAATAGGGCTGAGATGTTACCATAGATATGTTTCACTGTAAACAAGTGACACGTGCAAGAGCCGATTCCAGCGGCTTGGGGTAGGATTGCATTGGTAGAAGAGCTGCATTGAGCGCCTTAAATTAGGCAAAGAGTTGATACACAATGGAATTACTCCTTACAAAGTTTTGAATATTGTAGAGGAAATCAAATTTTATTTCTTTAAGAATTAGTTTATTCAATTCTTCGGGTTATCTTCTTTATTTTAGCATCTATTTTGTTTATTTATCGATCTGTGTATATTTTGCCTCGTTTACGTCCTGTGCTTTTTTCCTGCTTATCTCTTTATATTTTTCCAACATGAACTTCCTCCATTAATAACCCTATTCAATACTGTCCTCTTTGAATATTTACAGATATTGACACACACATACACACACTCACTTGCGGGCGCGAATATATATAACATTTAATAGTCTTGCTGACCCTGGTTACTGCATATGGAAAGTGTTGCTTCATCTCCATATATATTGATGGAAGATAAAATTGCAGCCTGAAGGATGGTGCTCATGTGGTCTGACTGCAAACGTTCTTGGGGTTAGTATACTTTTGTTACATCCCTATTTCAAAACCAACGCATTGATTTGTATATGTAAGCATTAATTACTCTATGTTTTGGATTACTTTCTAATTATCCGTTTTTGTAATATACATTTTCCGTTATATGTTAATCAATACTACGTATTTTCAGATTTCCTATTATATCAAGTAAATAAGTAATTATTTTTAACTAGAGTTCAATTTAATTGCATTTGAGTAAATTGAAACACATCTGCTTAGTATTTGAATGTTACCATCTATCAGTATCTGGATATAAATGAGAAAATGTATGTACACATTATCTTCTTTTCCCTCTCTTTCAATATATATATATATATATATATATATATATATATATATATATATATATATATATATGCACACAGACTCACACACACACGCACACACATATATATATATTTATATGTGGATGACTGATACATACATGCAAAAGCAATTTATTCTTTACTCTTTTTCGGCAATACCGTTCTTGATCCCACCAACATGAAGAAGTAAATATATATATATATATATATATATATATATAATAATATATAATGGTCCGTAAAAACGATTATGATTATAGATATATACATATGATTATATATATATATATATATATATATATATATATATATATATATATATATACAGATATACATATACATATATATATATACAAACATATAATATATATACATACATATACATAAATATACATACATATACATACATATACATATACATATGTATGCAGATATATACATACATATACACATATATGCATACACATACACACACACGCATACACACACACACACACACACACACACACACACACACACACACACACATATATATATATATATATATATATATATATATATATAATATATAATGTTGTTCTGGTTCCAACGGGAGAAAATTCAATATTTTATAAAAAAGGAAGGTCCGCAAAATGTATTTTGTTCTCAGAAATTTTTTTTAATCCTTTTTGTTTTACATGTGCAACACGTGCTTCAGATCTTCTGGTATCTTCTTCAGGCTTTAACGCAGCTCTTAGCAATGGGGAAGATAGGAGAGAAGGTTCAATATTAAGCAGTAAACTGCTGGTTTGAATTCCGTTTTCCTCTCAACCGGTTGTTGGACCAAGTCCCCAGTCTGCTTTTATACGTTTGAATAGCTGAGGAATGGGGACAAATTAATTCATTTTCCAAGGCTATCTCCAAGAGATATTTGAACTCGGTTCGCCGATTTCATTCCTGCGTCCATTTCCTACGGCGATAACCGTTCCGTCAAATTCGCCTACACATATTTTATAAATGGTTGTGTGCGTCAGTGCGTGCACATGTCTCTGATTTGTTCGTGTACATGATACGAATATGAAATGAGGTCAGGACTTATGCGTTTCTTATTTTCTGGAGATTGCTTGCTTTTGAGAATTGAAATGCATGGTTTTGAGAATGAAACAGAAGAACCAAAATATGTTGAGACGACCATGACATAATTCCGGTGTTAAATTGCTTGCTTTTGAGAATTGAATCGCTTGCTTTTGAGAATGAAAAAGAAGAATCAAAATCTGTTGAGACGATCAAGACATTATTCCCGTGTTAAATTGCTTGGTTTTGACAATTAAATTGCTTGGTTTTGACGATTAAATTGCTTTGTTTTGAAAATAAAAACGGAAGAATAAGCAAAACCTGATAAGATAAATGTAACATAATTCCAGAGATAAACTGCTTGGTTTTGAGAATTTAATCATTTCGTTTTGAGAAAAAAAAAAGACGAAGAAGACTTAAATATATTGAAACAAACATTACAAAATGTACATTTAGTCATGATTTATCGTTCTTAATTCTAAGGTTATTTAAAGAAAATGATCAAATACAATCGTTGATTTTTAAAAAATCTTTCTTTTTATCGTTTCCAAATCTTGTTAATCAAACAGCTTGAAAAGGAAATCTTAAAATCCCTTTATAGAATATTATCATTTGTATTACCTTATCATAAATCCGTAATGAGCTATTCAATCTCAGTTAATAAATGATTGTACGCTTATTCACAAAATTCGTCCCTTTGTTTTTTAATATTGTAAAAATCTATTGAAACTTACCATTAATATTATTAGCGTTATTCGAACTATTGTCCCCATCTTCATTGTTATTTGTATAACGTTTTAGCCGATATACCTTCCGGCCTTCTTCGGGTATTTCTTGTCGGACTCGGGAACCTTCTCGGACTCGGGAACCTTCTTTTCGAACTCGGGAACTTTCTTGTCGTATTCGGCAGCCATCACGGAACTTTGAACCTAACCCTTTATTCAAGCCTCATCTCAAACATTCAGAGAAATAACCATTAATACTAATCAACTATTACGCTGTGAGAATCATTACGATCCGATATTTTCCAATTCAAGCAATTGAATATTTTTGACTGATAAATCTACTACGATTAAAAAAATGTTCACGTAATTTAAATACCCCCGTGGCTGGTAAAATGCTGGTCTTTGAAATTGGCAACGACAGACTTATATTTTAAGGAAGGACATTTTTATTGTAGGTCTCCTGGCAATACGCAAGTATCTATAAATTAATTGCTGAGACAGAAACAAAATTTCCTTTGATCTTTATTTTTTCAGCAGGAAATTAAGATGTAGACGTTGATTCTTACAAATCATTACTGGGGGAACAATTTAGAACAAAGAGAGTAACCGTCAAATCAGTATAGACCTTTATTTGTCGGCTTAGATGTTAGGGGAAAAATAAAAAGTTCCGTAAAAAGTGTGTTGGGGGGTAAAATTGGAGATTCTTAATAAATTATCTCTGTTATCAATCTGATTAGTTTGTTAATGGTTAACTAGATAAAAGTAAAAACGGATTGAGATTAAATCAATTGGTTTTGTTTTCGGTGTATTAACATTTATTTTACATAAATATTTTTCAACATGATCTTCTACCATGCTATTGCACTTAATCCATCAACATACGTCTACCGTGTCCTGGGTATGACGTTAAATTACATCTGGCATTGAGGCTCCAATTCTGAAGCTTTGGAGTGTGTAGAGTACCTTTTATCACTATACTGCGAGATCCAATCTGAGTTAGTGTGATAGTACCTGTTAGCCTCCATGTATGGGTTAAATGAAAAATTGATTTTAAAAATGATTTTTAAAATGTGTTAAAAAAAATTTGAATACATAACAAGAATGAATAAAACAACGATGTTTCGACATAAAATCAACCCAAGGGTTGACATGCCGTAAAACCGCAACCAATGAACCAAACAAATAATATAGAATATGTACAGTGAACACTTTAAAGAAGGTTTAAAATTTCAAATTATTTCCTATCTTAAAACCTATTTATTTATTGTTTAACTCTTATTTTCCTACATTTCTAATAAGTTGTTTGTTTAATGAGTGCAAAAAAATAACAGCCAAAAAAAATTAGCGTTAGATGTACATTTTCCGAATAAACAAAACATTTCATTAAAAAAAGAATTCCCAAATGTTTTGACTACTTATCAGATATAGTGCAGCACTATATACATTTGCTATAAACAACAATTGGGGTCATATTTCATTAGTTTTAAGTGTGTCTATACAAGTCCCTTGGGTTTCTTAATAAACACTAATACAAAGTGAAAATAGGTCGGTTTCATTAGATTTTGACGTGTTTTCATTCGATTTTGACGTACATGATTTTTTAAACATTTAATCAAATATTTGGCACTTAGATATATTTCTACCACATATAGACTTACTGAAAACAAAAATTGCAATGTTATTTTACTAGTTTTGAATGTATCTACACAATTATTATTTTTAATAAGTGCACATAATTAGTAAAATGTTGGTTTTTGACGTGCACTTATCAAAGGTGATACGAAATGTAAACAGTCTCGTCCCTGATTTGAACACAAAGGCCGTATCCATTTCATATGACAATTACATCACAGGAACAGTGACTGTTATACCACTAACTTACAAGATCGAATGAAAGTATATCACATTTAAGAAGTCTGTGTACATGGCAACTTTCATTAACTGAAAATAGGTTAAAATTCCACATTACGAAAATGGGTCCAAAACACATAAATAATACGGCAATAAAAATCCTTTTTACAAAATTACTTTTAAAACCATATTACAAAATGAATTACAAGAAATAAGCACCGATTGATTTTAATGGCGTATAATCTCATCTAGGGGTATTTTATGTCGATATTTTCGGGAATCACGGACATTGTGCATTCATATTTGCATTTTTGTGTAGTTGCATTTTATTATTATTTTCACACATATAGTAGTATTTAAAAATATATATATTTTTACCTATATATGATACTCTAACAGGCAATACAACTCCGGTTAGAATAGATAAGGTAGAAATTACAAGGAAGGTTATTACACACTCCCGATGTCATATGCAGTTTATTTTCATTCTCAGGACACTAATTTATTTTTCACACATAGAATACTAGTAATAAAAAAAGAAGATATTTTTGCATATATATGATACCCTAACAGGCAATACAACTCCGGGTTAGAATAGATATGGTAGAAATAAAAAGGAATGTTATTACACACTCCGATGTCATATGCAGTTTATTTTCATTCTCAGGACACTCATTTTTGTGTAGTGCATTTTATTTTATTTTTCATACATAGAATACTAGTAATAAGAAAAAAAATATTTTTGCCTATATACGATACCCTAACAGGCAATACAACTCCGGGGTTAGAAAGATATGTAGAATAACAAGGAAGGTTATTACATACTCCCGATGCCAGTTGCAGTTTTTTCATTCTCAGGATACCAATTTTTGTGTAGTTGCATTTTATTATTATTTTTCACACATAGAATACTAGTAATAAAAAAAAAAAATTTTGCCTATATATAATACCCTAACAGGCAATACAACTCCGGGTTAGAATAGATATGGTAGAAATAACAAGGAAGGTTATTACATACTCCCGATGCCAGTTGCAGTTTTTTCATTCTCAGGATACCAATTTTTGTGTAGTTGCATTTTATTATTATTTTTCACGCATAGAATACTAGTAATAAGAAAAATATATTTTTGCCTATATACGATACCCTAACAGGCAATACAACTCCAGGTTAGAATATATATGGTAGAAATAACAAGGAAGGTTATTACATATTCCCGATGCCAGATGCAGTTTATTTTCATTCTCAGGACACCAATTTTATTGGGGATTTCTATCTCACTTCGGGAGATACAGTCAGAGTATCCTAAGCCCAGCTGACAGAGCAAGAAACAGAAAGAATGTCTATATGTTGGAAAGACAATAAAACCTGCCACCCTCACACAGCTTTTGTTATTTTCTCCTTTTTTTATTATTTTCTTCATTTTTTACATTAATCTTATTTAAAAACACGTGACGATTCACAGTACGTTATCATCAGAATTAAGGAAAGTCCGAGAAGAAATATTAATACCATCCATCATCCATTAATCATATCACGTCTTACAAAAATTATATTCACTAAAAGAAAAAGTAATTCCACACGTGATGCCCATTCTATTTACATTTGCCAGAATTTTTCCATTAATCATTCGATAAAAGATTTTTTTGAAATATACTTTTTTTCACGTGTCCATTGTATGTATTGTATTTTAACTGTTATTTACTGAATATAGGTATGACCAAAAATTAGGTACCACAAAACTCACGTTTTCTTTAAGACTTTGATAAAATAATCTAAATCGTAAATAGTGAGTGATTTCAATTTTTTCAGAGCCTAAACTTACATATAAAATCTTCTACAAATTTCTCAATCATATTAATGAAATAAGTCACCTTAAAAAGAGCACATTTTCAACAGAGATGGCAAAATTAAACCATTTTGACAAACACAGATTTTAAATTATAAAATTCTTCCGTTTTAAAGATTGTAAAACAAATAATTTTTGCATGTGATTTTTAAGCATCTTCTTCCTAATACAGCACAAATTACGTCAAGTTTTTCATTTTTTCCGAGTTTTGTTGAATTTTGATTCATGAGGAGTTAAAAGAACACGTCACATTTTGGCCATTCTAAGTAAGTAAGTAAAGTCGTCGGGTCGGCCTAATGTCGGTATCAGCCAGACAGCGAGGGAGTCTATCCCTTTTCACTAGCGCTAGACCAAGGGGGTTGTTTTTGCATCTGAGGTGGACGCCACAGCTACCATCAGCTTCTCACTTTACCGCACATATGCCTGTGCTACTCATAGGCTGAGTAGGTGAGGGCTGGAATCGAACCAAGAATCTTGCGATTCCTAGTTCAGTGCTCTACCGACTGAGCTAAACCGAAGAGCCTTATTTATATATGTAGGCGTTATTTTCGGATTTGCCTGGGGAGTTGTATGCCCGTTTAGTTTCGCTGGTTCCCGCTTTGATATTTAAGCGGCTGATTTGAACGTCTCTCTCTCTCTCTCTCTCTCTCTCTCTCTCTCTCTCTCTCTCTCTCTCTCTTTCCTGTTGCTAGACCTACGAGACACATGGGTTAGATACGGTCTACCTCTTCTCGTTGGGGCTTCGGCCCTTAACACTGGCCACTCACTGCTAGTAAGTCTCGTATACGATATATGACTATCCTTTAGTCATGTATCCGTAACTATGTTTTTATGTACATTTAGGTATCTCGTTGATACCTAAATATCTTGTATTTTACCATTCATGAATGTGTCATTATCTCTACTCGTGTATATGTATTTATACTACTTTGTATGTATGTTTATGTACACCTATGTATTATGTACCCTGTTTATTCTGTGCGGTATATTAAATGTTTTGTCTATCAACCTTTGTCGGAGTTTAACTTCAAGTATTATCACTTTGAATCTTACATATATATATTTTAGATAGTTTTGGTTTTGTAGATTTATGTTGGTACTTCATATACTCTTACCTATCTTTTTTCTACGCCATGTATGTGCGTCTTAGAATACTGTGAAACTATGTCCTGCAGAAAAAGGATATCTTTGTTATGTCACTAAATAGAACTTAATGATGAGGCTCCATTTTTAATGATGTGGGGTGTGTGGGTCCCCATCATTGCCATTACTCCCAGGTCCACTTGGTCCAGGAGCAGTCATAACTGTTATGGTCTCATATATGGATCAAATAAACCTGTTTAGAATTATTCGTATTTGGTCCTGTGCAATAAAAACCCTCTTCAGAAACAAATACACGAAAATTTGATGTGAATATACAATGTCCATGGTCCCCTGACATCTCGGTATAAAATAAAACTACCCTGGTTGACGTGTCGTTAAAATCAATCAATCAATCGCTCATCCATTTTGATTCTATGTTCATAAACTCATTGCTTGTGTAATTTATTATAGACGAGCATAATTGTCACAAAAACTAGAAGGGTTATTTAGGAATAGATTAGCCACATTCTAATATATGTGCTCTCTACCGATGAGCCGTTAACCGTAGCACCCGACTGCACATATCCATGTTATCTAAAAAGGGTTATGTGTACCCAGCACCTCAACCTTGATGTGACACTCAATTCTTAAGTGGGGTAAGTTTGTTTGGGTTCAACTTCTCCTAGACTGGTAGCCTAATTATATTCTAAACCACACCGACTGATCAGAGCATGGTCTCAAGAATATTTTCATATAATAATAATAATAATAATAATAATAATAAGTTCCAGCAGATCACAGCGTGAAGCTAAAGGAAAATGAATTAAAAGGGACAAATACCTTGATCTTGGCAGAGAACTGAAAAAGTTATGGAATATGAAAGTGAAAGTGATACCAATTGTAGTTGATGCACGTGGAAATCAGAGGAAGGATTGATACCATCCAGAACACTGCACTGCTGCAATCTGCCAGAATACTCAGAGGAGTCCTGGGGACCTGAGGAGACTTGCTGTCACTCAGACTCCAGTAAAAGACCATCAGCTAATGCTGATGTGAAAACTCAAAAGGAGTAAATACTACTACTACTACTACTTCTACTACTACTACTACTACTATTAATAATATTAATCTATTAATAATGGAGATTTGCTTCCGATTTTTGTATGTAACAAAAATTACGTCACTGCTTACGTCACATTACCCAAAATCGTCATAACATAGAATGAATACACTCAAAATTTGAACTTGCAACATTAGACAGTCCTCATTGTTTTTTAAAACAAGTTTTAATAAATACGTGACTGGTATTATATATTTATATATAGTTGGTTTTATTCTAATATTATCTAAAGTTATCATAACTAAGTTTCTATTTCAAATTGTTTTATTTTTTACTCCTGTAATGAATTTGATGATCTTACTTACTTAGGGTACAACATTTCTGACAATGTATATTTAAATCCCACACCCTCAGGCAATATCTTTCAAAAGAAGTCGTTTTTTTACTTATTTTGCTAATAATAATAATAATAATAATATAAATAATAATAATAATAATAATAATAATATGAATAAATATCTGGACCTTGCCAGAGAACTGAAAAAGTTATAGAATATGAAAGTCAATGTGTTACCAATTGTAGTTGGTGCACTTGGAACGGTCCCAAAAGGATTAGAAAAGGGCTTGGAAAGGATTGAAACCATTCAGAACACTGCACTGCTGCAATATGAAAGAATAGTAAGAAGAGTCCTGGAGACCTGAGGAGACTTGCTGTCACTCAGACTCCTGTGAAAGACCATCAGCTAATGCTGATGTGAAAACTCAAAAGCAGTAAATAATAATAATAATAATAATAATAATAATAATAATAATAATAATAATAATAATAATAAAGACCCAACAAAATAGTAAATGTAGACTTTGCGGTAATAGAGATGAGACTGTTAACCATATACTCTGCGAATGTAGCAACTAGCACAACGAGAATACAAAACTAGACACGACTGGGTTGGGAAGGTGATCCACTGGGAATTATGCAAGAAATTAAATTTTGACCACACAACAAAATGGTATATGCATAAACCAGAATCTGTTCTTGAGAACGAAACGCACAAAATTCTCTGGGACTTTGAAATTAAAACGGATCACCTTATCCCAGCAAGAAGACCAGACCTAGTGTTGATTAACAAAAAAGAAAGAACTTGTCAACTGGTGGATTTTGCAGTGCCAGCGGATCACAGGTGAAGTTAAAGGAAAATGAAAAAATTGACAAATATCTGGACCTTGCAGAGAACTGAAAAAGCTATGGAATATGAAAGTGAAAGTTATACCAATTGTAGTTGGTGCACTTGGAACAGTCCCAAAAGGATTAGAAAAGGGTTTGGAAAGTTTGGATATCAGAGGAAGGATTGAAAACCATTCAGAACACTGCAATTCTGCAATCTGCCAGAATACTCAGAAGAGTCCTGGAGACCTGAGGAGACTTGCTGTCACTCAGACTCCAGTGAAAGACCATCAGCTAACACTGATGTGAAAACTCAAAATGAGAACACACAAATTCTCTGGGACTTTGAGGTACAGACAAATCACCTAATCCCGGCCAGGAGACCAGATCTTGTCTTGGTTGACAAGAGGAGGAAGACTTGTAATCTCGTGGACTTTGCCGTCCCGGCTGATCACAGAGTGAAAATGAAAGAAAACGAAAAAATCGATAAATACTTAGACCTTGCCAGAGAACTAAAATAACTGTGGAACATGAGGGTTAAGGTCGTACCGATTGTGATTGGGGCCCTTGGAACAATCTAAAAGGGGTTAGAAAGGAGTCTGGGTGAATTTAAAAATCGGATGAAGAATCGAGGCCATCCAGACTACAGCATTATTGATATCGGCTGGAATACTCAGAAGAGTCCTGGAGACCCGAGGAGACTTGCTGTCACTCAGCCTCCAGTGAACCACCGACTTCTGCAGGTGTGAAAAACTCGAATGGAGTGAAATAATAATAATAATAATAATAATAATAATAATAATAATAATAATAATAATAATCGAAAAGAATTAATCCAGTACGTGTGCCCATATGACTAATGTATTTTGGGGAAGTGAGACACACGGTAAGTACATTGAACGTTCGCTGGTGCATGCGTACGAATGAATAATCCACTTCATAGATATACATAAGAAGAACTTGACGTTTAAATTTCAAAAGAAAATAAATAAAAGACCTTTCGGTTTTAAACTGCGTTTACAGAAAGCACTCCAAACTTCAGCTAAAATGGGAAAAACGGTTAACATTTTTCCTGCATATTAGAAAAAAAAATCCAATAGGGAAGTTGAGATTAAATTTAAATAAGGAGGATTATTATTCACTGAATGTAAATAAAATTTAAACAACATAACTCTTTCTTTAAAAACCAAAGTAACTGAAATATATATATATATATATATATATATATATATATATATATATATATATATATATATATATACACATATATAAATATATATATATATATATATATATATATATATATATATATAGAGAGAGAGAGAGAGAGAGAGAGAAAGAGATAGATAAACACACATATATACATATACATATATATACATACGAGGACATATATAAACACACAGTCACAGAAACACACATATATAAGCATATATATATTCATGCATATACATATATAATAATGCACACACATACACACACACATATATATGTATACGTTTATATATATATATATATATATATATAATATATATATACATGAACACGCAAACATATATATGTATAAATACGCATACACACAAATATACATACATAGACACAAACATACACAGGCACACAGACACACACACACACACACACATACACATATATATATATTATATATATATAATATATATATATATATATATATATATATATATATATATATGAGAAGTAAACAAACAGACGATGTTTGTGATACAGAGATTGATTTTTCTCGATTTGTTTAGCCTTACATTTAAATAGGTAATCCCGCCTAATTAATTAATTATTAATTAATTAACTTTCAAAAATTAGGTTCGACTTCATTTAAGCACATATTCTCCCAAATATATATATATATATATATATAATTTAGATCAACGTTTGTGAATTTTTTGAATGTTTTAAAAGGAAGTGCCATTGCATATTCCTAACGTCATTTATGATCTAAGAGTTAAAAACTTTTAAGAATAACTGCTCATAAATCATAAGTGATTCTGAAATCCAAAACTAATTTTATATTCGTTTCGGTGGCTTTGGCCTTCAAACAGCTGGAGAGGTTGCTAATATTTCTTTCAATCTCCTACAGGTGTGGTGAATCACATCATCAAAAGCATTGGCATTCTCACGCCTCCATTATCAGTCAACCCACTGCCGAACACCAAGGGTGTCAACGGGCACCGAAGGAACGTATTATACCTCTCGGAGCTTACCTACCTCGTTAATTACTGCAATCAGGTCTATCTAACGACTTACCAACACACATACATATTAAATGAGAGATAAAGAAAAGTGATAATAAAAATAAAAATCTTTTTGTAGTTATATCATTATATATACTAGCAAATATATGCACCCTCCGGGTGCAAGTATTTAAATTTCAATATAATAAAATATCATATTAAATTAGAAAGGCTAATGAAACTAAATAAGAATGCAGATAAAAAGATTTGGAACAGAGGGGTATGATTGAAAAATAGAACAACTTTGAAACAAACTCTTCCATCATTTTCCATTACTCCCGTTTTTCAGTGGTAAATTTTCCTAATTTAACTATTTAGTTAAAATAGGAAGTAAAGAATAAAATTACAGTTATTTCTTTATGTTAATAGATTTCTGTTAAGATTTATCCCCGAGATTTTTGCTCATATTCAATAAGATAATACAAACAATTAGAAATCAATTATACTAAGCATATATTTATTAAAATCAAAATTTAATATCAATATGCAAATTAGACTTCCCATTCACACTGTGAACCGCTCTTTTGTTGTATATATAAATACAATTGCATGTTGTTAGTATGTAGATATTGTTAACAGTCTTAATGATGTAAAACAATTTTACTAATAATTGAGGTTGAAATAAAAATAAAATCATGGAGAATGTGGTGTAAATAACAAAGGGAATTGTGAATTGTATAGTAATATAGTTTCGGTTACAGACAGACAAACCCACAATCTCCATTATAATAGATATATATATATATATATATATATATATATATATATATATATATATATATATATATATATACCTTTGAAAGGAAGGAAGAACTCAATAAACCGTCATTCTGTAATAAATTTATTTCGAACAAAACTTAAAAGGCTTTTAGAAATTTAAACCAATTTCTAAAACTCCTTAAATTCCCAGTCTCATCAGACAAGCGGTACAGAAAAAATCATTTATATCTGTGTCGTCTGTCTGATGAGACTGAAACTTTAAGGAGTTTTAGAAATTTATTCAAATCTCTAAAAGCCTTTTAAGTTTAGTTCGAAATAAATTTATTACAGAATGACGGTTTATTGAGTTTTTCCTTCCTTACAAAGGTAAATATTGCTCTGTATTTAATTGAAAATAGATTATTATACATTGCGCTCTCTTTAGAGATTTATAAAAATCCTTGTATTTGCACCTACTAAAACATGCAATAATTATACAGTGAGATTTTGAAGATCCCATGTAGAATCATCACTTACTACCAGTTTTGGATACCTATATATATATATATATATATATATATATATATATATATATATATATATAAGGTATCCAGTCATATAAGACAGCGTTGTCTCAGTAGAGAAAACAAGCTGGGAAGTTGTGCTCTCTTTAGAACTGCGGTGTTACTATCATCATATTATATTTTATGTAATATGTATTTATATATATATATTTTATGTTAGTGATCCTACATAACATTTAATATGATGATAGTAACACCGCAGTTTTAAAGAGAGCTCAACTTCCCAGCTTGTCTTCTCTACTGAGACAACGTCGTCTTATATGACTGGGCCATGTCCACCTGATGGATGATGGACGAATCCCGAAGGACATCCTCTATGCAGAGCTTTCGTCAGGTAAGAGAAATGTTAGTCACCCCCAGCTGCGTTTTAAGGATGTCTATAAGAAGGATCTCAGTTCCTTTGACATTACCCCTTCTTGCTGGGTAAATTTGGCTCAGGACGGCCTTCGAACGCGGCAGGCTCTCCGAAGTGGACTATTCATGTCTGAAGTCATTATGGCGCAACACCATGAAGCCAAGACGACCAGAAGAATCGACGGCAACATCTTCAGGGACAGCCTTCACATGCGACATCTGTGGTCGAGGCTGGTTTTCGAAAATTAGACTTCACAGTCACATGAGGCGCTGTAACTGCTGAGGCACAAGAATTATATAGTCTCCCGAGACAACAATACCGGTAATAATATATTTTATATACAACATATCATATGACATATGTATTATAATATCACACACACACACATACACACGCACGCACACACACACACACACACACACACACACACACACACACACACACACACACATATATATATATATATATATCATATTTCATATATATATCATATTATATATATATATCATCTAAATATATAAAAGTAAGTTTTTGGTATGTACGTGTCGATGTATAAGTTCAAAACGGGAGGTTACTCTGATTTTAAATCTTGCATACATATCAATATCCTTCTAACTAAGAAACACGCCAAATTTGGTTATTGATTTTTACTGATTAAGGGATATAATTAATTAATTAAGCCAAAATCACCCAATTTTCGAAACTGTCTGTATACCAACTCCTGCTGATGATAGAATATTGTCAGCTGCCTGACTTTTTGTTACAGCGACTACCATCAATAAAAATTCAATTTTAGTGAATAAATTCCACAGTCTTAAGCCGTTGAGCTCGGAATTTATCGCCTATTTATAGGCAAATCTTAAAAATATCCATATTGTTGGATAGAAGAGAAAATAATATTTCTCAATATATAATTTGTATGAGTCTTTATCCATTGAATTCTTTTTTCGTAGCGAGTTAGAAAAAATCATCTTGCTTCGGTGAGCAAAAGTATGTTTTGACGAAAAATCAAAACTTATTCACATCGCAATCTTTTTTCCCTGTCTTTAAAATATCAATTTAGATAGAAATTAAATGAACTTAAATTAATCAGTATTTAATTTTTTCGTATACACAAAAGAGTTTTTAAAAAAAGCCTTTTACAAAAATAGGTAGTTAAATTATAGAACTATTTATTTCGTAAATAAGTAAACATAATAACAATAACAACATTTTAAAAACAAAATCTAATTTATCATAATTCTAATGATAGATAAATAGGTAGATGTTTCACACGGCTGAACTTGAAAAACGGTCGGAAAATTAGGTTGACCCAGAAAAAAACAGAACCCACAAATTGTGTAATAAAACTGTTAATTGTAACTAGGGAGGTTTAGGGTTTGGGTTGGGGTTGGGGTTTAGAAGTATTTTAATGGGAAAATAAATAAATAATTTGGATTCTGTTTTTCTGGGTCACCCTAATTTTCCGACTGTTTTTCAAGTTCAGCCCTTATCTCGAGATTTCTTTTAATCAATTATTAACATTTTTTTTTTAAGTTTAGAAGTTACTTTAATTCCTTCATATTAGTTTCGTCTCGAAAATAACATTTATTTCGATCGTTTATTCATTAGACTATTCTCGACGACTTTTTAATTAATTTGATAAATAATTATCTCTTATTAGTTACCACCAATTTTCCCTGTGAAATTTACCCACCTCCTATATTTAACACAAGGATACTTGCATAAAAATCAACTGAAAGTAATAAAAACTATTATCATAGATAAATGTAAAACTCCTGTGTATTAGTTATGTAATAAATATATTTAGAACTATGTGTTCTTTTTATAAGCTGTGAAAATAGCATTTGAATTGTGTCCCATCATTACGGTCTACCATATATATATATATATATATATATATATATATATATATAAACAAAGGGTTTTGTAATATGTTTGAAGCATTGTGTTTAAATTGGTTTGCTGGTTGGTTTTGAAGGCTATCACAATGCAATTGTAAAGAAAAAAGAAGTTAACTGTGGTATTGTTTGTTAACCTGTGATTTATTCTCAATATTTCGGGATAAAATGCCATCTACAGGAGATTACTAGAACTAAAATTTTGGCTAGTGGCTGTTCATTCGTTCTGTCTCATATCGTCCAAATTCTGTGTGTGTATGTGTGGGGGTTGTTTATATATGTGGCTGTGTGTGTGTAAGTGTGTGTGTGCGCATTTATGTTTTTATTCATTTTTTGTTTTTTGTTGTTTACTAACAGGCCCATCTGATCTCTTTTTTTATTAATATGTGCCTGAGATTAACATTCCAGATATTGTTTGATTGTTTATGGGTGCGGGTGTGTACATTTACTGTCTATAAAATCACCTGTTGTCCTGTTCTGTGTGGGCGGTGTATTCGTGTGTGTGTGTGAGTGTGTTTTTTTGTAGGGTGTGTGTGTTCTGCTTGCGTGCGTTTCTTTTCATATACGTATATATATATATATATATATATATATATATATATATATATATATATATATATATATATATATATATATATATATATATATATATATATATATATATATATATATATATATATATATATATATATATTATTTTATATTATAAAATTAATGATCTGATAAATGACGATACGTATGACAAAGAATTTTTCTTAAAATCAGAATTAATAAAATTCAAGTTCTGAGATTCTTTTTAAACGCCTTGATCATGCAGAGCTTTATGAATTAAATAAATCATTAATTGGGGAAGTAATAGAGAGGAATCACAAATGTTAAACATTTTCTTGAAAGTTTTCAATGGAAACATCTTTAAGATTTCAAATTTTATTTGATAATTACAGAATTAAATTCGGGAATTTTGCTAATCTTTATCGTTATTTATTTTATTTATTTTCCTATTTATTATTCATCTCGTTTACGTGTACAAAACATTTCCCGGTTATCTTTACACCGGGGAAATAATATTTCAAAACAAAATACATCCGATTCTCTAAAGGATTCCACAAATAAACTTGATGTCAGATTGTCTACAATATTATTTCTTATTAATAGAATAAAGGAAGTGGCGATAAAATTATAATTTATACATATCTGAAGATTTTTTCTCAGCATTAATTTCTAAATTCCGTGTTCGTGCCGACAGCATGTGTCAAAAGTAATAGTCTTCATTGAATTGCAGAATACTTTGATATATATATATATATATATATATATATATATATATATATATATATATATATATATATAAAGGAAGGAAGAACTCAACACCGTAATTCCATAATAAATTTATTTCGACCAAAATTGGGGCCTATATAAATCTAAGTTGATTTACTACAGCTCCCAAAATTTTCGTCTCATCAGATGGGTCTCAATTCACTTATGGACAAGCACATCACAAAAAAACCCCAAAAAGCTGAATTTAAAAAAAAAAAATTCAAACAAAAACAAAAAATAAAAAATATTTTTTAACAATATAGGATTGTTACCATAGAAACAGGAAGTGAATGAGAAAAAAAAGAGATATATCTCAAGGTTGGTTTCTTAGGGTGTTCAGAAAGACAAAAATGTGACAGTACAGAAAAGACAGAGTAGTATATTAAAATATAAATAGACAAGTAAATAAAAAAAAAAAAATTTAAACATTAGAGTATAATGGTGTATAAAAGGACTATAGATAAAAAGGAAATAAAAGGGAATAAAGATAAAGAAAATAATAGTAATGATATAAATAATAATAATAATATTATAGTAAGATAGAGTAAAATAATAATAATAATATTAATAGAAAGATAGAGTATTACATATAGAATCATCCCTTACTACCAAGTTTTGGATAAATCTCATATATATATATTATATATATATATATATATATATATATATATATATATGGAGGATATGTGCTTAATTGAAGTCGTACCGAATTTTGAAAATTAATTAGTTAATAATTAATGAATTTTAGGCGGGCATAAATGTTCAAATGTAAGGCTAAACGAATCGAGAAAATGTCAATCCCCAAATGAAATTTTCTCGATTCGTTTAGCCTTACATTTGAACATATATGCCCGCCTAAAATTCATTAACTATTAACTAATTGATTTTCAAAATTAGGTACGACTTCAATTAAGCACATATCCTCCAAAAATTGTGGCTTAAACCATATAAAAATAAAAATTTGTTTGTTTACTTAACCTCATATATATATATATATATATATATATATATATAATATGTGTGTGTGTGTGTGTGTGTGTGTGTGTGTGTATGTGTGAGGAGTTAAGGATTTGAATAAATCCGGCAAAAGTGGTTGGGAATAGAGGAAAGTGTGGATATAACAACACAGACAGTTGAATGCAGTTAATATTTCGCCTCATTGTATGAAGCATTTTCGAAACTTTATTGATTTTTTGTTTATGCTAATCGGCACTCATGGCAAAATGTAACATAATAAAACAAAGACGGGGGTTCTTCAACATTGACCAGCTATTGCAAAAATCATAGCCCCCGAGAACAAAATCAAATTCGAAAACGGATAAAAAATGTTTTAAAATCCAAACAGAAATAGTCCGCTTCTGAATCTCCCCAAAATACTGTACCTACAATCATCATCCAGGTGACCTGACCTACAATCACTATTCAATGACCTACTTCACCTTATACTTATCTAAACCGACTATCAAATTTCTTCAAATGCAATGCATTTCCTTCATACAAAAATACCCCAATCGTCCTCTTTTACTCTCCACCTGTCTTTCCCTAATCCAATTAACTTTAAACATACAAATACTTTTATCTCAACAAAATCTTTAAGGACTTTCTCTAAAATATTTTCAAACAAAAAAATATCCTCAGTCACCGGATACACATCGGACTACACATTTAACCCACACTCCAAAGTCAACCAACTGACCCCATAGAAATAAAAGCCCCACGCCCACATACCTACCCCCTCCTGACTCCTCTCACCCCTCACCCATTTACCTTTTCACTAGAAAATCAAAATGTACAAGCACTTATGTCAATAAGGTTTCGAAAAAGCTTCATACAATGAGGCGAAATATCAACTGAATTCAACTGTATGTGTTGTTATATCCACACTTTCCTCTATTCTCATTAATATATATATATATATATATATATATATATATATATATATATATATTGTAATACAAGTACAAGTAATAACCTACACGAGTTTCTCCATAACGATCTTCGGGGTTAAATCCACTGGATTAATCAAGATATTGATTAATTGCAGTCGATTACATGTGTGTGTCTTTCGCGATAAACGGTTCGTTACGGATATATATATATATATATATATATATATATATATATATATATATATATATATATATATATATATATATCTTTAAACTTGATGAAAATAAAGTTTCCGTTCTGAAAAATGAAAATTTGAAAAAAGTAGAACAAACAGAATCATTCTAATTTAAGATATAAGTAGCTGTTAGTATGTATATATTAATACACATGTTCCTTAATCTTCTAACCGTTATCATCCCTCTCACCCTCTGGGTAAAAATGAGACCGACCAAATCTTCAAAGATCAAATGCAAAAATATAAAACCTGTTTATCAAGTGTCACCGAATTGTTATTTCTCATGAGTGTCATCACCTCAGCTAAATAATGGACCATTCCGTTTTTTATATAAAAAAAGGGAAGAAAAAGGACATTCGCCACAGAAAGAAAGAAAGAAAAAAGAGCGAAGGGGAAATATAAAGAAAGGGGTGAGCGCCTGGGAACAATAACGCTAATCTTTTCAATGATATAATGAAAAAATGGAAAGAAAGAAAGAAAGAAAAGATCACGCGTTAGAGAGTTATATCAATATTATATTTTTTACATATCGAACTAATAGTAATAGCTCCAAAGCAAACATATCAAACGTTGTAATAATTGTATCATCATACTATGGTATATTCACAGGTCCTGCTAGTTTAATTATTGTCCTTATCTTTCTTGTTATACTCAAAATCTCTATCGCTACATCTTCCGACAAACAAATCCATTAATAATGGAGATTCGCTTCCGGTTTTTGTTTGTAACAACAATTACGTCACTGCTTACGTCACATTACCCAAAATCCTCATAACATAGAATAAATATACTGAAAATTTGAACATGCAAATTTAGACAGTCCTCATTGTTTTTTTAAAACAAGTTTTAATAAATACATGACTGATATTATATATTGTATAATAGTTTTTTTATTTTAATACATATTTAAAGTTTACATTTCAAATAGTTTTTTTTTTGATCCTTTAATGAATTTGATGATTTTACTTACTTAGGGTACAACTCGGACATTGAATTTTTTTTCCCCTCAGGCAATATGTTTCAAAATGTATTTTTACATCGCCCGGAGGTGTTTTTTATTTTGTACTAGTTCTTAGATAATGTATTTATCAGGGGCAAAAACGAATGATGTTAAAAATGCAGCACAAACATTCTTTGTTCAGCACTGTTTTCTATCTATCTATCTATCTATCTATCTATCTATCTATCTTTGCTTGCCATTCTTCCTTCCGTTTGAATTTCAGAAAAAGACTTTATGGATATTTCGGCAGAAACGCACGACGACCACTGACCAACACCAGACTGGCACCACACCTATGTAAGTCAGTCCGAGGAATACAGGGGCAGACACTAAGCATATAATTGAAAGCAATAGGTCAGAAGTTCGATCCACAGCAGTGGCGCTAATCTCGTTATTCATATTTTATACCAGCCAGAAGCCCCACTAACTTGCGCACCCCACCTGGGTATTAATTCTCTGTGTAGATAAAAATTGACAGAGAAATCGAGATGGAATATTACACAGAAACATTTATTCTTTTATCTCTCTCAAGTCACACACACACACACACCACACACACACATACACATGTACACACACATGTACACACCACAGACAGACAGACACACACACACACACATATATATATATATATATATATATATATATATATATATATATATACCCAAAGAAGAATCTTCAGTTACCCCTTGGTGGAGTTGGTAACCCACAGGGAATTGCGAATCAAATTTTGAACTTAACATACAGGTGGTAGGCTGTTCTCATTACCCAGTGCAAATCTTGAAATATCTCAAAACATTCGATTCGTCTTCTTAGCTCACCCCACCTGGGTATTCCTTCCCTGTGTAGATAAAGCCTGACAGAGAAATTGAGATGGAATATTACACGGAAACTTTCATTCTTTTATCTCTCTCAAGACACACACACACACAGAGAGACCAGACACAGAGACAGACACACACACACACACACACACACACACACACACATATATATATATATATATACCCAAATAAGAATCTTCAGGTACCTCTTGGTGGGGTTGGTAACCTACAGGGAATTGCGAATTAAATTTTGAACTTAGCATACGGGGGTAGACTGTTCTCATTACCCAGTCCAAATCTTGGAATATCTCAAAGCATTCGATTCGTCTTCTTCGCTAATTTACTGTTGAAAGATGGGGTTTCTATCTGCTGAACCCGGTCGCGAATATACTCTAGATAGAAGCAACATTTTATCATCACACCCATTGTCCCTTGGGGTAAATTTACTGATAATTTCTAAAAGCCTTAAACGTAATGTACTTTTCTCTCTCTGTTCAAACCGGGTGTGTAATTTTCTTATTTTTTTCAATGATTTGGCTTTACTGATTTTTTTTGTCAAATAGTCGACTACACTTACTTAAAAGAACATAACCTAAAAATACACTGATTCTAGCTGATCTTAACAGTGTTGTTGTTTAGATTTTCTCAATTTTTCGAATTTCCAATTAGACTAGACATTTTTCCACACTCTTGGGGACCATTAAAAATGGCCTCAATTACAATTGGTATTACCTTTACCTTCATGTTCCACAGATTTTTCAGTTCTCAAGCTAGGTCCAAATATTTGTCAATCTTTTAATTTTCCTTCTCCTTCACTCTGTGAACCATCGTGACAGCAAAATCCGCGAGATGACACGTGTTTTTTCTTCTTGTTAATTAGCACTAGGACTAATTTAGAATGTAGATCTTAAAAGAAAGAAATTATTCAGCACTAATACTTGCGTTTGAATTTGAGTTTGAGTTTTGTTTAAAGTCATATCAATCTATGTGGGCCATTCAATGCCAGAGAAGGTTATATAGAATGGTTTTAGATATGGATATAAAGTAGCATTTTTTTTTTGTTTGAAATACTAAAAATAATTATCACGTTAATCCAAAACGACAATTAATTTTTCCTACTTTCTTGACACAGTAGTGTACACTTTAACTTATAACTGGGCAGCTCTGTCGTTTCCTTTCTTTTCCTCGGATATTATTCCGAAAGTGAACGACGTAGCGTGTTTGGAGATTGAACCCCCTTAGTCCGACGTCACAGACAAGCACGTTAGCCACTATCACAAGGAGATCCCATTCTTTGTTTTTCTCAATATATATTTATTTACACATTTGCTCATGTCATTCCCTCTCTAACCCTGACCCTTTCTCTCTCATCACACACACGTATGCCCCCCACACACAGACATATATATATATATATATATATATATATGCAGGGTTTCGTTCCTGAGAAGACGTGAAATGTCGAAACACAGTGTCTGGATGACTTATCATATGCTCCCAAAACCCGGTAGAGCTCTCTAGGGACGACTTAAATTAACTTTTACTGCCATCATAAAGCAATGATCTTCTGTTCTCTGGTTATCGTAAAATATGTAAACAAGTGTATGTATTTAATATTCTAAACAGCGCCCCTTGGCGGCAGCTGTCAAATGGCCGAGAGGTTAACGAATCTGGCTGACAAAAAAGTCAGTCGGGTTTCGCTCCTGATCAGAGGTAGTTGCTAAGTCTAGCCACACTGAATAGACGTGAAATTCGAAACACGGTGTCTGTATATATATATATATATATATAATATATATAGAGAGAGAGAGAGAGAGAGAGAGAGAGAGACAGAGACAGACAGACAGACAGATGGATATGATTGGTGTAGGCCCAACGACAGTAATTTTATCTTTTTTATTTCATAATACATAAGGTCTGCAAAATGGTTTGATTTTTTTTTTGTTTATTATATTGGGCGTCTAATATAATAAATTTGATTTTGCAGACCTTACACACACACACACATACACACACACACACACACACACATATATATATATATATATATATATATATATATATATATATACTAGCAAAAGTACCCGGTCCATGACCAGACTATTTTTTTCTTAGGGACACCATGAGAAAGGAGAAAATAAGAGTAAGAGAGAATAAAAGGAAAATATTTCATTAAATTAAAAATATTGCGGGGAATTCGTATATTACAATGTTTGTCTTTTTTTTTTTTAGGAAATATTTTTTATGTAATCCTAAACTTGTTTTAAAACATAATTTTATTTGAAACGGCGAACAAATAGAGAGAGAGAGAGAGAGAGAGAGAGAGAGAGAGAGAGAGAGAGAGAGAGAGAGAGAGACGAACAGACGAAAGACGAACAGACGGGTGAAAGAGAGTGTACCTAGCCTGTTGAGTTAAAGTGAAATGTATTAGTCTAATTCATTTACTTTTAGGCCAAATTTTCCCTTTCTTTATTTTTCCTTACTGTAAGAGTTCTAGAAATTGGTTGATTTTTGTTTAATTATCAAAGTATACCACATAATTAGTAAAAATCAGAAACCAAATTTACTGTGTTTCTTAGTTAGAAACACATTAATGCGTCTGTGAGATTTCAAATCAGAATGACATCTCTTTTCGTAGTTATAAGTCGACACGTACATACCAGAATCATTCTCATATATATATACGCACACACACACACACACACACACATATATATATATATATATATGTGTGTGTGTGTGTATATAAACGTGTAAGGCGCTTCAGTACTGGCGTATTGTTTGCTTAGGAATAACATGATTGGTTTGATTTGTTTTCTTCCATTCTAATCCGGTCTAAAAATAAATCCAAAAATTCAACTGACAACAGAAATTTAAGTTCTTCTCTTAAAAAAAAAGTATTATCCCAGCCACTCACACAAAGACAATTTCAAGTTACTGATTTTTTATTATTTTTTATTTGTTACGCATATTTCAAAGAAAGAATCTACCTGGATACATTTTATGCAACCATTTTAAAAGAACACACATCAGTCCAAAAGGAAAAGCAAAATTGCTGACTAATCTTTGCTCTTGATGTAAATTTTGTACGCATTTATGCGCCTGTGCCGGAAAAGATTCCCCGCCATTTGTTCTTCAAGTGTTTTGTTGTTTTTTTATACTTTGCTTTGATCAGTTATTTCCAAACACGATTTATTCCATGTGAACAGGTTTTCTTTCCTCTTTCCTAGGACACACATTCTGTTTTGAATTAAGAAAAGACAAAACCATTTTAAAAGATTGAGGAATACTTTACCAAAATGTTATTGAGGAAAACTAAAACCTATATCTTTGTTTTTCTTATGTACTCAAAGCCACAAGCTAGATGTACACTACGAATGAGTGTTATTAAAGGAAAATTGCAAAATAGGAATACTGCAAAACCCTACACTTTGAACCTGCAGAAATATTTCTTGTTATTTGAAGAATTATTATTTCTAGCCGAAAACACACCCTACATGCACAATTTTTTATCTATTTCCTATCGAATATGGAGATTATTTCTGTTTCGATTTAAGAAAAAAAACTGAAACTACTAGTAATTGAATGAACTAAAGAAGGTGTGATTTTACATGCGCTGTTGTAATGTAATATATTGACAATTTTCCTCGTCAGTGAACCTTTTAACAAACTTCTTGCCCTCGGTAAACCCAGTCACTTTTTTTCACAAGAAAGGGTTCAACTACGAGAAATCTTGCTGTAAGTCTGATATACGGTCACACAAGATTTGGGGATTTTTAAAATCGTTAGTCACTCAGTCAATTAGAAACTGACAAAGGTCAATAATGAACTGAAAAATTGAAAAATCGGACCAAATGAAGCCTTGCCCAAGACCCTATGGAAATTGGATGATAAAGTGAGTGGCAGTTTTTCTCATCACATGTCCATTTTTTCCCTTTTCCTGGAATGAACAAGTTGTATTTTTGTCTCATCTTTATCTTCCGCAACATCCGTGTGTCGAGGCATAGCAATGCAACAATGAACATAATGGACCTAGATGTATCAATTAAAAATCAATCAATACATTTATAGATAAAATATTAGATAATTTCTCTATTTCTCTCTCTCTGTCTATCTTCTCTCTCTCTCTCTCTCTCTATATATATATATATATATATATATATATATATATATAGCAATCTACAGACGCGCGTTCCGGGGTTTCACCCCTCATCAGTGCAGCTATACTTATTTTTCAGCAGCTACCTCTGGTCGGGTTCGAGACCCGAACGAACTTTCGCTCGTCAAGTCTCTTACCGGTGAGTCCACAAGCAGCTGCTAAGAATAGAATATATATATATATATATATATATATATATATATTATGTGTGTGTGTGTGTGTGTGGTTTTCTTGGAGATCCCCTTATAGAAACCTGGATAGATAATCCCTGTTACTGATTCATTCTAAAAACATCATTCTGTACCTATTGAGCACGATGGGATGCCATTTAGACGGAGGCAAAAGGGTGTAGTTTGAGCTTAGATTCTCTATCATTTTTATTTCTCATTGTCGAGATTTACCAAAGAGAGAAAACCTCGCAGGTTGCCCATATACGAAACCTTTTTTTGCCTCCAGGCTGTCCCATTTCACTGGGTTAAATAGAACAAAACCATTTCTAAAAAATGTGTTAAAAAAAAATGAGTTAAAAAAAATGTGTACCCATGGTGAATGAATATAAAAAACGTCTTCGGTATAAAATGACCCAAATGGGTTGACATGCCGTAAAACCAACCAACTAACCTCCAGGCTTATTTCATATCAAACAACCGAATTCTGGACAAGCTGATCGGAACTTCAAAGTCGTCTCAGCGTCAACTTTTTCACAGTCCCATTATCGTCTTGTATACCAACTCTCTTTCTGAATCTTTTTGATTCAAGTTTTTTTCATCATCTTTCTTTTGCTCTTTTTACTTTTATTCCTACTCTTCCATTTTCTTAGCTATTTCTAATCAATAACTTGTAAATGATTTTTTTTAGTTCTGACTGTATCGTTTTTGCTTCATTAGGTAAAAGTCAGCGGCTTTCTACTGAACCATAAATTGCCTTTGCCGGATGTCCAATTAGGGTTTTACAGAGGGAAACAAGTTTACAGAAATGTATTTACATAAAATCTTTTTTCATTTGCTTAAATCGGATCAAAATAGATTTCATTTCTTATCATTCAACCGAATCTCTTTGCTTTCAAAAAGGTATTCTCATAGCTATGATTAATTGATAGGATGCGTGTGGCTTGATGGTTAGTGTCGTAGCAAATGAACTCGTCGACCCAAGTTCAAATCCTGGACAAGGCTGGTTTCATTGCACACACCCTTGGCAAAGGTATGAATCTAATTATACTCCTTCAATCTATGAGTAATTAGTAGGGAGACTGGGTTCTTGAACCTTGTCTAGGAACAGAAAAACTCTGGATTCAAACCTATTAAACTCCGCCTAAAAAAATTGACCTTGTGTCGAATCCTGCTCGTGCCGAGGGGTTGGTAAATATATATAATTGACTGATTGATTTAACTGCATGTCAACCCGGTTAGGGAATAATAGTTCACTGTGCGTTTATATATACACTATTTTGTGTAGTTGATTTTTAAGTGTTTATTTAGACGCTATTATATGATATCAAGTGTTCCTACCTAAGACAAATAAATTGCGCAAATTACATAGGGTTTCAAGTAATGTATATAATACTAATAATTCATTCATGTTTATATGCCGCCCTGTCGATAGGGCGTTAGAATGCACCGACTGCACTTCTACAGAGGGTAAGACTCCCCCAATGGGTCACCTGTTGGTCGTGGGTGGTGACCCATGATGCTTAAGGATAGAGCCCGGGTGGATGAGCAGTTCATGACTTTCAATACTCCACTTTGGCCCTATTTGGGCTAGACAGGCGGTCGGAGAGGCCCACTCCTATCAATCGGCTGGTCACGTCAAGCCCTAGCACCTATATGATTTTCCCAACCCTATTGCCCTTATGGCAAGCCCCAAACCCTTTTTATCATATGGGTGCGAGAAGGCGTTGGCTGAGGGTCTACATGTGCTGGAAATGACGGTAAACTCTATCTGATGGCGAGGTTCCACTTTTGGAGGTTTTGGGAATGTGGAGCACCTCTTCATCACCATTTCTCTCTGGTCCACTCTTACCCGGAGTGGTAGTACCTGTTAGGGTCCCATCTAT
>CM042164.1:29579422-29584422 GCA_023376005.1 Doryteuthis pealeii
CTTTTCCGTGAATTGGGTTTACACGCGTAGATATATTGCGTCGTTTCTTTTACATGTTTACATTGCTGAAAAAAAAAGCTTTTCTATTTAAATACATATTTCCCATGACCTTAATTTAAATAATGGTAACATCAACGCGTAAAAGTGTTGATAATACTAGAGGAAAACGAATGCAATAGAACTAAAGAACGAGTACTTTTTAGTTACTAATGATTTTAAGTTAGTAATGATTTCTGATTTGCAAAATTTTAACTGATGTTTTAGCATCGGTTCTGAGCAAAACTAAAATATTTTGGGTACAAATAATGTTCAATAAATAAGTTATATCAATAACTCAAAATTGATTAACTTTAAGACCGTTTTGATAGCATTTGTTGATTCCTTGGGCCATAATGCTTTTATAAGCCAATATTTAAGAGTATGCAAGCTCTAGAACACATTTTACAGAGAAAAATAGCTTACAAAAAGTCGCCATTTTTGCGAACCCCATCAAATTTAGACAGATAAAAATCAGCATAACTCTTAATTTTTTAAAATTGGAAGCTCAAATTTTGGGGATTGTCTAACTTTAAGATAGTCTACACCTGGACAAAATTTCAGAAAAATTGAAAGGGTTTGGTGATAATTTTACTTTTCTTTTGATGATTTGACATGGACTTACCCTAATAGGAAATAAACATATTCAACAATTAAATCCATTTAACTTACTATTTGGATTGGAAACGAATTAGTGCTTTTTTCATACGCTGCCAAACTTTTCTAATATAAAAATTAATGGGAAAACCTTTTTACTGCCTCAATTGAATTTAATTACTCTAAAAATATCCAAATAAAAATATCAAATAAGCACAGGAATTAGTGTGTTAATTCATTTATCAAACTTGTCCAGAAGAAATGTGGCATGTTTTATATTAATATATATAAGGGTTGATATAGGATTAAACAAAATAACCAACAGATTTGCTGAATATCAAGTAGGAGATGAACATTGGGTTTCAACTTATTACTTTACAATCATTTTTGTTAATTAAGAATCTACATCCAACAATTCCAAAACAATAATTGTCAATGTAAAAGAAAATTGCACAAAACATAAAAAGCAATTTACCAATTATATCTTTTATATTATCTTATAAAGTATATCAGAGAAGAAATTTGAAGAAACACATTAATATGTCATCAAAATCTGCCGAGCTGTTACAAATTGTTTGAAAAAGAATTGGTCTACAGAAGAATAACTATCAATGTGAACAACTAATTCTTTGTTTCTTTTTGTGAGGATGTCCAGTTATGTCATTTGGATCCTAGGGGCTATGTGGACCCGTTTGAGAAGCCCTGGATTAGATAGATTACTGGTATTGTTATTTCTAAGCCAATTTGTGACATATACAAAAGTGCATTGTTAGTTCATTTAGTTGGGTAGTTTGTTAAATGTCAACATTGAGGGGTTATTTGATAGACAGTCTTTTTTCAAACAATTTTATGATTCCACTACCCATTCCAATTTTATAATAATTATTTCTTTACACACAGTTATATGACTTCAAGTATTCCTAACTAATACTAATAATCTGAACACAATTATATGATGTAACATATTTCTTTCTGATAGCGGTAACTATGCCAGTAGATAAATTGCTACAGAGTTCAATCCTTACTGGATGCCCAATACTTCTTATATCAAATCTAAAATGATTTTTATTATATTGTTAAAAATATTTTGGTAACGGCTTCAGTAAAGTAACATTCATGATGCAGAAAAATAGACAAAGAGAACTAGGTTCAAATCCTGAACGAGGCTATATGCATTTCATTTGATATTAATGACCTCGGGAAAAGCTTGAATCCATATATTCTCTTAGTATTTATCTATGAAATCCATATATTCTCTTTGTATTTATCTATGAAATGTTTTTCTTTAATTAGGTGTAGAGTACAGTCATCAGTTTGGTATATTGGCATCACCTTAAAATTGCCCTGATGACATTCAAAGAGGTTCTTAAATACATAAAGGTTTCTCTTGTTAGCTAGTCTAATGTTGCTTTTGTGTAGTGAAATTCTTTTATTTGATAATGATGTGCATCAGAGGTATATTTTTTGCAGTTTGGGCATTCTATTATGTAAATTACACTCTTTGAGGTGCAGTTAATATCTCTATTTATTTTGAATACTGTGTGAGGGTTTTTGAAAGTATAGGATGTTCCTTCTATGATTATGTTACATACTCCACATCTTTTGCTTCCGCATTTTGAGACACCCTGTGTAGTGTGTTGCCCAAATAAGGACTAGGTTAATATTTGTTTAAATTGTTTTGTTTGTCTTTTGCTCTTAATTATTTTGGTTTAATTTAATATGTTTTTTTAATTTTCTCATTGTTTTCCAGTTGGTATAGTATATTTGTGAAAAGTTCTGGTTTGTTTTTATTATGTGTTGAGACATATGCTAGGTGTTGTTCGTTGTTCTGTCTTTTTAGTGGTTTCGTCGTTGCTCTAGTTGTATTTTTCTGCTAAATTGAATCCTTTGTTAATAAGTGTTGTGGAGTAGCCGCTCTTGAGGAGGGTCTTGTGTAGTTCTTTTAGGCGGATTTGTTGGAAGTTTGTTTTTTTTTATCTGTGATTATGGTGCATATTCTACGTACAAGTGCGTAAGTGATGGATTTTATACAGTTTTCTTTTCTTAGGAGGAGGATGGCTTTTAAAATAGATATTGTTGGGTGTCAGTGGGTTTATGGTAAATATCTATGATAATTTGGCCACTTATATTTCTAATGATGATGTTTAAAAATGGTAGTTCATTAAAATTGTGTTCCATGGTGAATTTTATTTTGGGGTGTAGGTTTTGTAGTATGTTGTGTATTTCATTGATATCGCCCCGACGACTTAACTTACTTTACTTATTATTATAATATAATGTTAAAACGTACAATATATGCATTATCAGCGTCTCCTAATGGGTTATGTATTTGTCATCCTTATTGTCTTATTTAGAAAATGAATTCTTGATTTAAAAGGAAAAGAATAAGATATGGAATTATCATGATAGTATGAGACATATTGCGATACAATAGTATGTGATTTTTTTTTTGTTTAAAACGTAAGGAATAATATATTGAAATATCATGATATTATGAGACATGGTGTCATGCAATACTGATATATCATGTGATATTTTATAGTTCAATGTTAATTGTATCGCTTAGTACAGTGGTTATATCATATAATGATAAGTTGATACCTGCAGTAGTAATATGATATTATTATTATATAATATTAAACTGTGCAATATTTGCGTTACCAGCATCTCAGACCGGGTTTGTATTGTGTATGGAATCGAATTATGTATGCCATAATAATTTATGTTAGTTGCTTAAGATGGGGGAATGT
Organism: Doryteuthis pealeii; assembly: GCA_023376005.1. Classification (NCBI taxonomy): domain Eukaryota; kingdom Metazoa; phylum Mollusca; class Cephalopoda; order Myopsida; family Loliginidae; genus Doryteuthis; species Doryteuthis pealeii. Next base: position 29,582,806 of record CM042164.1, read on the forward strand.
TATACTGCATTTATGTAATAGCAATCTATGGTGGCGTGTGGTGTAAAATTTAAAGTATATTGTAATACATTTGCGTCTGCACATAGTACTATATCAAAGTATATCACAATGTTATATTTGCATATAGTATACCACATTATGAAATACGTTTCTACCAGGTTGTAAATATTGTGTAAATATATAATGTCACCTTACGGTGTATTAGGTTATTGTATATTGTCCGTTGTATATAATGTTAGATATTTTATTGGAGAGAGGTGGGTAAAATCAAGGTATGGGAGAGTTTGATTTATTGCATGGGGATGTTAAGGAGGAATGTGTCATTAGATCAGTTTTGTAGTGGATTAGGAAGGAAATTTTGATTCTTTGTGAGTGGAGGGGGAAGAAACAAGGAGAAGGTGGGTAGGTAGTCAATATTTATGAGGTTGGCTGGGGAAGTTTTTTAAAATTTTGGGGTAGTATTTTTTTAAAAATTCATGATGGATCTTGATTTTATCAAACTCCCATACCTTTAATTTTACCCTCCTGTCCCAGCCACAACCCTCTCCCATCAAGCACCTAACAACCTCCTCTTCCCATCTTCCCAGCTCCTCTAAACTCCCCGCACTTTATATCATATTATTCTCATTTTATTAAATCCTCCCTAACCCCCCTACCCCTCAATTCCACCACTAACTCACTTTCTCTCATATAAACACAAATGTACGTATTTTGCTTTGAATAAAAAGTCAGACTGACCGAGGAAGTTCTTCGCGTCAGAAGGACGAAATATTTCTCTCCTACTTGGACTTGTTTAAGTCATTATTTTTGTTCATTCTTCCTTTTACCTCACCTCATATTATATATATATATATATATATATATATATATATATATATATAATATAATGAAAAAACAAAGAATGTTTACAACTCCATGGGCTCATCAGGAGAGAATGTGCAAACCTCCTGATGAGCCCATGCAGTTGTAAACATCCTTTGTTTTTTCATTATATGATATTCACACTGTCGGATTAATTTCCATTTTATTTCACACACACACACACACACACACACACACACACACATATATATATATATATATATATATATATATATATATATATATATGGAGGTTGATATGTCGTAATATCTTCTTAATTCACAAAGACTGTATGATCTGGTATGATTTGAAATTATAATGCTTCCCGTCTCGTTTAGATCTTTGAAAAATCTGTTGAAGACATTGTGAACGATCGTGTGGAGTATTAAATTTCATTCTATTAACTTATTTCGTGGAGGGATATCAAATTATTCTGTGGAACCGTTACCTAACATGAATATGTCGAAGCGTAAGGTTGTCTAATGACGTACAAAAACCATGGAAACAGCTAAACATAAAGTAGCTGATAGTGTCTAACATTGTACATATTCTCCAGAATTTAAAAGGTTTCATTCTTGAACGGTGAAATGACTTTAAAATGGGTGCAAATAGAATTATTTGTCACTAGATTGATACCTCATAATTCACATGCAATACAAAAATTAAATTACATTCGACAGGAGATAAAATAAACGATTCTCATATATAATATATATATTTTAAATGTTTTTTTTTTTTAAGTTGGGCGTTATTACG
>CM042164.1:29589422-29591922 GCA_023376005.1 Doryteuthis pealeii
TATTCGAGAAAGTGTGTTTGTGGTTTGTGAATCTAGTTTTAAATTTAGATTGCGTGCATCCTACATAATATTTGGTAGTGTATATACCATATTATTATATATATATATATATATATATATATATTATATATATATATATATATATATATTGTAATACAGGTACAAGTAATAACAACAAAAAAATGTACATCTTCCTTAACCGGCAATATAATGATTACTATGAATCATAATATTTCCTCAAAATCTATGAAAATATTAAAATACTTTTGATACGTCCAAATACACGAATTATTCGAATCCATTTTACTCAATCGCTAAACCTGCCGCTAATTTTATGAGGAAAAAGGCGTCCATCCACTTGTGTGTGAAATATTTATGTGACTTTTCATTCACACATCGTGAAGAACAGACTTTAAAATTATTTTACTGCTTTGTCGTTAAGCCGCATCAGAAATCGATTTGACTGAAACCAACACAAAACAAGTTTACACAAAACCGTCTCCTGTTGCATTACCGGTAAATGAATATAATCTTGCATGATAATATGTCTTGTTGAATTTCGTTCTGACGTTACTTAGATATGAAATATTACATAATCTCGATCGATATCACTTATTATATTTTATGCTAAAAATGTCCATAGAAATATGTTTCGGTTAAAAATCTCACCATAAAAGCATACACAATATATATATATATATATATATATATATATATATATATATATATATATATATATATATATATATACCAAGCGTGTTGGTAAATCCTCGCGGTGAGAAAAAAAACAGCAAATAGTTTGAATGTAAAATATACTACCAAACATCAACCGGGGAGAAAAAAATCTTTGAAAAAAAGAAAAGACTAAGATAGTCGTACCAACAAAAAATAATCTATTGGTACAGTATTTGGCCAAAAGAAAAAACAATTTATATGTATATATATATATCTTATTATAATGGAGATTGTGTGTTTTTCTGTCTGTAACCGAAACTATATTCCTACTCAAGTCACAATTCTCTTAGTTATTGACATCACATTCTCCATGATTTTTTTTTTTATCTAAACCTCAATTATTAATAAAATTGTTTTACATTATTAATACTGTTAACTATGTCCACATACTTACAACATGCAATTATATTTATATATACAACAAAATAGCGGTTTACAGTGTGAACGGGAAGGCTAATTTGAATATTAATATTAAAAAATCGAATTTAATAAGTATGTGCTTAGTATTATTGATTTCTAATTGTTTGGTTTTATTTTAATGAATATAAGCAAAATCTCTTCAATTATATATCTTAAATGAAATCCATTAACAAGATAAAATAACTGTCATTTTATTCTTTACTTCCTCTTTTAACTCCATACTTAAATTAGAAAAAATAACAATGAAAGACGAGAGTGATGGAAGAGTAAATTTCAATTGTTCTATTTTTATCGATTATACCCCCTCTGTTTCAAATCTTTTATTATACTCCCTCTGATTCAAATCTTTTTATCTGTATTCTTATTTAGTTTCATTAGCCTTTCTAATTTAATACAATATTTTATTACATTAAAACTTAAATACTTGCACCCGGAGGGTGCATATATTTGCTAGTGTATATAAGATATATATATATATTCATATAACAACTAGGAGAATAGCTAATAAGTAAAAAGTGCTCAATACCTAAGTAGAGCAAATAATAAAGATAAATCTAATGAGTCAGACGAACCTACTATTAGTTTCGCTTAATGCTCTTCAAGGCTAAGATCTGACTAATAGAAGGTTCGTCTGACTCATTAGATTATCTTATATATATATATATATATATATATATATATATATATATATATATTATAAAATATTAAAATTCGAAGGCAATACAATGCGTATAAAAAATAAAGACAAAAGATGTTTTTTATGTCTTATCGATTTCGAAGCAAGAGCTTCATCCTCAGAGTTTATTTTCAGAAATTACGGTGCTTATGTTTTTATCTGTGTGGTTATAATTTCTCTTCTTATTTCCTTTTCCTCTCCTTTTTTTCTCTCTTTCTTCTTCTCCTCCTTTATATATATATATATATATATATATATATATATATATATATATATATATATATATATATATATAGTTAAGAGGAAGGAAATGAATCCAACGGTAAGTATAGATAAAAGGATATAAAAGCACACAATGCTGTTTAAGTGAAAATATTATATCATATTCATAGCTAATATTGAACAATATTTCGATTTATAAAAATCATCTTCAGGGCTTGTTTTTACTTCGGACTCAACGAGAGAGGAGCTAAACGACCGCATGTCTTTTTGGAACATCAATGTTTTCGTTTTGAAATCAAATTATTTTCAGCTCCCTCTTGTTGATTCCGGAGTAAAAACAAGCTCTGAAGATGATTTTTATAAATCGAAATATTGTTCAATGTTAGGTATGAATATGATACAAAATATTTTCACTTTAACAGCATTGTGTGTTTTCATATCCTTTTA
>CM042164.1:29594422-29626682 GCA_023376005.1 Doryteuthis pealeii
ATTACTCCAAGAAAATTACTCTCTCAGATAAGTTTCGTTGCAAATACCATTAAGATTTGCAACAATTTTATGTAATTTTTGTCAATACAAGTGTCTGCATTTACTTTCGTGTTTGTTCCTTCTTTGACCGACAATTTGCCTACAACTACGGAGAAATAAGAGCTCCTTCGAAACCCGTAAATACTCTTAAAAACAATGACGTCATTATTTCAATGAGATCTTCAAAAGTTCTTCGACGCCATGTTTAATCAACAGTCAAATTATTAAAAATGATTTCCTAGGTCTGGTTATTGAAATGCGTAGATGTAAAAAAATATTCAGCCAAATAATATCAGTAATATTAATTTAAAATTCTATGGAAAAATTATAACATCATTGGAAAGTAGAAATTATGTTCCACGTAGTTCAAACGGCCAAACGGGTAACCCGTATCGATAATCAAAGCAATCCTTTGTATTGTGGAGAACACGTGGCTCTGAATCCCTTCAACCGATTTACATTATATCATTAATAATAATAATAATAATAATAATAATAAAATTATTATATATATATATGTGTGTGTGTGTGTGGAGAAAGGTAGACAAACACGGGATGTTATAGAAAATGGATGTTTATTGTAGGTAGTAGTGAAGTCGATGTAACGTTTTGGTCTATTAGACCTTCTTCAGGACTTGGAGAGTGTTCAAAAAATAAGATGAATTTATTTATCGACGCTTAAAGGTTTTGGTTTATTTAAACCAACATCATGGATGTTTTATAAATGTCGGATTTATTTCCATATGTACTCCTATATATATAATATATATATATATATATATATATATATATGGTGACTGCCACTTCTTCACAGAAGAAGGCCATTTCTACAAGTAGTTCAGTTGTGATCACGCAGATGGCTCAGGAGTCAAGTTTGCTTTTACGCGCCCTATCACACGCACCCTATCACACCGCGGCCTTTTCTCGTATGCGACCGTACATGATTGAGAAGCCCAGCCCTCGACAATATATATATATATATATATATATATATATATATATATGTGTGTGTGTGTGTGTGTGTGTGTGTGTGTGTGGATAAAAGGGTGTGAAAAACATAATATGTTGTTAAAAGGAAAATATTTTATCTCTTTTTCACTGCTGAAATTTACAACATTTCGATTTATTAAAAATCATCTTCAGAGCGTAATGATAATTAGGTCCGTTTTTGGACGTGAATGTTTTTAATCCGGAATCATCAAGAGAAAAACAGAAAATGATTTGAATTCAAACTGGAAGTATTCTTTATCCCAAAAAGCGTGTATCCCGTGCGTTCGCTGCGTCACGCTCTTTCGCTGCGTCACGTTCTTTCTCTACATCATTTTCCTTCGGTGTAACAGTTTTCATAAGAAAAATAAATACTTCAAATTAAAAAAAAACTGTTTTATCACATTTTGTAACCGATTAGTAACGGATTTTTTTCAGAAAAGAAATGTTTATATAAAATATTTTTAAGAAATTACACACACACACACACACACACACACACACACACACACATATATATAATATATATATATATATATATATATATATATATACGGCACATATTTTGAAGGCTGTATGTCTGTTTTTGTTGGGTATGTATCTTAGTGTGTCAGTGTATTTAAGTACGTTTTTATGTTTGCATATGCACATCGATTACACGTAGCCGGACACATTTGCGGTTGCATTTTTATCAATAAGGTCATTGCATAATAATCGATCTATATGATCAATATTCACTAGTAAGCTTTGTGCATCAAGAATGGAATGTATGTGAATAATATAAAACAAAGTAAAAATAGAATAAATCAAACGAATTATTTGCTTTTTTCGCATTGGTTTACTGGTTCCTTGATATGCCTACGTAACTTTCTATTCGTCTTTTTTAGACCTCTTCTTTGTATATACGCACATAAAAGGTATTGCTTAGGTCGTCTCTAGGTCCACCTGCCGTGGTATTAGATTTACTTTATAATCAGGATAATTTTACTGGTAAAAACAACGCCAGGAGATATTACCAAATGCGCTTTCTCGTTCAAAAATTACGTTAAAGAACCACAAATATGAGACAACCGGAAAGAATTAAAGTTGCTGCAGGAATTAATAGTCTGCTTGCTAATTGCAACGCAAAAATGAGACAGACACATCAACTTATACAGAGTATCGACAAAAGTAATACTTTCAAAAGAAAACTATTTAAGTTATTGAACCTCAAGATACAGTTGTACACAGTGATAGTTTTAATGTATTATTAAGGCTTGCAGAAGCACCACGTGTTATATTCTCAATCGCGGTGCTCAAATTCTATTTTTTGAAAAAGCCTGGCCTGCGTTTGATTAAACAAAACGAATTCTATTGCAATCATGCAAGGGATTTTAGAATATATTTCGGAAAATAATCGTTGACTAAACGAGCCATTTACAATTGTTACAAGGAATTAAAAATAAAAAAGATGTTTGCGCATGGATAAATACCTAGTGAGACTGGGGCGTTAGAATGCACCGACTGCACCTCTGGGGTAAGACTTCCCCAGTGGGGCCACCTGTTAGCTGTGGGTGGCGACCCGTGATGCCTAATGATAGAGCCCAGGTGGATAATCAGTTCATGACCTGCAACACTCCACTTAGAACCTTACTTACGCTAGACGGGCGGTCGGAGAGGCCCTCTCCGATCAATCGGCTGGTCACACCAAGCCCTAGCACCTATATTAATTTCCCAACCCTATTGCCCTTATGGCCTTTTTATCATATAGGTGCTCGAAGGCGGTGACTAAGGGTCTACATGTCCTGGGAAAGACGTTAAACTTTATCTGATGGTGAGGTTCCAGTTCTGGAGGTTTGGGGAATGTGGAGCACCCCTTCATCACCATTGCTCCCTGACCCAGAGTGGTAGTACCTGTTAAGTTCCCATGTATGGGTTAAATAGAGAAATATGAGTTTATAAACAAAATTTTATCATGCATTGAATGAATTTATTTAACAGCTTTGTCGGCATTAAATGACCCACCAAGGTTGACATCCCGTAAAACAAACCAAACCAGTACCGAACCCAGTGAGACAATCAGTAATGAATAAACATAAAAATAAAGACTAGATTGATTGAAGCGTTTTCGTGTTAGTTACATACGCAGCGCATTGAAATAATGTCATACCAGTCAGATCATCCCTGCGTGGTATAATGGTTCGCAAGCTAGTGTCGATTATCCATTTCTATTGAATAGCGAGTTGTGTCACATCCTACCCATGACGAATGGATTGGATAAAAATAGCGTATACTGAATGACGAATTCGAGACGCTGAATAACCCAATACTTGCGACCTTGTGTTATATCTTACTCGTGGCGAATTTGTTTGGTAAAAATAGCGTTTAATTGTAGTCTCGCAGATCAGTTACTACTGAATAGCGAGTTCAATACTCAGTGGATTACTCATACTTGTGATCTTATGTCACAATACTCGAACGGGTTTGATAAAAAGGGCGTCCAATCCCAGTGTAAATGGTTCACAAGCTAGTCTTGCAGATCTATTGATACCGAATAGCGAGTTCAATACATGCTGAATGACCCATATTTATGACCTTGTGTCACATCAATCTCGTGGCGAACGGGTTGTCTAAATATCTCTAAGGCTGTTTGAAAAAATGTGGAAACAGTTAAAATTGATGCTTTCTGAATTATGGGCCCAGGTACGCTCGGATCTTCTTCAATGGCGACGAGTCGAGTTACGAAATTTGGGAGACAAAGTTCCATGGGTATCTGAGAACCCTTCAGTTGCATGATATAATCGATGCACCATCGGACCAACCGGACGTCCCACTTTTCGTGGACAAAAATGCAACAATATATGCAGAATTAATCCAGTGCTTGAATGACCGGAGTCTCTCAATCGTAATGCGCGAAGCGAGAGATGATGGCAGAAGGGCACTGGAGCATTTAAATAGGCGCTTTTGACATTTAGATAGTCTATTCGCAAGTTATATTCGACTGTAGGAAGCGCGTGGTGTAATGGTTAAAGTCATAGGAAATGGACTCGTCGCCCCGAGTTCAAATCCTGGACGTGGTAATTGCATTTCACTTAGCGTTAATACCCTTGGGAAAGGTATGAATCCTACTCTCCCTCCAGCTATGGGTAAATAGTAGGGCAGACTGGGCTCTAACCTTGGTTAGGCAACCGGTCTAGGAGAAGGAAAACTCTGAATTCAAACCTGTTAAACTCCGCTTAAGAAATTGACCTTGTGTCACATCCTGCTCGTGCGGAGGGGTTGGTAAATATATATATTCGACTGCCAACTGAATTAAAACTCGTATAGAGGTTAGGTTAGTCGCTGGAGAAAATGTATCAGTATAATGCGCATATCTGGGAAAATCCTTTTGCGACGAATCTTGCTTAATATTTACAGGTGCCATCTTCCTTGTATTTTAAATTGTAACCCAACGACTCCCTATGATATTTTTATTTTTTGGTGCAGGTTTTAATTCAAACGTATCATTTTTAAAGAATGTTGCATATTCTTTTGCATTGCGAGCCACCATTGTTGCGAATCTTGCGATTTCATGCGTCAACATTGCTGGGTATGGTAGATAATAAGTAGCAATAGTCAAAATTTTTAACTTGAAATTATCAGTTACAAAGAAATCTGGTCTTTTTCTTTCACTTATAGGGTACCGTGGTTTTAATAATTGTTCAGTTTTACCAGTTGGCGATTAATATATTTAATATATATAATATATAATATATATTAATATATTTAATATATATAATATATTAAAAGTAATACTTTGTATGATTTAATATACTGAAATCAATTAGAATAAAGTAAAAATAAGTAATCTTTTTTGTGTTCTTATTTAATTTCATTAGTCTTTCTAATTCAATATGATATTTCATTATATTAAAACTTGAATACTAGTGTCTGAAGTATGCATTTATTTGCTAGTCTACATAATAGACTGCATAAGTTCATAAAATCATGATTCATATACTATTTCTTATGTCTTTCAAAAACAAAAGCGACATCTCAATCATCGATGGCAAACTCCTAAACTCTGTAGAACAATTTAGATACTTAGGCAGTAACATCTCCTCCACAGAAAACGACGTTAATGCACGGAAAGGCATGGGCCGCTATAAATAGATTATCTATCATATGGAGGTCAAATCTCACAGACAAGCTAAAGAGACAGTTCTTCCAGGCCGTTGTTAAGCCACTAAAATTAGTGGACCAGTTTCACCAGTTGGCGGTTTATTCGCATAAACATGATCGGAATAAGTTGGCAAGACTAGCAAGTCACCGATTTTATCTGATTCCGGGGACTTAGCATAGGAATCAATGAATTTGACACATCTGATTTTTTTTTAATAGTATTTGTTTCACAGAATTAAATGAGATATACTGGAATTTGTTTATCATATATCCTCCAAAAGGTTTTGAAAATGAAAATAAAAATTGTGTATGGAAACTTAAAAAAAACCTATATGGTTTGAAACAAATTGGGCTTTTAACACACGCCTTATATCAGAAAATTCTCAAAAAAAACGCTGTTATTTCAACGTTTAAACGCACAAAATAATCTTCACGTTGTGATTTATGAACGGAAATTCTTTACGTTTAAAAAAAAAGTTTCTGTGATGTCTAATTTACAGCTGCGTCTACTTTACGTTACAGCAATAATTTTCAAGTGTTTCTTTGCAAATGTGTGTAACTTGAATGGCAATATCTTGAATAGATTTTCTAAAAATATCCACAATCTTGTTTTTTAATGTATTTACGCAAAGCAAGAAGATAAAGAAGTATGTTGCTTTTCTATAGTCTCATTCTTTGTCGATTCACTTGGTCAAGCGATCCATTAACTTCAGTATTCCATCCAAGAAGAAAATGTTCGGTCTGTCGTGCAACTATTCAGGCATTGTTTCTTTCACATCTTCATACATGCATCACGCTTCTCCAGATGCTTTTCCGCCCTGTCGGCTGGGGCGTTAGAATGCACCGGCTCCACCTTTGCAGAGGGGTAAGACTCCCCCAATGGGGCCACCTGTTGGCCGTGGGTGGCAACCCGTGATGCTTAAGGATAGAGCCCAAGGGGATGAGCAGTCCATGACTTGCAATACTCCACTTTGGCCCTATTTTGGGCTAGACGGGCGGTCGGAGATGCCCCCTCTTATCAATCGGCTGGTCACGTCAAGCCCTAGCACCCATATGATTTTCCCAACCCTATTGCCCTTATTGCAACCCTTTTTATCATATGGGTGCTAGAAGGCGGTGACCGAGGGTCTACATGTCCTGGGAATGATGTTAAATTCTATCTGATGGTGAGGTTCCAGTTTTGGAGGTTTTGGAATGTGGAGCACCCCTTCATCACCATTGCTCCATGGCCCACTCTGACCGGAGTGGTAGTACCTGTTAGGGTCCCATCTATGGGTTAAATAGAAAAACATGAGTTGATTAACCAAATTGTATTATGCATTAAGAATGAATTTATTTCACAACTTTGTCGGCATTAAATGACGCACTGAGGTTGATATGCTGTACAACAAACCAAACCAAATCAAATCGGATGCTTTTAAATTACTCTGTTCCCTCATACCTATTTCTACGCGGTAGTGCACTATCTCCGTATTGTGCTTCTGATGAATTTCAAGCCTTGACACGTTTCCCAAGCAGAAGGATCGAGTGAACGCTTTTTATTCTTCCTTAGTGCATACTGCTAGGGGGGCGGCCATGTTTACACTTTAAAGACAGCAAGAAAAATGACACTTAAACTTCGACTACCAACTATAGTAACAACTATAAGCTCGGATGCGTAGAACGTAGAGTGAAAATAATAAAGAATATGTTGTGGTGAAAGTACGTCATTTTTTGACTCTCCTTACAACTATTAAACAGGACAAATGTCTCCAATCTATTTTCTTTTCGATACTTCCGAGTTGACGGGCCAATCTTATAACATTGGGGGCGGGTTTTTTTAATGAATGCAACGACATTTTTCTAAGTACTTTCAGAACGACAAACTTCCATATACAGGGGATAAGATATAATTAGCCATTTGTTCTATTTGTACACAGAAATGTGAGAGATCTCTGTCTCTCTCTCTCTCTCTCTCTCTCTCTATATATATATATATATATATATATATATATATATAGAGAGAGAGAGAGAGAGAGAGAGAGAGAGAGAGAGAGAGAGAGGTTCTCTCACATTTCTGTGTACAGACGGTTCACATATTATATCCCCTGTATATGGAACTTTGTCGTTCTGAAAGTACTTGGAACAATTTCGTTGCATTCATTATATATATATATATATATATATATATATATATATATATATATATATATATATAAGTTAAACCTAATGTCAGATACACCTACTAATAATTTCGCTTAGTAGCTCATCAGTGCAAGAATCTGACTAAAAAGACTTGCAGCAACAGTACTTTTATTACAAAAAGTGGTCCCACCGTGGTCCAAACAAATTAACATAAAAAGACCCAATAAACAAATAAATAAAGAAAAAAACATTTACACTTTTTATTTTTTATTTCAGATTCTTGATTCATTTAATTTTCCTATTTTTATATTTTTCCTATTCTATGTCCTAAATCCCCCCAGCCTTTTCTTTTTTCGCAATCATGTAATTCTATCGTCACGGTCCCTCCCAATAAATGAAAACCCAGCATACCAACGACAGTCCGTATTCCGGCTCTTTATTATAGGGATTCGTCCCTCTGACTTTAACAAGGGAAACGGAGTTTGCCCCTATTTTAGCGAACCCCGACATTATATATAATTAACTATACACTTTTACATATAATTTGCACATCGATTTCAATTTGCAATAGTCGTTTAGTGTCCTGATATTGCCATCTTCTCCACTAATTAAATATTGTATCATTGAATTCAAGCTTCGTTACTGGATGCGTTTAAATTGGCTGGGAAGTAGTGGATGCAGCAAACATGACACAATTAAACTGCATGTTCGTTTGACACTCTCACAAAAATTACAAAAATTAACTGGTGTTATCACAAGGTATTGATGGCACGCTCTCGGTTAGAGTAATGATACGTAATCATCTAATGAAGGCTTTTTTTTTGTCGAGCGAACAAAGACTCCCAGTTGCAAATGGTACTGGAAATGCCTTTATTCTCTGATTTAGAAATGTTTAATTGATTTGCTCTTATAAAAAATCTCGCTATGATATGACGGTTACATGCAAACATAGTGAGAAATTTAGTAAAGATAATTCTTATTTCCATATTTCATAGATGTCTTTGTTAACAGATAAACTTCTTTGCTCCAGTGTCATGATTAATACATGTAAAGGTCTGTGGATACATTCATGCACTGTTAAAATATTCGTTTTATAACTGCAAAAATTGTAAAAGATTCTATCTTTGAAATGGACAACAATTTTAACATGTTATCATTTCAAATATTTTATTACTATTTGGAGAACATTTTCTCAGCTTTTGAATGATAAACCTAAGGATATTTGATTTTTTTTTCTCTTTCATGAGTTCATACTTTATATTTGTTTAATATTGTTATCTTAACGAAAATTACTAATTCAAATAAAGCTAGAAATTCTTATCACATATAAAAAGAAATGGTATTTCGTGTTTCTATTACTATCCTTCACGTCCTCAAATCCTGCCTTAATTTGGCGAGAATCAAGTGTTTGTACATACACAATTTGCTGTATTCGCCAAAAAGATTCTGCTCTAAAACTTTCGAGACTGCAGATAAAAACATATCAGGAATACCTACTGAATCTACAAGAGTGCTGTGTAGACACGTAGACATCATGCCTTTAAATTATTCAGCTGTTCGAAATTTTAAATTAAAAACATATTCACTCAAGATACTTCTGATTCATATAAACTATGTTTGTAAAATTGCAACGATTTCACTGTCAGAAATTTTTCAGAACTCTATTTCTCTGCAGTATCAGTTATTTAAAGAACACTATATTGTTGATTTAGCAGTACAAATAAATACTGGGATTATATTTTTATAAAAATCGTCACATTTAATAAGCAATGATCATGTTAAATGCATTATGTCTAGACAGTTGTCTAGATGTCTGTACATCAACCCTTTATTACATAAATTCATCAGCTTCGCACATTGTAACACTATGGTTACGGAAAAGTTTAAATGCTGATTCAGCAAATACGCGTAGATAGATTTGATTGGATGATTGGAATCTTGACGTGGCGAAGGGAAGAGTGAGAGGTGATAGTTAGATGTTAGTAAGGAAGTTTTTAGTCTGGTCCTTGACGGGTGAAGACGGAAGCATTAGACTGGTCGTCCACGGGTGAAAATGGGCCAAGGCCCCGATCTTCCCATTGCAGTGATCATAGATGAAGATAAAATAAATAATTACTTGATCAAGTCACAAAATGGATGTCTTGTCTTTTGTAATTCCTTTTATTTTGACCAAATCAGCCTTAGCTAGAAGCACAATCAGAAGAAGCCGGCCGACATGGTAGAATCTCTGCAAGTAAGTCTAATCCCTCTCTAATATCTTTCATAATAAGTCTCTCTCTCCCTAAAGAAAGTTCTTACCAAAGAATAATCACTCTCACCAGTGCGTATGTGACACGTATCACATTTGGTACTATGGACAACATAGTATCAGTGGGGTACGTATGCGAAGCATATAGGCTCACATTCCTCATACGTTCACAGTGGGTGCCGGGCCAGGACCTAATAGTGATCACATGGGGTGTGTAAACCTGATAGTTTTACAACACGTCTTCGTTTAAACTTACAATCTTAAAAGATTCTTTTCCGTACTTTTTGATCACATCTCGTATATAAAGAAATAGTTGTGTGTGTGTGTGTGTGTGTGGTGTGTGTGTGTGTGTGATCGCGCATGTGTGTTTGTGTGTGTGTCAGAGAGAGATTATATTGATAATAATGTCGATGCCTACATAAATTAAAAGAATTACATCTATGTAAGTGCGTATGTGTATACGTATATCTCTGTGGAAATATAAGCATCACATTAATATTATATATATATATATATATATATATATATATATATATATATATATATATAATATATATATATATATATATATATATTAAAATCCTTTGGCATTTAGATATGTGCAGGCTTATATGCCTGAGCATTTCCTTGTGTCTTAGTATGTAGTGGCATATCTCTTATAACGCATAAATTGAATTTCATATGCACGTACATAAACGTAGAAGCCTAGTGTTTTATGTATGACATAACTTAGTGTTATATGATGCGTATGTAAATGTGTTCATGAATGTAGACACTTAGTTAGACATGTGTGAGCATGGAGACTGATATATATTTCGATAGGCGTTTATAATTAAAAATTGTCCTTTGCCATCAAAAATGGAGACAAAGCGATATTCACTTCGGAATTAATAATACGTTTAAATTAGACGGAATGATTCCTAATCAATATAATTTCAAATAGGCCTTTGCAAGAAATTCTAGCTTAATTTCAAATATTGTGCGGAGGGTCTCCGCATGAAGTTTGAAGGAAAAGACGATGAGAAACGTTGTTTATTGTATTGTCTATTAATTAGCTAAATTGACGTGTGACCGTTTTGTCCCCATTTTAATAAACCCGCGCTTTTGTAAAATTTGCAGCACGTTCCCGCATACCGTGTGAAATTGATTTACTTCTTCTTCTTCTTCTTCTTCTTCTTCTTCTTCTTCTTCTTCTTCTTCTTCTTCTTCTTTCTTCTTCTTCTTCTTCTCATGAACACTTAATAATGTTTATGAATAGTCTCATATTCGAGTTAACTAATGGTTATTGTAAAGGCAATGTCACAGTAAAATGTTTTGGCTGCGTATAAATCTTCTAAATTATTTTATCATTATCATATTTTAACGGTTTTTCACAACCAGTAGTAAGTAGGGGTTATCACTGAAGACTCAGTGAAGACATGTGTCCTCAGTACTCCCAGGCTTTTCTAAGAATGCTAGCTCATCTAAAATTATTTCGTTTGTTGGCAATATCATCATTATAAACAATATAATCAATATAAAAAAACAAAGAGTAAAACAACAAAATCCAAAACAAAACAAAAGGGAAGGAAAAACAAAAACATGGATACGACAAACTGGAGAGATTGAACACTAGATGAACTGGACGTGGCTAAGAAGAGGAAACCTTAATTGAGAAACTGCATCAACTTTAAGAGCAATTCAGAATAAGGGTGTAAGGTTCCAGTGTTACATAATCTATGCGGTTGCAAAGATTATTGTCACCCCTGTATTTTAAAGGGATTCACACCATGGAATATTACAGAAAGCCCGCGAAATACGTGAAGTCACGTGGGATTCTGGTTGGGTCCTCAATTTCAGTTTGGACGTCAGGCAGCGGAGATGTACTGCCTTAACTGGAACTCACCTGCATACGCGCGCTATGTTTAGTTACATGAAATGTTTAGTTAAGTAAATAAAAGCTTACGAAAATAACACGGTTTTGTGGTTGGTGAATGTCTTGGTAACAAGACTGATCTAGAAGAAGAAATGAGTTAAGTGCGACCGACCACCAAGACGAAGTCCAGACGCTAGAAGAATACCTAAGATAGAAAAGATGAACAGCAGAAGAATAGAAGAAAGTAAAGAAGGGTATAAAACACAAGGTTATATGTATATTATATCAGGTTGAAATGAACAACTCAGACACGAGTGTTGAACATAAAATAATGAACTTTAATAAAAGCACATGGAGAGACATTTACGACATGAAGTACATATACATGAAACAAGATACATAGTGGATAATATATGCATACTAGATACATAAGAAAAGTTACATAGAAGATATGTTTAGTTATGGAGAGTCCATAGACTAGGGTCACTTACTAGTGTCTGTAATGGGGGCCGAAACCCCCACATGAGAAGGTGTAGACATAAATGTCTAACCCATTATAGTCACGTCGTGAGAGAGAGAGAGAGAGAGAGAGAGAGAGAGAGAGAGAGAAAGAGAAAGAGGGGAGAGAGGGATAGTTTTAAACAGGCGCTTAAATATAACAGACCCCTGGTGGTCAAACCGGGAACCAAGAGGGAAGATAACTCTTCCAGATCCAGGGGAAGACAATCCAACAAGGGCATAAGGAGCAATTGTGTTTTAGGGAAAATTTGACAATATGCAACAGAATAGCAAATGTAGATTATGTGGAGATGAGAGATTAATCACAAAATAAGCAAAGGAAGTAAACTGGTACATTAGAATATAATGACAGACAAGGCTGGGTGGGAAAGACTCAAGTTTGGTCGTTCTAACAATTGGTATATGCACAAATAGATATGTTCAGGAGAATGAGACATATAAAATTTTCTAGGACATTGAGATACAAACGGATCAACGAATTCCAGTTAACGACAAAAAATGTTATCTTTTAAATTTTGCCTTAAGACTTCAGTGAAATTGACAAAGCTGGTCAAATATCTGGACCTTGCCAGAGAGATGAAAAGGCTGTGGAACAAGAAGATGAAAGTGATAACAATCGTTTTTGGAACTCCTGGAACACTTCCAAAGAACCTAGAAAAAAGAATCGAAGAACTGGAGAATTAACACAGAATTGGAACTACGAACCACAGCAAACTAAAGTCGTCTGTGTACTGAGACGAGTTTGGGGAAATTAAGGGCTTCCTCTGTGAAAGAATATCAATTAGAGCTGACTAGCAAAAAAAAAAAAAAAAAAAAAAAAAAAAAACACCTCCAAGCAGTGTAGAAATCAAATTTTGAAAGATATTGCTAGAGAGGGAATTAAAAATACAATGCTAATGGATTTGTAACATAAGTAAAATCATCAGATTTATAAAAGGAGTAAAAAATAAAACAATTTCAAATGGAAACTTAGTTCTATCCTCTTTTGAATGGTCTAAAAATTTAAGATAATCTTAATCTTTTTGAAGTTTTTCTAGCAAACAAAATGTAAATTCCTTTCGCCGTTAGCGCAGTCTCTACCAACTGAGCACGTTACTCTCACTTCCTGATACCCCAAACACAGCAGTCGTCGAATTTCACTTCTCGTCCAAAACTTGCTTTCTTCCTCTCTCGCCGTATCAGCCACTGTCCGTTTTATCTATCCTTGCTCGGCTACCCTTTATGCAAATTCTGACATGTCTCATCCGAGTCTCTGCCAACAGTATTTCAGTGACGAGGAGGTAGCGAGTTCAGATATCCGTGGCCACTCGCCACACTCCTCCCCCTTGCACAGTCCAAACATGTCCGGACGCGCTTTGTTTGTGGGGGCTCAATCTCGCCACATATCCACACAAATATAAAGTTTGCGTGCATCTATTGTCAATTAAATAATTATTTTGAATATTATATAATAAATTCCCATAATAATAATAAGCTGAAAGGTCACCGTTTTGTCAGCGAGGATGAGATTTAGAATCTAAATTATACTAATTGGTTATATAATCTGCGTTATTCGGACTATTTTCCCCATCTTCATTGTTATTTGTACAACGTTTCGGCCGATATACCCTCCGGCCTTCTTCGGGTATTTCTTGTCGGACTCGGGAACCTTCTCGGACTCGGGAACCTTCTTTTCGAACTCGGGAACTTTCTTGTCGTATTCGGGAGCCATCACGGAACTTTGAACCTAACCCTTTATTTATTCCACGGGGGTATCCTGTTCTCGGGGTTCCCGAGTCCGACAAGAAATACCTGAAGAAGGCCGGAGGGTATCTCGCCCGAAACGTTGTACACATAACAATGAAGATGGGGACAATAGTCCGAATAACGCAGATAATACTAATCTTCAAGCCTCATCTCAAACATTCAGAGAAATAGTAATTGGTTATACTAATCAATTTTTCTAAAAAAGCAGGATTCCAAAACACTGCATGATAACTCAGAGCCGGACATTATTTTAAAAGTTAACTTTTTTGATGGGGTTGTTGGTGGAATTTAAATAAGTTGATTGCAACATGTACATTCGCATTCGTCATCTCTAAAATGAGAAAGCCATCAAGATTGCTCGTCTTATTACATTTTAGCGTTGATATTCAGAGGAATTTTCACGCGATTCGTAACAGATGATGTCGTTGTACAATACTCATGTTTATAATTCATCCTTGAAACCTATGAAAACGCAATGTTTTTTCTTCTTCTATCATTGACATTGCATTCTTTATTCATCAGCACACGCTTCGTAAATAATACCGTTATCAGAATAATCTCATCGATATTATTGTGATCGTTTTTCTGTCCTCGTTAGAGGGAATGCACTCATTGCTTCTGTCATTTTGTTAAGTGCATTTCTTCCATTAAAGAAAATGGTGCCGTGATGGCAATGTGCCCGGCGGGATATGATAAGATTGGCGCTACAGTGGGGCATAATGTGGAGATCACACGACTGCAGCTGACTTATTCACCTATATAATGGGAACGTTGAAGATTTAAAAGGGGGATAAGAAACAGTGATATTTACGTTATATGAGGTTATATGAGCCAGATACCAGAAATATAGGGATCAAAGAGATAGACCTATTGATAGAAGAAGAAGAAGAAGAAGAAGAAGAAGAAGAAGAAGAAGAAGAAGAGAAGAAGAAGAAGAAGAAGAAGAAGAAGAAAATGTCACTTGAATTGAGATTAAAGGTTATTTGTGATATTATGATAGAAGAAGAAGAAGAAGAGAAGAAGAAGAAGAAAAGAAGAAGAAGAAAACAACAACAAACAACAGGAATAATAATAATAATAATAATAATAAGAAGAAAGAAGAAGAAGAAGAAGAAGAAGAAGAAGAAGAAGAGAAGAAATGTCACTTTAATAGAGATTAAAGGTTATTATGATATTATGAATAGAAGAAGAAGAAGAAGAAGAAGAACAAAACAACAACAACAAAAAAATAATAATAATAATAATATAATAATAATAAATAATAATAATATAAAGAAGAAGAAAGAAGAAAGAAGAAGAAGAAGAAGAAGAAATGTCACTTGAATAGAGTTTAAAGATTAAAATGTCATGGGTAAAGGACATGAGCTACGATTGCAAAGAAGATACCTGAAACAAGAAATTATTTTTACCCTAAAAAAATGCGTAATTTATAAATAAATAGTATTTAATATTAATGAAATGTTATTTAAAAGAAAGAGCCCTGGGTATGACACCATACTGTATCTGATAGTGAGGGTCGTTCTTGCAGATGTGGGTAGAGAATAAAACCCTTTTGTTGCCATTACTCCCAGGTCATTCTTACTCGTTAGTTATGTACTGACATATCTACATTAGTGTCTCATATACTTCCCAAAATTGATATGACAGAATCTTTTTTAAAATGATTCTTATTTAGGAATAACAAATGATGATATTTTTAGGCCACAGCCTCCGATATATTTTTGGAGAGTTAAAAGTTATTTTTTAAATAGAATCCAGAAAGCTGTGCCGAAAATCAGGTTCTGAGTATGCTTTCTTCTAGAATAAAAATAAAACTTTAAAAAAAGGTTATTTTATTTTTTAAATTCAATTATATCCAGAATACATTATTATCATTAGTAGTAGTAGTTTTAATAATATTTTTATTGGCATTTCAGTCTCGGAAGACTATAAAATAATGTTTGTGCCCCTGAAGTTACAGCGCTTCCTGTGACTGTAAAGTCAAATGTTAGAAAAACATTATCGACCTCAGATATCGCGTGTGAAGGCTGCCCCTGAAGATACTGAGGAGACTTACTGTCACACAGCCTCCAGTGAACCAGCGGCTACGGCAGGTGGTAAAACCCCATAATAGTTATAATAGCAGCTGTCACTCAGTCTCTTGTGAACCACCACTTCTGCTGGTGTGAAGAACCTTAAAAACAAGCAAAAAAATACAAATATGCTGTATGTTTAAAAGATAAAATTAAAAAAGTGACAAGTGAAAATGAAGTTTGACGTTAAATAAAAATAAATATAAGAGAATATATTATCATTGGAGAGAGAGGAAATTGGTTGAAAGATAAGAGAAACAGAGTGTAGAAATAAGAGAAATCATCTTTAACATAAAAAAACGAAAATAAATCCAAAAGACGTGAATGAGAGGAAACCACGAAAATATGACATTTTGTGTGATAAATTGAGATATATCAATACACGATGACAGGCTGAAAATGTAATAGACCAAAGACTTCATATGATGACGTTATATCTGTGTGTTGACATACTTTTTAGCAACACGATCCAAGCACCAAGATTGGAGGCCGTGGTGTAATGGTTAGAGTAGTAGAAAATGGACTCGTCGACCCGAGTTCAAATCCTCGACGAAGCTACAGTCCAAGAAGATTCGCATAGCGAAGTGGCTAATGTGGTAGCCTGCGACATCACAGTACGCGATTTCAAACTCCAGTCTCGTTATGTTTTTCACTTTCGGTCATACTATTAAGGAAAGTTAAGAACTCTCTCATCCCCCAGCTATATATTAAATAGTACCACTACTTTTTTTATTAGTATAGGTTTTTGCATTGAAATAATCATGAATGTTGATAAACATTTTGTTTGAGAAATGTTGGTGTATGTATAAAGTGTGTTGCTAGATCGTCGCCCATACTTATAGACTAGGCAAGATCATGTGATGTATTTCTTGGCCAATCACTGGCAGTACTCTGAGGCTGATACCATACTTAACCGACCCTACTGATCATAATTACTGTGCCGTTCATCGAGGACGGACATAAGATTAAATCACTGGACCTTTACCAATACGCAGAATAGGACATATACGATCACCAAAGGATTCCATAACATAGGACTTTCTTTTAGCCCTTTTCAACTGGGCAATGATAGCAATTAAAAACTTTACTACATTAAACAAAGAAAACAAACCAAATACATATTATTGGTTTGGTTTGATTTTGTTTTACGGCATATCAACCTCATTGGGTCATTTAATGCTGATAAAGTTTTGAAATAAATTCATTCTTAATGGATAATACAATTTTGTTTATCAACTCATGTTTTTCTATTTAACCCATAGATGGGACCCTAACAGGTAATACCACTCCGGGTCAGAGTGGACCAGGGAGCAATGTTGATGAAGGGGTGCTCCACATTCCCCAAACCTCCAGAACTGGAACCTCATCATCAGATAGAGTTTAACGTCATTCCCAGGACATGTAGACCCGCAGCCACCGCCTTCTAGCACCCATATGATAAAAAGGGATTGGGACTTGCCAGAAGGGCAATAGTGTTGGGAAAATCATATAGGTGCTACGGCTTGACGTGACCAGCCGATTGATAGGAGGGGGCCTCTCCGACCGCCCGTCTAGCCCAAGATAGGACCAAAGTGGAGTATTGCATGTCATGAACTGCTCATCCACCAGGGTTCTATCGTTAAGCATCACGGGTCGCCACTCACGGCCAACAGGTTGCCCCATTGGGGGAGTCTTACCCCTCTGTAGAGGTGCAGTCGGAGCATTCTAATGCCGCAGCCGACAGGGCGGCCAAATACATATTAATTTTAAAGATTACCCAAATATTGATAATAGACTCACGGGGGGACGATTCCAAATTGTATTTTATTTGGGCTATTACCTTCATAATCTAAGGAAAGAAAAAAGTTAAATCTAATAAGTACATTATGCCAACATACTTTTATGTTGAATACAAACAAAAAATATAGAATCACTAATGAAACATGCTGATTATAGAGAAGGTATTTGCCAAAGAACACCCAAATTTAACTTATTTCAATATTCATGATGGCAAAACGCCGTCAGGGCGGCCCAAACTCGGTATCAGCCATGTAGCGAGGGAGTCTATCCCATTTTTACTAGCGCCAGGCCAAGGAGATTGTTATTTGCATCTGAGGTGGGGCGCCACACCTACCATCAGCTCCTTACTTTACCGCACAGATCCCTGTGCTACTCATACGTTGAGTTGGCGAGGGCCGGTATCGAACTAGGAACCTTGTGGTTTCTAGCCGAACGCTCTACCGACTGAGCTAAACCAGTCCTAGTCCTAGGACTATTTTATACTTATACTGAAATAAATATTACTTTACCGCACACATCCCTATGCTACTCATAGGCTGAGTTGGCGAGGACCAGGATCGAACTAGGAACATTGTGGTTTCTAGCCGAACGCTCTAACCGACTGAGCTAAACCAGCCCTAGAGAGAGAGGGAGAGAGAGAGAGAGATAGAGAGAGAGAGAGAGAGAGAGAGAGAGAGAGAGAGAGAGAGAGAGAGAGAGAGATAGTAATCCTAACTATATTTTCGATATTCCATAGCCATTTGTCTAATTTCATTTTTTATTAGTCCATTAGCATTTTTTCGCACACACTTGCATATAAACGTTTGTTTGGCGTGTCAACCTTTGGGTTATTCTATGGATAGACCACTAAAAAGCCTGTGATGTGGTCGCGCGAACATGGATGCTTGAATGACTGACAATGTACAAAATATCCCTCACAGTCATAATCTTCATCACGAAATCCATAGAAAACTAAAAAGTTTAATTAACAACAGGAAAACAATCCTTACAGAGATGAAAATCCATATAGGTATTTTCCAGGGAAACTCACTATCGACACTCATTACTAAGATTTCTAGTTACTATACATTTATTTGACTAAAATCTTCGTGTAGTTTCATCGACATTCAATTGATATTCCTCTGTCAGACAATCTGTTAGTTTAAGTTTTACGATTATTGCCTAGACGATCTCATGGAAATATTTAACAAAGCAGATGATCAAGAAAAACTTGCTTTTAAAAATCAATATCATATTTGCACTATTTGGGCTGTTGCTAGCAATGACTATACTATTGTGTTAAATTCATTATTTCATCTTGGATTGGTGGAATAGTTTAATTTAAATATGGTACTATCTATGGGTCTAATTGATCTGTTTAAAAATTATTCGTATTCGATAGGCATTCTTGCTACCATATGACTGGTAATAAACCATTTGTATTAAGAAGAGTAATTGAACCTGTAATTGTTTAATAATATTGTTAGTAGTAACTTGAAAATACAAACGTATAAAAACTGACGATCCAATAGTATTAATAAAAAATAAAAACATATTTTCCAGGGAAACTGACTATCGAAACGTTATTTATTATAGCAATGACACCACTCAATTACATTCTTAGTAAATATACAGTGGGCTACAAATTTACAAAATCACCGGAAAAGATAAAGTAGCATATGTATATGGGCGAGTTGAAGATATTTTCCAAAAACGAAAAAGAGCTAAAAACGCTAATGCAAACTATAAGAATATATAAAAAATGTTGTTCTGGTTCCAACGGGAGAAAATTCAATATTTATAAAAAAGAAGGTCCGCAAAATGTATTATGTTTTCAGAAAAAATTGTTTTATATCTTTTTATCTTACATATGCAAAACACGTGTTTCAGATCTTCTGGTATCTTCTTCAGGCTTTGATTAATAATATGAAAATGAATTCTTTACAATGCGTGTATATATATATTATATATATATATATATATATATATATATATATATATATATATATATTTATATATATATAAGTATTTCACTTCCCGCTTCCTGTTTGGTGTGGAGTGGAATATAAAGGAATTTTCATTTCTAACATTAGTCTTTTAAACAGGTGGTTTGTTTTCTGGGTGGCTTGGTAATAAATTCATTAACTGAGCGTTTATTACTCTTTTATAGTTCATCAGCTGTTCATTTGATATGTTAGGTGTGTGTGTTTGAAATTTGTTTTTTGTTCTAGAGAATTTCTGTGTTTTTCTACTTAAGTCTATACTTTTTTAAAAATTCTATAAGAATATATATAGCCAGGAAATAGGAATGGAAATTGGGATTGAAAAATGGTCTATGCTAATAATGAGAAATGGGAACAGAGAAACAACTAATGGAATAGACCTATGAAATCACGAATAAATTATAACACTAGGATTAAAGTACATTTGAAGCCCTTGAGAATACTGGAAGCGGACACCATCAAACAAACAGAAATGAAAGAAAACATAAGAAAAGAGTATCTTAGAAGAATAAAAAGAAATTTCAAAACCAAACTTTGCAGGGTAAATCTCATCCAAGGGATAAGCAGTCCCCCTTGTCAGATACTCGGGACCATTTTTATGTGGACAATGGGGGAAAATCAGACAAATGGACTAATGAAAAAAGAAATTGATGATGAAGTACAATGTCTTGTAACTTAAAGATAATAGTGACGGATTCTAACTGTCAAGAACTGAGGAGAGAGAGGACTCGAGAATTCTTAAATTGTGGTGCATCGAGAGTAAATTGATTTTTTTTTATGTGGGAGAATTGTGGGGGGTAAGTATTGGTGTGTAATTTATATATATATACATACATATATGTATATATATATATATATATATATATATATATATATATATATATATATATATATATATATATATATGTGTGTGTGTGTGTGTATGTGTGTGTGTGTGTGTTTGTATGTGTGTGTGTAAAATGCACATAAGAAGAGTGTAAAAATATTTCCTAAGCTATTATGGTAGATCAGGTGTAAAAAAATAAAATATTCAAGTTATGATCGCTTGAAGACTGTTACCTCACGTTTCAGGTGCAGCTAGCTGCCATTCGCTGGAAAGGGGAGAAAAATCAACTATATTTTTTATCAAAAGTATTTTAATATTTACATAGATTTTGAGGAAAGCATTATGTTTTGTTTTGTTTGGTTTGGTTTGGTTTGGTTTTACGGCATATCAACCTCAGTGGGTCATTTAATGCCGATAAAGTTTTGAAATAAATCAATTCTTAATGAATAATACACTTTTTTATGAATACATTTTTCTATTTAACCCATAGATGGGACCCTAACAGGTACTACAACTCCGTGGATTCGCTTTAACTAACTACATCAGCCGGTAGTAGCAATGGTTACATAAGGGTGAACTGTAAAACAACAATAACTAGAAAACATAAATGGGAATAAAAACAACTAGATGTATTCTTCAAGTAACAAACCGCAGATATTGCACACGTAACGAGCTGATCATTCCTATTAAAGTGAAATCTCAAGAGTGAAACTGAATCTCTTATAATAACAAAAACAACAATTCCTTGATATAATAATAATATATTATAATGATATGTTATAATAACAAAAATGATAAAATCCTTGATGTGGTAATTGCATTTCACTTAGCGCTAATACCCTTGGGAAAGGTATGGATCCTACTCTCCCTCCAGACTGGGCTCTTTAACCTTGGTTAGGCAACCGGTCTAGGAGAAGGAAAAATCTGAATTCAAACCTGTTGAACTCCGCTTAAGTAAATGACCTTGTGTCACATCCTGCTCGCGCGGAGGGGTTGGTAAATATATATAATAACAAAAACAATACCATAAGGACCAATCTTACAAAAGCAAAAAATAGATAATACGCAACAAATAGCAAGTGTAGGTTACTTGGAGAGAAATTAAACTGATAATCACATGATAAATGAAAGCAGTAAACCAGCATACAACGAGTGCAACACTAGACACTACTGGGTGGAAGAGTTAATTCAATGGGAACTGTGCAAGAAATTGAATTTGACCATATTACCAATCGGTATATGCAAAGAATAAGCTCTAGTAAAGGAAACTGCATTTTAGATACAAACAGATCACCTAATCCCAACCAGAAGACAATACATAGTTTTAATTGATAAGAAAAGAAAGATGTTAACATCTAGTCGAATCTACCATTCCAACTGGACCACTGAGTAAAAATAAAATAAAACAAAAAGATAGATAAATGTCTGGATCTTACCAGAGAATTGAAAAAGCAGCGGAGTATGAGGTTGACAGTGATACAAATTGTTGTTGTTGCCCTTGGAACGGTCTTCGGACTTGACAATACAAACCCTGCAAAAACGGGGAATCAGATAAATAATCGAGCCCATCCGCATCACAGTATTGTTATGAAAGGCTAGAATACTCAAAAGAGTACTGGAAACCTGAAAATACTTGCTCTCACTCCAGTGAAAGACCAACAGCTAACACTGTTGTGGAAAACTTGTAAGGAGTGAAATAATAATAATAATAATAATAATAATAATAATGATAATAATGATTAACCAGGCACAAGGCTCTCCACGCTAGAGATGATAGAGATAGATTATATGTGTCAAGAAAGGAAGGGGGAAGAGGTCTTGACAACATAGAGGAATGCGTAGAAACCACAATCAACAACTTGAAGATTACACAAGAAAGAGCAAAGACAAACTACTTATGGCGGCCAACAATAGTAGAAGCGACAGATGGACAAACATAAAAACAACAAAGACTAGAAAACAAAAATGGGAAGAAAAACAATTATATGGACACTTCAAACGACAAATACAAGAGGTTGCACACGAAAAGACTTGGACATGGTTAAAAAAAGGAAACCTCAAAAGAGAAATAGAATCATTAATAATTGCTGCACAAAATAATGCCATAAGGACAAACTATATAAAAGCGAAAATTGATAGGACCCAACAAAATAGTAAATGTAGACTTTGTGGTAATAGAGATGAGACTGTTAACCATATACTCTGCGAATGTAGAAACTAGCTCAACGAGAATACAAACTAGACACGACTGGGTTGGGAAGGTGATCCACTGGGAATTATGCAAACATTTAATTTTGACCATACAACAATATGCATGAAACCAGAATCTGTTTTGAGAAGAACGAAACGCATAAAATTCTCTGGGACTTGAAAAAAAACGGATCACCTTATCCAGCAAGAAGACCAGATCTAGTGTTGATAAACAAAAAAGAAAGAACTTGTCAACTGGTGGATTTTGCAGTTCCAGCAGATCACAAGGTAAGCTAAAGGAAAATGAAAAAATGGACAAATATCTGGACCTTGCCAGAGAACTGAAAAAGTTATGGAATATGAAAGTGAAAGTTATTACCAATTGTAGTTGGTGCACTTGGAACGGTCCCAACATGATTGGAAAGGTTTGGAAAGTTTGGAAATCAGAGGAAGGATTGAAACCATTCAGAACACTGCACTGCTGCAATCTGCCAGAATACTCAGAAGAGTCCTGGAGACCTGAGGAGACTTGCTGTCACCCAGACTCCAGTGAAAGACCATCAGCTAACACTGATGTGAAAACTCAAAAGGGGTAAATAATAATAATCTGCTTGCATAGAGTTGTGGTTTCCTGTATTACTATCCAATACTAATAATTTACTATCATATACATTTGACCCATAGATGGAATCCTAGGGCTCAAAAAATAGAGCCTCCCCATCAGATCCACTTTAGTATCATACCAAGGTTGGATTCACAGCGGCAAAAGTGGATGAAGCATATTAAAGAACAAGAAGAACCCAGGAAGAGGTAACAAATATGATCAAAACAGAAAACCTTCATTAAAAGATGAAACCTTTAGTGACAGTAACAGGGAAGAGATCAACACTTAGAATAGATATATTGATATTGGGGATATCAGAAGGATCAATGTAATGAGTGACATATTATCTTAAATCAGCTCACGTAGATTATTGTTTTCAGTGAGTCAGTGGAACCTTTGAACCTGAGGTAAGAGGATCATGATCAAGATTAGTATTAAAACACAGAAAATCGATGACGTATGTGAAGTTATTCAATATTACTGAACTTAGAGATACGAACCTTGAGATAAATATCTCGTTGTATTTCTAAATTTTTTTGATATTTTTTGTGGTATGTGAAGTATTCTTGTCTTCTTAATTGTATAGCTTAAAAATGTCTAACATTCTTTTAAAATCTTTCCAGCGTTCGCTCACACCAAAAATGGAGCGTCCACATCTGCCACCGAAGCTCGATTGATTAGAATTTAAAAAAAAGTGTTTTCCGTCTCTTCTATCTGGTTTCCATCACGTAACTCCCATTGTCAAATCCACGGACAGCCAACTATTCAGTTCTCGTCATGTGACACACTCATTAATTATTAACCCACTCCCGCCAGGTAGGTGACACGTCTCTGACACATCTGCATGTCACCGGTGTGTCCTATATCTATTACCTATCCTGTACTCCTACACACTAGTTTATTGCACAACACCAATCCGTTCATAAAAGACCCATGAAAACGTGCAGCATCAGGAAATTGCAGGGTGAATTCCTATCCAAATCTCATCTCGAAACTATTAACTGACATTCTTGCTAACGAGACCTATAGACATCTTGGGGATAATAACTTGTTATAACTTGTTCTTACTCGAACAGAAATACTGTCGAAGAATATCCCAATGCACCAAATACATCCTAATTGCTGATAAGACAGTGCTACCTAATTGCAATGGAGGAAATCCCAACAATTGTATAGACTAAATTGATTTTAATATGCCGCATTGACCATTGAGACTGAGAGGTATCTGAAACCAGTCTACAACTGATAACTTCAAGTCAGACAACCTGGAAAACTAATTCCTTCTATAATAAGATGGTGTTGGGTCCTTTTATTACCAGCTGCGCACTCTTTCAGATTCTAGAATAGCTACGATATAGTACCGTATTCATCGATCATTGAGACTTTAAAGTTGATTGTCCGATTGGTGTTACGAATGTCAACACGATAAGATCCTTTTTAATTGGTAAAAACTTTTACTGTTTTTAGTTTTACTAAACCATTAAAGTATGTGAACAATTCCAAGAGATTTAGGTCATTCATAAATAGAATTCTCTCTGTCAGCGGGACTTTCAATATGCTGATTACATCTCCTGTATAGGGGTAAGAACCTGTAACAGAGAACACGAGTTGAGTGGCGGGCATGAAAACTTGCCGTATTCTTTAAGGAAGCGGGCTAGACTTTGCCTGGCGTGTAAGACTGACCTAGGATCGAACCCGCGTCCTTCAGAATGCTAAAAGGCGACACTTTGGCGCGGGCACCGGAATCAAGATGCCACTGTCCCGTATGTGAACGCCATATGCCAGGATGATAGCTGCGGGCATTCTGGCAACTGGGATTTAGTTGACAGTCCCGTATGTGAAGCACAGACGCCCGGATCATAGAAGCAAACCTGTGTATATATAGAAGGAAACGCCCAGAAGCAGTGAGTGCAGAAACGAGTCTTTCTACGGTAGCTGCTCGAAGATTCGACGACGACGGGGAAAAGAAGGAGAAGAGGAAGAAGAAATCGGTGTTTGCAAACAGAAAGTCTAGCCTGCGAGCAGGCGTTGGACTCGCTTCTTTTTTGTTCACCCCTCCTCAACAAAAACCTGTTGAGTTAAATCTTGATTTTCTCCCTCTATTTTTCTCCTATAGAACCCCTATTTAAAAAAAGTATGCCCTTGGTATACATCTAATTTGCATCTGAAGGTGAGGTTTGATTACTAGTGTTTTGAGGAGTACGAAGTACCCCTCCATTGCTAATTACTCCAAAGTTCACTCTTACTTATATATATTTACCAACCCCTCCGCACGAGCAGGATGCGACACAAGGTCAATTTCTTAAGCGGAGTTTAACAGGTTTGAATTCAGAGTTTTCCTTCTCCTAGACTGGTTACCTAGCCATAGTTAAAGAGTCCAGTCTGCCCTGCTATTTACCCATAGCTGGAGGGAGAATTGGATTCATACCTTTCCCAATGGTATTAGCGCCATGTGAAATGCCAACAGCTACGTCCAGGAATTGAACTCGCGTTGACGAGTCCATTTCCTACGTCTCTAACCATTAGACCACGCGCTTCCACACGCGCTTTTCACTCTTACTTATATGGATCAAATAAATATGTCTAATTATTCGAATTTGATAGGAATACTTGATGCGTTTAACTGTAAATCACTTGTACTAAGAATAGTCACTTGTGGCTATAATCATTTACAATGAATTATTATTATTAGAAGTAGTAGCAGTAGTAGTAGTAGCAGTTGATGTTGTTGTTGCTTTAGTATTTGTTGTTGGTTTAGTAGTATTTACTTGATACTCTATAACTGTGTGCAAACACATTACTGTTATTTGATAGCAATAATTATTTAAACAATATAATTATGGGTGATATTTAAAAACAATTGAAATCATACAACTATGATCATATTAGATGTATTACATAGGATTCATTGAAATTAATAATTGTATGAAGAACAATTATGAGAAACAACTGCTCCAAAATTTGTAAATATAAATGTATAATAAACGCAATTTCCTAACCGATAAGTATAAAATAACAGGTTGACTTGCATTTACAATAAACTAATCAATCAGTCAACCAGAACATATGCAACCATAACAGGTAATATCAATTCAGGTCAGAGAAGGAATAAGAATAATTGTAATGGATGGGTTCTCCACACCCTCCAGAAATCCTTAACCGGGACTTCATCACCAGAAGCAGTTTAGTATAATACACAGAACATGAAGATATTTGTATAGTCGAGAGCTATTTTACAATTGATTATATTGAATATGGATGCCTGGAAAACCAATCTTTTCCTTAATAACTAATTCTCGGCTTGTGTTGACATCGCGCAATAAGCACAGATATCCATGACAATCTCTCACCGACCTTCCCTATCATTCATTGTCACAGGGAGGTCTTCTGTGCAGCATCCAGCATCTTCGCATAGCCGGTCAATGTAGGTCCTTGCTGGGCGGCCTGCACTAGCATGTCTGTGTGTTCCCTTCCACAGGAGAACGTCGCTTATGAGCTCGTCCTTGCTTCTCCAGCAGTATCCAGCATGTCTTGTCCGTCCAACCCGAATGGTGGTATGGGGGACAGGTGGCGTACAGCTGTTTCCTCGTGGGGTGCTGTTTCCACGATTTGTTCAAGACCGCATGAAGCATTCTTGTGCAGCTTCCATCTAGCTTATTCTCAAGGCGCCTCGTTAGGGTCCAGGCGGTGCAGCCATACAGCAATACTGATATAACTACAACCTGGAAGAATTGTCGCTTTAATTTGTCAGTGAGGTCGGACTTCCATATGACTGATAATTTGCTTGTGGCCGACCATGCTTTTGTTTTGTTTTGTTTTGTTTTACGGCATATCAACCTCAGTGGGTCATTTAATGCCGATAAAGTTTTGAAATAAATCATCTTAATGGATAATACAATTTTTTTTATAAAATACATTTTCTATTTAATCCATAGATGGGACCCTAACAGGTACTACCACTCCGAGTCAGAGTGGACGAGTGAGCAATGGTGATGAAGGGGTGCTCCACATTCCCCAAACCGCCAGAAACTGGAACCTCACCATCAGATAGAGTTTAACGTCATTCCCAGGACATGTAGACCCGCAGCCACCGCCTTCTAGCACTCATATGAATAAAAGGGATTGGGCTTGCCATAAAGGGCAATAGGGTTGGGAAAATCATTTTAGGTGCTAGGGCTTGACGTGACCAGCCGATTGGTCGGGGGGCCTCTCCGACCGCCCGCGTCTAGCCCAAGATAGGGCCAAAGTGGAATATTGCAAGTCGTGAACTGCTCATCACCTAGACTCTATCCTTAAGCATCACGGGTCGCCACCCACGGGCAGCCACGGGTGGCCCATTGGGGGAGTCTTACCACTCTGCAGAGGTGCAGTCGGTGCATTCTAACGCCCAGCCGACAGGGCCGACCATGCTTTTTTCCTATTCTGTATTTATAACGCTTTCTGTGGATGAGATATTTCTACCTATGTATGTAAAGGAGAGGATATTCAGAGAAATGCATGATCCCCTTCTGTATTTGTTATTGCTTTGATAAAATAATTATGAGATCGGTTCGGATCGTATTAAGTTAAGGGGACAGACTTTAGAATTTATTCATTTGTTATTCATTGAAAACCTCAAGCTCTTTGCCAAGTCGGCGAATCCAATTGACCTTACAAATAGAAACGGTTTGAGTGTATAGCACATGAACTGAAATGCATTTCGGCATTTTGAAGAGAGCAGTGGTATAACAGTGACGTGGTAAACGAGAAGGATGCGTGCGTATCGAATTACATTGAACAGTAAGAATACGTGATCCAAATGAGATAGATATGGAGCGTTGGCCGCTACTGAATACAACTACTGGATTGATGATCTTCTTATGATCAGTGATTACCTTGTGCTAAGGAAAGAAAGGGAAAAGTCTTCTTAACAATTCTATAACTTTTATTCTTCCGAATCCGGTTATGGCTTTGGCTCACGGGTTTTCGGTCCAGTTTTCTTGGACGAGGGGAAATGCTGTTAACCGCTAATACAAATCCCAGTAGAGAAAGCCTTAGACTTTGCCTTCCGAGTGACACGGGATTCACATTTCCGCCTTTGTCGTGTCTGTCTGTAATCTTTTGTGTCACAATCAACTTACAGTTGGCAATGAAATCATTAATTTTACAGAAACATTTCGCTTGCAAATGTTTCGTCTTCGAAGAAACTCAGATGCTACTCACTCAAACGCCAAGTCTTCTTTTGAGGGGTTTTTATTTTAAGTTTCCTATTCACCTGAGTAAACAGCCAGATTTAGATAATAAAAATCAAATAGAATAATAGAAACAGAATGTAATCCTCACTTCGAACTATTTAAAATAATATATTAAGAAAAATAGATATTTACTCTTTTCTATAAAATGTATACAAGCGAATTGAGAGGGCATGCATATCATTTACTTAATTACTAAAACAACAACACATAATCAACAACAACAACAACAAGAACTACCACTACTACTACTACTACTACTAAGCATTCGTTTCCGCTTGCAGTTAAGCAGGCGTGTTCAATACTTAGATTTGGGACTATTTAAGCCACAGCAGTTATTGTAAGCAAACAAGTTTTGACATAAATAATTAACTATGTACATTTGTTTACTATTTTTTATGTAAATATTTTCAAAAAGTATATCATTAAAGAACTTGCGAAACTAAATTACTCTATTCGGCATTAAAATATCTGAAAAGGGTTGATACAGCCTGCCAATCATCCAACCAACCAACCAACCAACCGCCAGACTACAACTATTACGAAATAATTTTAAAAGAAACAGGTGTTTACACTATTCCTCGTATCGATAAAATATACCTCTAAACATATACTAGTTGAAATATTTTGCATAAATAAATAAAATATTAAAATTAAGAGTAATACCCTCTAAAGTTATTAATTAGTTTCAAAAACCGCGACACAACCTGCTTATTAATGTAAACTATACGTAATGCCTAAAAATGAGAATAAACACCGAAAGAATATCATTAAAAAAACTTGCGAAAACTACTCCTCCCCCCAAAAACAGACATTCTTGCGAAACAACCCGAAATCTTAAAGACACGAAAAACGCGTTTAGTCATTTCTTTTTTAAAAGAATAAAGAACCCAATACAATTATGTACATTTTTTAACTATTTTTATGTAAATCTTTTCAAAAAGTAATATACTAAAAGCATATTTTCTGTCCTCTGTACTATTTTAAGTGATTGCTACAATGAAGGGGTCAAGGGGCAAATATATAAGTGATGTAATGAATATGTAAATAACTTGGTACCCCCTCACTATAATCTGATTGGACTGTGTCCTCTATAAATATTCGAAACTGTGGTGGTACAAGCGCCTACTAGCCTACAAGTCTGACTACCGCCACGACTGCTCGTAAGATGTACTGCTACTCGACGCACCAGCTACAACTGCGATAATATACCTTACTACCAACTTCATAATGTATCCCTTAAACCTGATATATCAATAAGTAATTAAACGGATGAAAAGACTCGTTGGCAAATTATAAAAATTTGTCTGGCTGGATAAATGGAATAAAAGTCGTGAAACAACTTAGATTCAATAATTGACCCTCTAGCGCAGAGGTTCCCAACCAGGAGTGCTAGACACCCTGCTGGTGCGAGCATCATTCAAAGGGTGCGAGATGCGTCTGTTCAAATTTAGATTTTTTTTTTCTTTTTAATTAATATTATTTATATTTTCGTTCTTTTTCAGATTTTTATCATTACCCTTCATCGTGTCAAAGAAGATATTACATATTATATTAGATTTAGTGAGTGAAAATATATATGATATTTTGATAAAACTTTAGTAGGATTCACATTACATATTTTGAACAAAAGTATAAATTGTAGGGGTGTGAGGTCAGAGAAAAAACTCTGGACACAGTAGTCAGGTCCGTGACGGAAGAAAAAAACAACCTAATATAGGAGACAAGTTGATTTACAAAGAAAGACCTGCTGGAATGCGAGAGACTCACGAATTTCAAACTGACAGCTTGCAAACCGTCACCCGTTTCTACACATTTTAATGATCTCAGTAATAGAACAAATTAAATAGAATAAACAATTGAACATCTTTTTATCTTTGGTGAGTTTTTTATTTTTCATTTTTAGTTTTCATCTCAGCCACTAGAAGGTCATGGCTATGTATCACATAGCAAGGCTCAAGTTCTGGAAATGTGTGGAGTTTGAATTACGCCTTCATTGGTATTTAATCCCCGATTCGCTCTGTCTCGGAGTGCTAATATCTGTTAGGGTCCATCTACATATTCAATATGACCATGTTTAAAAAAAGTCTTAAAAATTGATTACTCAAAAAATATAAATTTTATCATGGAGATTGTGGGTTTGTCTGTCTGTAACCGCAACTATATTACTATACAAGCCACAATTCCCTTTGTTATTTACAACACATTTCCCTGACTTTATTTATTTAAACCTCAATTATTAATAAAATTGTTTTACATCATTAAGACTTTGACACATATCTACATACTAATAACATGCAATTGTATTTATATATACAACGAAATAGCAGTTTACAGTGTGAATGGAAAGGCTAATTTGCATATTGATCCTAAACATGTGATTTTAAAATAAATATATCTTAGTATTATTGATTTCTATTGTTTGGTTTTATCTTATTCAAATGAGCAAAAATCTCGATGAAAATCTAAAATGAAATCCATTAACAAGAACAAATAACTGTTATTTTATTCTTTACTTCCTATTTAACTAAATAGTTAAATTAAGAAAATTTAACCAATGAGTAATGGAAATGATGAAGAGTTAGTTTCAAAGTTGTTCTATTTTTCAATCATACCCCCTCTATTCCAATTTTTTTTTTTTTTGCATTCTTATTCAATTTCATTAGCCTTTCTAATTTAATGTGATATTTTCTTATATTAAAACTTAAATACTTGCACGCCGGAGGGTATATAGTTGCTAGTAAGTATAATGAACGTGATTAATTCAATCTCTATACATAGAATAACCCCAAATAGTGATTTCTGGGGAAAATAACATACATCCACAGCAGAATAAAAACAAGTTAAAACATATACCTCATTTAGTTTTAACCCACCTGTGACGCCATGGCTTTTAGTCGGAATGGGGTGATGATGTGTCATATAGAAAATAATCGTAGTATACTTATCTCATTTTCTGCGCAACGTGGAGAGTCTCGAATCCGGTTGCTGGGTTGATGCTGATTGGCTGACACATTCTTGATGTTTGAGTCAGGAACCAAATTGTTGTGCCTGGGGGACATCTTGCCTTGTTGCCATTTAAAATTCTCAGTATATTACTAAAAAGCGCAATTCTTTTTCTCATGAGTTTATTTAATTATTTTCCCCCAAGCCTAGAACTGGCGAGTCAAGCCACGTCAAGCGCATAGTTCCAAACACACCAAACATTCTCACCTCTCACTCTTCGACTCTTCCAACATCGCCACGTGACTCTTCTCGACAGTAGAAAAATGCTATGTGGCATTAGGCTGATTCATCCTTAAAATATTTCCATTCTAACCTACTGTCTTTTCCATTCTCTCTCTCGCTCGCTCTCTCTCTCTCTCTTTCTCTCTCTCTCTCCTCTCTCTCTCTTTCTCTCTCTCTTCTCTTCTATATATATATGTTCCTTCTCATATACACCAGAAAAATTATTAGCAACCTGATTATGGCAAAATTGCCTGAAACCTGGGTAGTTTGCCGATGCTAAAACAATTATATTTTTTAAAAAATCAACAAATAAATTGAATAAAGCTTTCTTACAATTTGTGAATTGGAGCACTGTGATTTCTACTTCGTTTCATCTCATTTTTTAATATAATATTATAATATATATATATAATATTATATATATACTATTATGAATATTTCCTTATGTTAGTTGTTACATTTCTATTGCATGGTGCTGTACACCATCAATAATAATGTAAAAACTAACATGAGGAAATATTTCCTAAAAAGTAGATAACTCCTCTTCTAAATCAAAACAAACTCATAAAATATTCAATAGGAATACACTAACACGGCGTTTAAAATCATTCAGTCAGGTCAATCACGAGAGCGATCAGTTATGCATTATCATCATGCATAAACTGTGACAAACTATGCCACCTGTTTAGT
>CM042164.1:29626782-29682108 GCA_023376005.1 Doryteuthis pealeii
CGAATTACACGCTGTGTTCTACACGTGCCATACACTCACACAAACCATACGTACACATCTCCGGTGGTATAGAAAAAATGCGTAGAACGATATGCCCGTCCAATAGACATTGTTAAACGTATAAATCGATCGAATAAATGAATCAAAACTCCTCTTCATCTCAGCTTTAGTTATTTATTAATTGAAGACGACTGTATTTTTTTCTCTCTCAAATGAATCATAAATTTGATTAAATTTCTCTTTCATCTACTTTCCGTATGAAGCCAAACTTCATATTTTTGAAGCCAACATAATTTTTTTTCATCTTTTTTGTGCAATGATGAATTAAAAAATGCATTTCTTTCGCATGTCATTAATTGTTATCCTCTATACGTAGACACATATGCGCAAAGAAATTTATTCTCTTTGAAAATTATTTCATGAAGAATTTGTAGCTGGAGTCGAGACGATTTAGACTCACCCAGATCATAGAACAAAAACAAAACTTAAAACATAACAAAATCTTCTTAAAACTACTAAAAAGAATGCTGTAAAAATGTGTAAAAATGTTGATATTCAAAGTAACCAAAAGAATGCATTTTAAGATAAACTAATATAAAATAAACTCAATAGTTTGATAATAAAATTGTATAAAATATGCTTAGAAAATATTGAACTAAATATCTATAAAATGAAATAAAATCTATTAATAATGGAGATTCGCTTCCGGTTTTTGTCTGTAACAAAGATTACGTCACTGCCTACGTCACATTACTCAAAATCGTCATAACATAGAATAAATACACTCAAAATTAGAACATGCAACATTAGACAGTCCTCATTGTTTTGTAAAACAATTTTTAATAAATACATGACTGGTATTATATATCTATATATAGTTTGTCTTATTTTAATACATATTTAAAGTTTACATTTCAAATTGTATTATTTTTCATCTCGTGGATTTTTCCGTCCCGGCCGATCATCGAGTTAAAGTGAAAGAAAGCGAAAAGATAGACAGATACTTGGACCTTGCCAGAGAACTAAGAAAACTGTGGAACATGAAGGTGAAGATCATGCCAATTGTAATTGATGCCCTAGGAACGGTCCCCAGGGGTCTAGAAAAGAGTATGAATGAACTGAAAATTAGAGGAAGAATCGAGTCCAGTCTACAGCATTGTTGAGATCGGCGGAAATACTCAGAAGAGTCCTGGAGACACGAGGAAACTCTCTGTCACTCAGCCTCCAGTGAACCCCTGTATGAAAAAACTCTACTGGAGTGAAAATAATAATAATAATAATAATAATAATAATAATAATAATAATAATAATAATAATAATAATTTAGAAAACAAACTAGAGGAACTGGAAATAGGAGGAATTGATACCCTGCAGACAATAGCATTGATAAGATAGTCTAGAATAGTCAAAAGAGTCCGATAGACCTGGGGAGACCCCCCCAAAAGATTGACAGCTTATGCTGGGATCAAACACACGTATAATAACAAAGAAAGTGAGTGGATAAAAAATACCTGGATGTTGCAAGAGATATGAAAGAAACTGTAAAATATGAAGGTGATAGTTGAATGAATGGTTGTTGATGCGCTTGGACCGGCCTCCAATGGTTTGGAAAAAAGATCGGCAACTTGAAATCAGAGGGAAACCTGAGACCATACAGACCATCATTGCCGAGATCGGCTAGAGTACTTAGTAAACTAAGGGAAACCCGAGGAGACTTGCAGTTAAAACTGGTGAGAAAACTCAGGACAAAAGGAATACATGAATAGTCACGATTCGATAGTTAAACTGATCCACTGAGAATTGTGCAAGTGAATATAATATTCCCATGCAGTAAATGTTATATGCACAGATCAGAATGTATCTTAGAAAATGAGACACACATCATCTCGTTTGGTCCTTTAAGACAGTGATCTCAACGTAGTCCAGCGAGTCCAGAGAGTTCGAAGCCACGAAAATGTTTAACCGTTTCACAAAAATTGAACTAAGTTAGCGCTTCTCATATGACCCTCCCAGTTGAAAATCTCTATTTAAGCGCACGTCGATGATCGGGGAAAATGAATTGTCTTGTCTTACTTTAACACGTGTGCAAGCTGCTCGCAGCAACATTCAAGAAAAGTGGATGGTCCATGGGAATTTTGTATAAAAAAATGGTCCATAAGCCGAATAAGGTTGAGAAGCACTGCTTTAAGTTACAAACATATCACTAAATCGCGACATGAAAAACAATTGTCATCCTGTGACTTTTTTCGATTCAGCGGGTCACAGTAACAATACAAGAAAGCGAACATGTAGACAAATATCTGGATTTTGCTATCGAGATGAAAAGGCTGTGATGGTGTAGCCAATATTGTTGTTGAAGAACTTGGAACAGTCCCCACGGGGCCTGAAAAAGAGACAGAGAGAAATGAAGATTAGTGGATTAATCAAGACCATTTAGACAAATAAAAAATGAGCTAGAATACTAAGAAGATACTGGAAACCTTAGGGGATTTGCTGTCACTCAGACTTCAATTAAACCTATCAGTAAAATATCGAAAATAAAAAACAGAATCAGCTCAAGAAAACGATGTACACAAAATTCCCTGGAGTCTTGAGAAACAAACGGATCACACAATACTGGAGAAAAGACCAGATCTAATTTGAATTCACAAGTAGAGAACTCTTCAGTTAGTGAATTCTGCTGTTCCGGCAAACCCCAGAGCAAACAAAAGAACGCAAATAACTGGACAAATACATGCATTAGTATTATCTGCATCTTCAGTGTGTTCTGTACAACGTATACAACATATCCGCCGATATGCCCTCCGGCCTTCTTCAGGTATTTCTTGTCGGACTCGAGGACCTTCTCGGACTCGGGAACCTTCTATTCGGACTCGGAAACCTTCTTTTCGAACTCGGAAACCTTCTTTTCGAACCCGGGAACTTTCTTGTCGCAGTCGGAACCTTCTTGTCGTAATCGGGAGCCATCACGGAACTTTTAACCTAACCCTTTATTCAGTCCACGGGAGTATCCTGTTGTTAATCCGCTAACCATAGCTTGGGTAGGAGTTGTGTTAATTATTATTCTATGTTACTGCCACCGGTCAGGATTGAGCCTGGAATCCAGAGGTAACTATCACTTAGAACTGTCTTAACCTAACTACCTTATCCACATGTCCAATTGTACAGAACACAATGAAGATGAGGACAATAGTCCGAATAACGCAGATAATAGTAATCATCAAGCCTCATCTCAAACATGCAGAAATACATGGATGTTCTCAAATGATGATCTTAGGGCATATAAAGTTTAAAGTTGGGACAGATACTAATCATAGTTGGATCCCTTAGAAAAATAATTGACAAAAATAGTTGGTATTAAATATCAGAGGGAAATACGAATGAACTATCAAATTACGGCCAGTTGACCAGACCTAGTATTAATCAATCATCATCATCATCATGTCACGTACGCAGCACAGATATCCATGACAATCTCTCGCCAACCTTCCCTATCACTCATTGCCCCTGGGAGGTCTTCTGCGCAGCAACCAGCATTCTCATATAGTTGGTCAATGTATGTCCTTGATGAGCGACCCACACTAGCATGTCCATGTGTTGGCTTCCACAGAAGAACGTCGCTTATGAGCTCGTCCTTGCTTCTCCAGGAGTGTCCTGCATGACTAGTCCGTCTCACGCGAATGGTTTGTGAGATGGTAGGCAGGTGGCCATACAGCTGTTTCCTCGTGGGGTGCTGTTTCCACCACGTGTTCAAGACTGCGCGCAGCATTCTCGTGCAGTTCCCATCTAGCTTATTCTCGAGGCGCTTTGTTAGGGTCCAAGCGGTGCAGCCATACAGCAGTACTGATATAAACACAGCCTGGAAGAATTGCCGTTTTGGTTTGTCAGTGTGATTGGATTTCCATATGACTATAATTTGTTTGTGGCCAACCATGCTTTTTCTATTCAAGTATTAATATCGCTCTCTGTGGACGAGATATTACTGCCTAAGTAAGTGAATTGTCCAACTGGTTTAAGAGGCTTACCGACAAGAATGGAAATGTCCCCTTTCTTTTTGAAACTTATGAACTCAGTTCTTGCCATCCTATTTATCTAGCCGCCCCTGTGGACCATAGAGTAAAATATAATAAAGCAAAAAAGAAAGATAAATACCTGGATCTTGCCAGACATCTGAAAAACTGTGGAAAATGAAATTGACCGTGATACCATAATGACCATGTAGTTGGCGTCCTTGGAACATTCTTCCTCAGAATCCCGAATAAAAAGGAAGAACTGAGTTCATCCAAACTACTAAAAGATAGAATACTTAGAATAATCATGGAGATCTGATGACACTTACTGTAAATCAAACCCCAGTGAAAAATATATATCGACAGTATATAGAACTATATATATTTTTTCTTTTATATATATATATATATATATATATATATATATATATATATATATATATATATATATATATTCTTTTCTGAAAACATCCGTTACTAACCGACCATGAACGTGTTAACACTCTTCTTTTTTGAAAAAGGGAATTTTTCTATTTTTTAATTTGAAGTATTTCTTTTCCTTTCAAAAACTGTTACACTGAAGAAATACAATGTAACGAAATGTACATGACGTTAGCGAAACAATCAGCGA
Source organism: Doryteuthis pealeii (assembly GCA_023376005.1). Lineage (NCBI taxonomy): Eukaryota > Metazoa > Mollusca > Cephalopoda > Myopsida > Loliginidae > Doryteuthis > Doryteuthis pealeii. The sequence goes on from CM042164.1 coordinate 29,631,424, forward strand.
ATGTACAAAGACAAAGCGATCGCATGGCTCACACGCTTTTTGGAAACCCATGTTTCCGATTTGAATTTAAATTATTTTCTGCTTCCCTCTCGTTGAGTCCGGATTAAAAATATTTGCATCTAAAAATAGACCTAATGACCTGATCATGATTTTTTTATAAATCAAAATATTTTCAATATTAGCAATGAAAAAGGGAAAAAAAAGTGAAAAACCACCAGTTAAGACTGATATGAAAAAACTTGCAGCGACTGAAAATAATGGCAGTCATACGTATTTTGAGATATGTATATGTAAAATAAACTTACACTGTTACGTTTTTAAGGGCCATTATTTGGCCTTAAAGCAGAAGCGCTTATCCAGTGGAATTGGATCCTTGATTAAGAGTCACTCCATAAAGAATCCTTTGGTTACTCTGGTAAAAAGTTCTCAGTTCTTGGTAAAGAGTCCTTCGATAATGAATCCTTTGGTTAATCTGGTAATCGTATAAGTCCTTCCTGAGTATTGGTAAATGTCCGGTAATCCTATGTCCGTCAGTGAGCACATTTGTAATTATGACCAGTAGGGGGTGGGGTTAAATAGTGTGTGTTACACGTAGTATGTTTAGTGATTGGCTACATAAGTTAATCACGTGACCATGGCGAGTCTATAAATCCAGGTGGGTAATTAGAGCACATATTATATCAGAATAACATGGGCACCTCACGTGGTGTAATGGTTAGCAAACTAGATTCGCAAACCATTGTTATTGAGTTCGATTCTCATTGGGCGCCCCATGATTTGGCCTTGTGCCACATCTAAGCTAATCTTAGTAAATAACTATATCAGAATACTTTGGGCACCTCGTGTGGTGTAATGGTTAGCAAGCTAGATTCGCAAACCATTGTTAGTGAGTTCGATTCTCATTGGGTGCCCATACTTATGACCTTGTGCCATCTAAGCTCAGCTTAGTAAATAACTATATCAGAATACTTTGGGGCACCTCATGTGGTGTAATGGTTAGCAATCTAGATTTTCAGACCATTGTTAGAGAGTTCGATTCTCATTGGGCGGCCCATACTTCTGGCCTTGTGCCACATCTAAGCTACGCTTAGTAAATAACTATATCAGAATACTTCCAACATACACACCTGACAATAAAATGAAATGTATCTAATTCTCTATTTTCTATATCCTTGGACCATGCTTAGATTGGCTTATTATTCCTTATCCATTCTCTAACATTCATATTTATATTAACTTGCTGTATAAAAGAAATCTGATTAATATAATAAAGGAACTTTCCTCTTATCTTTCTTTACTATTCTATCGGGGAATTTAATTCATTATTGAAATTGATCTTCGTAAATCTTGTGACTGGTATAGAACTCAATGCAACAATGTTTTTAACATTACCCTGTAAACTTAATTTTATTATTTCCTTGCAAATCAATTTAATACAAACCTAACATATTCACCAGCTTCCTACGATACGCATTTCATTTGTGAATCAATCTTTGTAAGGTTTCCCGAAGTCGGTAACATTTTTTCATTTGACTTGTTAATTCATTTATGTAGAATCAGATATTCTTACGTAAACATTACATAATTATTCAGGGAACACGTGCTGTAGACACTTAATACAGCAGCAAGTTCATCGACCTATATATGTGGTCATGTGCTGTACGGAGCCTATGTTCTGTTAGAAAATCAGCCAGTCTCTAGAGATTTATCTGGGCACAGTCCTGGATAAGGTTTTATGGAAAACTGGTAGTTGTCCATGCAATATGTTTCCGCATTTCGCAACGGTTGTTGTCAAGTTTCTTTAACACTCTTTGCTCGTGATTGAACCAGCGACTCTTCTCTTGTGACCTTCAGAGCTCTGTTCTCCTCCTATCCCAGTTCCTCCACACCTCCGTTTTCTGTTCCACCTCTCCTTCGTTTCTCGTTTGATTTACGTCGTTGCTCGCTCTAGTCTACCGACTGAATGACAATTTGTTCTCCTCTCCCTCAGAGAAGCAGACGTTTTATCTCCAACCTCTACCCATAATGTCTCAGGCGCTTCTAGAAAGCGGCCTTTCCTTCTCCTCTAACTTTTCGTTGTTGCATACCTGGCACACCCACTCCTCGTTCACCCGTTCAGTTCCGATGTCTTAGGTAAAGTGGACTTGCACGCAAAGCAAGTCCTAGCCCGTTTTGCACGAGGTAAGTCTCTTCTCTCACTACATCACGGGCAAAAGCAATTTTCAATAAGTATTGATATTAGATCTGCCTAAGTATTAGCAAGCACGAGAGTGAATACAATAAGATGGATTTGAAAACAAAGCCCTGTAACCAATATCAAACAATTTTTCTAGAATAAAGTTCTACGAGATATTTACGCCTGAATTCATTTGACGTTAATGGGGACTAAATAAATGACTGTAGTGTGAAAAAATAGGGAACATATACCTATAATAACGGGAATAACTATGATGACATGACAAATGTAATGAATTTAGTTTTATTGTACTATTTGTAAATTTATTAATAATGGAGATTCGCTTCCGGTTTTTGTCTGTAACAAAATTACGTCACTGCTTACGTCACGTTACCCAAAATCGTCATAACATAGAATAAATACACCCACAATTTGAACATGCAACATTAGACAGTCCTCATTGTTTTTTAAAACAAGTTTTTATAAATACATGACTGGTATTATATATCTATATATAGTTTGTTTTATTTTAATACTTATTTAAAGCTTACATTTCAAATTGTTTTATTTTTTAATCCTTTAATGAATTTGATGATTTTACTTACTTAGGGTACAAAGTCACTGACATTGAATTTTTTACTCCCACCCCTCAGGCAATATGTTTAAAAAATCTATTTTTACATCGCCCGGAGGGTGTTTTTTATTTTGTACTAGTAATTTTAATAATTCTAGTCGCAATATTTTCACAAAAAATGTGCATCGAGCGATAGATACAGCTGGGCAACAGTAAGTAATATGAGATTTAAAACGTGTAGATTTTAAACGTCATTTAGCCGGATATTATTTAACCTGGACAGCTCCGGAAGCATACATCTAATCACTTTAATAGATGTCTAACACACACATTATTATATATATATATATATATATATATATATATATATATATATATATATATATATATTATTGGATCCTTTCCGTCCACAAACACGATGGTATGGTGTCCAAAATAAAAAACATTTTTTTTAAAATCTGCATCTGCGCCAGTGACTCTGCAGGCCAATTCTTGAGTGACAGTCTTTGGTGCACTGAATGCACACACACACTCTGACGCTTTCTGGGGCTGCTGGCTTTTATCTCTCTTTCTGGCTCTCTTTTCTGTCGAGGCTACTCCCCTCTCTGCTTCATCCCTCTCCGTGCCTTGCTTAATGTAGAGGCGCCAGGCCGCTCTATTTTTTGCATCTACCTCACACGTGTTTGTGCCAATATGGCATATTCTTATAGATCTCCTGCACACATGTTTAAATCGAAGCCGTGTCTACCAACCGATCAGGAGCCTTTTGTTAATACACCATACAAAATATATTTTGGGGTGCGTCCATTTTCCATTCTCCGGACATGACCAAGCCAACGAAGGCGCCTCTCACAGAGAATGGAGAACATTCTGTTAATGTCGGCGCAATCCAGCACGACTGCGTTGGCCACTTTATCCTGCCAACGAATGTGTAGAATACGTCGCAGACCACGGAGATGGAAACTATTGTAATATATATATATATATATATATATATATATATATATATATATGTGTGTGTGTGTGTGTGTGTAATAAATATGTATATAATATATATATATATATATATGTATATATATATATATATGTGTGTGTGTGTGTGTGTGTGTGTGTGTGTGTTTATAAACAATGTACGGCAAATGTCGATATTACGAGAAAACAATCGTCTGACAACGATCAAAAAATAATGAGTTCCAATGCAGGCAAAAAAAGGATACATGTGTTTGTTCTGCATTGTTCTATTAGCCCATGGTATTTTTCAAGCTTCCTTTCAAATGTCACTTCGAAATTCTCCTCCCAAGGGACAGTAAGTTCTGGTAATACAACTTGCTTCGTGGCAGTTAACCAGACAAACTAACCCGAACGAGGGGAAGTTGTTGCAATCGGCTCCGGAAATTTCAATTGCTTCCCGAGGTCTACACTCAATTGCCTGTCTTGGGCTGATGAGAGCATACAAGTATTTAGTTTTCACGCTGAGGGGAGGTGTCAGCAGCTCTGGTGAAAGAAAATGACATAATTTCTGGTCTGAAATTGTTAGCACGGATATATATCAATTAAAAATGTTATTTGGGAGTTGTATCTCCAAAAAGATGTACGTTGGTTTAACTACAATAACCCTATCGAGACCCTTAAGATGCATCTTTATGACACCAGCTCACTAGCCCAACATCTGAAAAAAAATAATCTCCTATATGCAAATTTCAGAAAATTATTTCTCATAACATGAAATATTAGAACAACAAAATAGCAAACAAAGATTAAAGATTATCGAAGCTCTACACATTACAAATAGATGCCCTAATCTTAATATATATATATATATATATATATATATATATATATATATATATATATATATATATATATGAGTAAGAAAAGGTGGAATGAAAACATCACATAATGCTGTTAAAGAAGAAAACAATTTATAATATAATCATAGCTGATACTGATCAATATTTCGATTTTACAAAAAGCATCATCAGAGCTCATTCACTCCCGTAGTTGTTTGGGTCGGAGAGGAAAGTCAAAAAAATTTCTAATTATTATTATTATTAAGTTCTGCATTTAATAAATGATTAAATATTTATTGTGTTTTATTTTTATATATAAAGTAAAAAAGGTTATGGGCGGAATTGGTTATTATTTTAGATAATGTTAAGCGATTTGGATCTAATGTAAGGTATTATTTTAAACCGAAAACAAAAACAAAATAAAACGGAAAAGATCTTATTCATAAAACAAAACAAAATAATAAACCAAAATTTAATTTAATGGGACGTAAATAACGGAAAAAGTTATGTGAAGGGGATTTTATGGTTTCTGATAATAAGAGTCGCTAGATAAGGGGATATATTAAAGAAACCTTGTCTTTGGGGTATGGTTTTATGGGTAAGAATAACACAAGATTCCATAATTCTACGCAGTGTTTTATCATGTATGTGAGTTAATATTTTAGCACCTTTGAAATCAAAGGTATGATTGAGATCAAAGATGTGTTTAGCTAATGCATTGTTTTGGAAACCACGTTTAATGTGATATTTGTGTTCCGATAGACGTTTAGTTAAGGATCGGGAAGTCTCCCCTACATATTTCTTTTTACATTTTAAGCAGTCAATAGTGTAGACTCCAGCTTCAGAATGTGTGTGTCTGGGGTTATTTTTATTTTGAAGAATGTTCTTCACTTAACATTATCTAAAATAATAACCAATTCCGCCCATAACCTTTTTTACTTTATATATAAAAATAAAACACAATAAATATTTAATCATTTATTAAATACAGAACTTAATAATAATAATAATTAGAAATTTAAAAATAATTAATCGTAAAATAAAAATATATAAAAACTCCTTTTCTAAAATATTAACATATTCCGCTCATAACTTTTTCACTTTATATATAAAAACTAATTACAGTAAATATCTAATCATTTATGAATTACAGAACTTAAAAAATAAAATTTAAATAATAAAAACAATTAATCGTAAAAAAATTCCTTTACTAAAAGTCTTTTGAATTCCAACCGTCACATTTCTTAACACCCATCCCCTTCCGTTTAAATTGTTTCGTCTTGTTGCCAACATCTCAAAAATTCGCTACATTTGTTGACAAAAGATATACATGAGACATGCCCGACATATATATGGCGCGAAATGCCCACGTTGGTGAATATTGTAACGTATTTCGTTTTTTGCAGTATTAAGGTTTTTTTGTTTTGTAAACTCATTTTGACTTTCCTCTCCGACCCAAACAACTACGGGAGTGAATGAGCTCTGATGATGATTTTTGTAAAATCGAAATATTGATCAGTATCAGCTATGATTATATTATAAATTGTTTTCTTCTTTAACAGCATTATGTGATGTTTTCATTCCACCTTTTCTTACTCATATTGTCGGATTCATTTCCTTTCTTTTAACTTATATATATATATATATGTATATATATATATATAGTAATATATATATAAGTAAGTTAAGTTGTCGGGGCGGCCTAAAGTCGGTATCAGCCAGTCAGCGAGGGAGTCTATCCCCTTTTCGCTAGACCAAGGAGATTGTTTTGGCGTCTGAGGTGGAGCGCCACACCTACCATCAGCTCCTTACTTTACCACACAGATGCCTGTGCTACTCATACGCTGAATTGGATAGGGCCGGGTTAGCTCAGTCGGTAGAGCGTTCGGCTAGAAACCACAAGTTTCCTGGTTCGATATTGTTTACAAAACGTTTGAGGACTCTAGTGAATTTCATTTCCGCTTAGAAATGTAGCGATTATTTATTCTCCTATATTTGACAGCTGCCTCTGGCCGTACGGGTTAGAGGTTTGGGCGAACGAAAGTTCATTCGGGTCTCGAACCCCGGCAGAGGTAGCTGTTACGGTATAGCCACACTGATGAAAGGTGAAACCTTGAAACACGTGACTGTGGATTACTTATTTATTATATATATATATATATATATATATATATATATATATATATATATGGTGGTTGGTTTTGAAGGCTATCACAATGTAAGTGTAAAGAAAATAAGGTAACAATGGCGTTGTTTGTTAACCTGTGATTTATTCTTAATATTTCGAGATAAAAATCTCTTCTACAGAAGATCTGCCGAACTGAGGTTGTTGTCTTACTATGGCATTTGTCAGGTAAACAAAATTGTTTTTGAAAATGATACAAACTTAATTTTTTTTTAACTGTTGAATGTTTACGTGAATGCACCTTTTTGTTTGTACGTGTTCGCATGAAAATGCGTGAGGAGTGTGACGTTATGATCGTATCCACGCACCTGTGTGCATATGAATGTGCGTATTTGTGTTTGGTGTCTTCGGTGATGTATAATAATTCGTGTTGGACGTAATATAACGCATTTATTTTTTTTTAAATTTCTTATTTGCCTTGCCCATATGTGTGTGTGTGTGTGTGTGTGTGTGTGCGAAGAGAAATGGAAGTGAATCCGACTGTAAATAGTATAGTGAGAAATTTGAAAAAAAACCATGTTTCACCGAGTCCTGTGTTTTTTTTTTGTTTTGTTTTTTTCAAATTTCTCACTATACTACATACTGTCGGATTCACTTCCACTTCTCTTCACATCTTGTCTCTAAAAAAAACACACACGGCGAAACCTGTGTTTTTTCAAATTTCTCACTGTACTACACACACACACACGCGCATATATATATATATATATATATATATATATATATATATATATATATTAATAAATAAGTAATCCACAGACACGTGTTTCGGAGTTTCACCTCTCATCAGTGTGGTTATACGTTAACAGCTAACCCTGGCCGGGTTTGAGACCTGAATGAATTTTTGTCCGCCAAGTCTCTTACCCGTCAGTAGCGGCTGTCAAATATAGAAGAATATTTAATTGATATATTTCTAAGCGGAAATGAATTCACTAGAGTCCTCTAACTTTGTAAACAAAGTGAGGGTTAGCTACACGCCAGAACGGTGAATTTTACAATTAAATCTCTATTTAGAGAACTGAATCAAAGTGGGAGTATAGTGGGAGTATATATATATTAATAAATAAGTAATCCACAGACACGTGTTTCGAGGTTTCACCTCTCATCAGTGTGGTTATACTTTAACAGCTACCCCTGGCCGGGTTTGAGACCTGATTCGGATGAAGACAGCATTTAACAAATCATAGTCTGTATTATGAAATCATCTTACTTTATCAATAACCAGCTGAGATTGAATTCTTGTATTATATCCCATCGTAGACGGTTTCGTCAACTCGTAATCACTATTTCAGAGCCCTAACGGGAAAAAAATCGTCAGAAAGCACATCTTTATAAATCCCTTTATTTTCTTAATGTTCTTTATTGATCGTCATATCAGTTATAATGGCTCTTTAAATATGATTTAAATTACGAGATATAGAATTTCCATTATTTTTTGTACTAGTCTTTTTTTATTGTATTGCTGCTCCTTATCACATCATGCTAAATCGAATCTTCACTGATTGTTAAAGTAAGTAGCGTAAGTATTTTCATTATTAATCTTAAGCCATTCTTTTCTATTCCTTATACGTTTTTTTAATCACAAGTCTTTCGCTCGAATAGCCGTCGACCGTCAAAGTAATTAGCGTGAAGTCGAAATAAAGAAGTAGCTTCGTTATGTTATTTTTTATACTCCATTTTTCTTCCTCGTACTGTTACTTTTTATCACAATATTAGCTTTTATATCCCCTGACTGTTAAAATAAGTAGCGCTAAATCAGAATAAAAAAAGAACTTCGTTAAATTTTATCTTTTTTTAATTTTTCGACTTTTTTCTTCTTAATCTTACTGTTGCATTTCATCACACATTTCTAACTCAAAAACCATATGACCGTTTAATTAACGTCATGTTACAACAATGCAATAACTATGTTTAATTTTTATAGAGTTGTCTTATTATTATTTCAACTTTTCATTCAGAATAATCTCCAACTGTTTTTATATATGTAGTACGAAGTAGGATCATGAGGCTCCATCTATAATTTCGAAGCCTTATACATAGGTAGGAACAAGCAATTCCAATATATAAGAGGGGCTGATTTTAAAAGTTCCCCAAAAATCAGGAATTAATTTACTCAAAGCTTCCATCCCCAACTTAATGCGACACAATTTCAATGTTTAAGCGGAATACAACTGGTTTGAATTCAGAGTTGTCCTCTCGTAAGTCAGTTACCTTGTCAAGGTTAAAAAGTCCAGTTTACTCTACTGTGTTGCCAATATTTGGAGGAGTCATACCTTTTCCAAGAGTATTACCACAATATGAAATGCCTACAACATCACGTAGAATTTGAATTCGGGTCACAGATTTCTTGTCCTACGATGATAACTTTTGCGCATCCCCCAAAATCCTACAAAATATCTGATAGTTGGGTAATTCCATGTTAAATCACCCAGAAAAAAAGTAAAATTGTCACCCACCTCCTTCAATTTTTCTGATTCACAAAAAATTGTCGGACTCGGGAACCTTCTTTTTGGACTCGGGAACTTTCTTGTCGTAATCGGGAATCTTCTTGTCGTAATCGGGAGCCATCACATTAGATGATCCCCAAAATTTGAGCTTCCAATTCCAAAAATTGACAGAGTTATGTCGATTTTTAACTCTCCAAATCTGGTGGAGTTGGCGAAAAATTGCGACTTTTGTGATCCATTTTTGTTTGTAAAAGGAGTTCTAGTGCTTCCCTACTTCTTAAAATTGTTTTTTGTTCTGAGCAAATATCAAAATATCTTTTTCGTACAAATAATGTTCAATATATGTGAAATAATAATAGAAAAAGACACAGTGCCACATCGGGATATTGATCTTGGCATGAAAAAAATCAGATTTCATCAATAACTTAAAATTGTTTTACTTTAAGACTTCTTTGATAGCATTTTTGGATTCCTTGCGCAAAAATGCTTTTATAAACCAATTTTCTATGAGTAGAGACGAACTAGAACCCATTGTACAGGCAAAAATAAGTTACAAAAAGTCACCATTTTTCGCCCCCCCCCCTCAAATCTGGAGAACTACAAACCAACATAACTCCGCCAATTTTTGAATTGGAAGCTCAAATTTTGGGAATTGGCTAACTTTATCATAATCCACACTTGGACAAAATTTCAGAAAAAATGAGCGGGGGTCGGTGACATGGCCTGGATGATTTGATATGGAATTACCCATTTATCGGATTGTAATAAAATTCTATATTCTTAAGTAATAAAAGGCAATATTTATCTTTTAAAAAAAGATGTTTCCAATCACAGTTTTGGAGTCAACATCTTTTTTTGTTGTTGTTGTTTTGTGTGAGGGAATTCATGTGTCAGAAACACCATTAAATTAATTCAAATACTTAGTTTACTTAATAATCAAGTGGATCAGGTTTACTTAGAAAATTAAATTAAATGAATACGTAAAATATTAAATTCTATATTGACCTCGACCATCTTCCCTTACTTAAACTATTAATGTGGTTAGTAAAAAGAAAACATGTCCTCGTTAGTATTATCTGCGTTATTCGGACTATTGTCCTCATCTATATTGTTATCTGTACAACGTTTCGGCCGATATGCCCACCAGCCTTCTTCAGGTATTTCTTGTCGGACTCGGGAACCTTGTCGGACTCGGGAACCTTCTTCTTGGACTCGGGAACTTTCTTGTCGTAATTGGGAACCTTCTTGTCGTAATCGGGAGCCATCAAAGAACTTTGAACCTAACCCTTTATTCAGTCCACGGGGGTATCCTGTTACCAATTGGACACATGGCCTAGTGGATAAAGGAGTTAGGTTAAGACAGTTCTAAGTGACAGTTATCTCTAGATTGCAGGTTCAATCCTGATCAAGGGCAGCAGTAACATAAAATAATAATTGACAAAGCTTAACGCCCATACCCCAGCTATGGTTAGTGGAATGAGAACAGGATACCCCCGGGGACAAGAAGGTTCCCGACTACGGCAAGAAAGTTCCAGAATCCGAAAAGAATGTTCCCGAGTCCGACAAGAAATACCTGAAGAAGGTCGGAGGGCATATCGGCCGAAACGTTGTACAGATAACAATGAAGATGAAGACAATAGTCCGAATAATGCAGATAATACTAATCATCAAACCTCATCTCAAACATTCAGAGAAATATCCTCGTTAGTTTTAGAGATATTTTCCAAAGTTACATGTTTTTCCATTTTTTCTAAAAATTCCATCATTGTCTGTAAGAAATGGAGATTCGTATTTAAAAAAAAAATAACATGGAATCAAATAATATTATTGAAATAGTGTAAGACATATCCCACCTAAAAATGAGAGAATTTTAACTGTGTAGACAAACATACATATGATAAATCATGATAGGAACATTAGATTAATCCTTTCAAGTATGAACCTTTGTAATCCTGACAGTATAGCGGAAGAAAGTTATAAAACCAACAATAAAATAAAGAAGATTAAATCTGAAAACGTTTAATCTAGAACCTATTAATAACGGAGATTCGATATCTATTTGTCTGTAACCAGAACTACGTCACTACATACACCACACTTCCAAAAATCGTCAAGACGTAGAATAAAAAAACAACCTTGTATCATGTACTCTCAAAAATTGAATAAAAAATGTAAAATCATTTTTTACTCTTTCTACTTTTTTCAGTAAAAAGATGTTAACAAGAAGTTTATAAATAAATAAATACGTACTTTTTGCGTAAAATTTTCAAAATAATTATTCAATTAATAATCAACATTTTATTTAAAGCGAAGTAGAACTAAGTTTCCATTTGAAATTGTCTTATTTTTTTTACTCCTTTAATAAATTATACAAACCCTCTGACATTGAATTTTTAGCTCCTACCCTTCCCTAGGCAATGTCTTTCAAAAATATTTTTTACACCATACGGAGGGGGTTTTTCCTGCTAGTTTTAATGATTTAATAATAATATTATCTGTTTTCTGTAAATTCACACGAACAGGAAAACTATTGTAAAGATCAAATATAAATCTTGTAGTTTTTATGCGAAATTTAATTCTGAACTACGCATTGATATCGGGGCTTACAATACGCTGACTGTACCCCTGCAGTGGGGTAAGATCCCTCGCCAACATTACTTGATTCTGACACCAAAATAGATCAAATGGTAAGGCTCTGGTTCTAGAGATATGTGGAGGGTGTAGTACCCCTTCATAACCATTACTACAAGGTACACTGTGACCTGGAGTAACAGTACCTGTTTGTATCATATCTATAGGCTAAATAGATCGGTTTGAAAACTATTTTTATTCAAATTAATCGTGTGCTGAAATGATTCTTAATAAACAACAATACAATTAGACACATGGCCTAGTGGATAAGGTAGTGACGTTAAGACAGTTCTAAGTAACATATATCTCTGGATTCCGGTTTCAATCCTGAGCGGCGACAGTAACATAGAATAATAACTGACACAACTCCTATCCCAGCTATGGTTAGCGGAATGAGAACAGGATACTCCCGTGGACTGAATAAAGGGTTAGGTTGAAAGTTCCGTGATGGCTCCCGATTACGACAAGAAGGTACCCTACTACGACAAGAAAGTTCCCGAGTTCGAAAAGAAGTTTCCCGAGTCCAAGAAGGTTCCCGAGTCCGACAAGAAATACCTGAAGAAGAACGGAGGGCATATCGGCCGAAACGTTGTACAAATAACAATAAAGATGAGGACAATAGTCCGAATAACGCAGATAATACTAATCATCAAGCCTCATCTCAAACATTCAGAGAAACTATACAAAAATATAAAAACTAAGGAACAATGAATGGATTCCCAAAACTGAAGGCATAAAATAACCCTATACTTGTTGATATGCCGTTCAAATCAAACGATCAATCAATAATTAATCCGTAATAAATGATGCATGAAAGCATTCACTATATGTCATCAAGCAACTATTACATTCACAGTCAGGGAAAATTTACCACGTACCCCACATGTACGGGTTAGGCACAAGGCCCTATTAATGTGGGACCACCCATGAACCGAAAAAAATAAAAATCGACCCTGTTCAAAATATCTTACTATTAGAAAGAGAAATGGCTGCCTTTATCTTTTATATTATCACTATTTAAAAAAAAATTATTTTTCAAATCCTTGATCTCTCTCTCTCTCTCTCTCTCTCTCTCTCTCTCTCTCTCTCTCTCTCTCTCTCTCTCTGTGTGTTGGTTTTACATTTAAAATAATACTTTAGATTTAAGTATCGAGTTAAGAATAAGCCAAATAATTTCAACTATCGAGGATAATTTATTCCTTTACAATACATACCAATTATAACAAATATTAAAATTTCATAAAAATAATACCATAAAATGTGGTCAGTAAAGATTTCGTGACCTGAGATATATACCGATCTATATATCTATCTATCACTGAATATTTAAAATGTGTTTACTTTCAGGATCTCATAAAATATAGACTGAAAATAGATTTGAAATGTCAGAGATCATATCTTATTTCTTATTGCAATAGACAACAATTGAAATGTACTAAAATTTCATAAAAATAACATAAGTTTGACCAATATGGGTTTCGTGACATAAGATATATAGGTTTTTTTTCTTAATTTGTTTCTTAATTTATTTCTTTATATATGTGCGCGCGCGCGCACACACACACACACTCACATACACAGACACACACACACTCACATGCTCAGACACACACACACACACACACACACATATATATAGTAGGGCCGGTTTAGCTCAGTCGGTTGAGCGTCCGACTAGGAGCCACAAGGCTACGGGTTCGATACAGGCCCCGTCAACTCAGCGTATGAGTAGCACAGCGATCTGTGCGGTAAAGTGAGGAGCTGATGGTAGGTGCAGCGCTCCACATCAGACGCTAAAACAATCTTCTTGGTCTAGCGCTAGGTAAAAGGGGATAGATTCCCTCGTTGTCTGGCTGATACCGACTTTAGGCCACCCCGACGACTTTACCTTACCGTATATAATATATATATATATAATATATTATTATATATATATATGGGAAGAAAATAAAGAAATATATATATATATATATATATATATATATATTATATATTATATATATATATATATGGGAAGAAAATAACAGAATATTAAAAATCCGACAAAATGTGAGGAAAAGGAAATGGAAAATGAATAGCAAACACAAACAATTAAATTCATTTAGTATTTCGCGTCTGTTAGTTTTACAAGTCTGATCTGAACTTTGTTATTTTGAAACAGTGTGTATAGACGAGGAAAAGGTAAAAGGGGGACTGCAGTGGAGGAAGTCAGAGGAGGATGTAGTGAGGATTTTCTCAGAAGTAGTTAGTACCTGTAGCGTTTGTTTTGTATTCGCCTGGTGGAGTTGTCTGTCCCTTTTAGTTCCATGATGCCCGCTAGGGCACCAGTATAAAAAGCGGCCGGTTCAAAACCTTCGCTCTCTCTCTTTATAGTTTCAGAACTACGAGCCACATGGGTAGATTCTATCTAAACCCTCTAGTGGGGCTCCGCCCCCTTACATTACTGTAAGTTCTTTGCAGCATGGGACTATCGCTAGTCTCATGTCTGTACTCTTTTATGTTATACTTTGTATCTTTCATGAATGTCCTTCTTTATTTGTGTAACTCTGTTTACCGTATTATGAACGTTGTATTCTACTGTTATCCATGTGCTGTGTTATTAAATGTTTGTCTATTAACCTTTGTCGGAGTTATTTGTATTTAAAGCGAGTTGAACTTTAAACCATCTTTACAACTGGTGACATCCCGAAGTGATGTGAACACGCACCCTTTTTGCCCAAGTCGACCATAAAAATGGTCGTAAAAGTACTCGGGACTTTCAATACGAACTTTTTAAAAAAAAGAAGAAAAAAAACGGTGACCCCCTCAAAGAAATGTTTTCTTTTTTCTCCGACAGTTATGGACACATTTTTTTTTACAGCGCTGGATATCTTCTAAGAAGTTTTAAAGGAAGATTCAACACCAAGAATTTTTTTTTTTTTTTTTACCTCGAGGAAATAGTATCAGCCATCAGCCAGGGACAGTGACACGTTCCCCCCACCCTTAGGGATACAGGCATCTTCAATTCGGCGGACTACTAAGGATACGCACATGGCCACACCATGTGACCTGGATTACAGCCGCAAGGCTACTCAGCGAAAGAAATTTTTTGCTACACCTCTGAAAGTGAGATGTTCATTTAAAATGTCCATTTCAGAAATTACGGTAGCTGTGCCTCCCAGACTCAAAATACCAACCTTGAAAATTTCAACTCGACCTTGGCGTCTCTGAAAGACATTTAACCAGGTCAGCATTGAAGAATGAAACGAAGAGACGCTGAATTTCAAGTTTTTTATCCCACACCACACAGAGACATTTGCTCCATATTTTCCCCCAAAACTGTTGAAAGTTGTACACCTGTTCAGAAAATTGTATATGCTAAAAAGTGGAACCTGAAATAATGTTCGTAAAGGATCTTTTAACATTGTTCTTTTGAAACACTTGTACAGTAAATTTTATATGCTAAAGTTGGACCTGAAATAACGTTCGTAAATTCTTTTAACATTTGTTTTTTGGGGGCATTTTGTGCCTACCATTTTTGTTTCCAGGAGAAAATTATTCCTCAAGGATAAAAGCAGTCCTTATTTCAACTCAGGAATTTGGAAGAAAGTTGATTTCTTTAAATTGTAACCATACCACATAGGAGTTTTTCCCACTGGACTTATACTTGAAAATTCTCTTGTGTATATTTTAAATTGCATACCTGTTTTTTTCCATGTTTTTATTTTATAGTTTGCGGAAGTATGCATATGCAAATTTTATTTCTGTTTTTGTGCTGGAACTTTTTAACTTTGAACATTCGAAACTCTGTTCTTTCCTTAAAGGAATATATATTTTGTGTTTGCTTTCTAAAAATTTTTTTGGCCCCGCTAAAAATTGGGGGAGTATTTGTAGCGTTTGTTTGTATTCGCCTGGTGGAGTTGTCTGCCCCTTTTAGTTCCATGATGCCCCTAGGGCACCAGTATAAAAGCGCCGGTTTCAAAACCTTCGCTCTCCCTCTTTATAGTTTTCAGAAACTACGAGCCACATGGGGTAGATTCTATCTAAACCCTCTAGTGGGGCTCCGCCCCCCTTACATTACTGTAAGTTCTTTGCAGCATGGACTATCGCTAGTCTCATGTCTGTACTCTTTATGTTATACTTTGTACTTTCATGAATGTCCTTCTTTATTTGTGTAAACTCTGTTTACGTATTATGAACGTTGTATTCTACTGTTATCCATGTGCTGTGTTATTAAATGTTTGTCTATTAACCTTTGTCGGAGTTATTTGTATTTAAAGCGAGTTGAACTTTAAACCATCTTTACATACCTATGTTTGGGAGGAACAAGGTTAGAACAATCGAAGGGCGAAGGGTAAATGAGACAGTAAGTACTTAGTGATATTGCTTAGATGTGTGACTCAAGTGGTGGGTTCAGTTCTGGAAGTCAGTCTATGGGAGAAGAAAGAGTGTAGTTTCAAGGATTTTTTAATGTTTATATTCTTATCTGTTGTTGATTTATGTAGCATTTCAAATTTGTTTTTGTTGAAAAAGCTGATCCACACACCTCATCAGAACGACGTGTCTTACCAGTGTGTGTGTCGCATGCCTCCTTTTGAATATGCTCTTTGTAAAAATGCTCATTGAAAAATTTCACAAGAAATAGGATTTCTGTCTTTGAACATAGGTACATTTTACCATCAAAATGGATATTATTAGGTATTATTTATTATCAAAATCTACAGCATATATTTCCGGATAGAGTGTAGTTTTCCAGTTTTGTCCTGTTAGGTTAACAGCTATTTAATTATTTTCTGTTTAATTACATTTAATTATATATTGATGTTTTTGGTTGTATATCTCAATACTTAATTATCCCCATTTTGATTGTAGGAATTTATGCTATGGGTCAGATGTGACACAGCATCAATTCTATGAGGTATAACACGTTTCAATAATTGATATTGTGAGACTAGCTAGATTATCTTTATTATTGGCTCTACTTAGGTATCAAGCACTTTTTTACTTATTAGCTTTTCTCCTAGCGGTTATATGAATATATATATCTTATATACATACATATACATATAAACTGTTTATTCTTTTTGCCAAATACTGTACCAATAGATTATTTTTGGTTGGTACGAATATCTTGGTCCTTTCTTTTTTTCAAAATTTTTTTTCTTCCTGGTTGATGTTTGGTAGTATATTTTTACAATCAAACTATTTGCTGTTTTTTTTTTCTCACCGCAAGGATTTACCAACACGCTTGGTATATATATATATATATAATATATATATATATATATATATATATATATATATATATATATATATATATATATATAATATACAAGCGTGTTGGAACCAGAACAAATTTTTATATATATATATATATTATATATATATTATATATATATATATATATATGGGTTTTATAATTATACTCCTGATAGTGAATTTCTTATAAACACACACATACACACACACACACACACAGACACACACAAAACATTTTATATATATATATATTATATATATATATATATATATAATATAATACATACATACGTACACACACACACACACACACAATATATATGCGTTTTATAATTATCCTCCTGATAGTCAATTTCTTATAGACACACACATACATAATATATATATAATATATATATATATATATATATTATAATATATATATATATATATATATATACGTCTATGTAGATGTATGTGTGTTATCTGTGTCTTTATTTGTTTTATACATTTTTTTTTTTTGTTATTTGAATTCCTCAAGTGCTATTGTTCCATTGTTTGACACATAATTAAACATAAAATGTACCATTCCCAACACGTTGTAATTCATATGATTGAAATTAAGATTTCATAATTATTTTTCTTTGAAATAATGGCCAGACGAAAAATAGTTTTTGCCTTCAATTGTCTCTCTTTTATAATTACCTTGTTTGATTGGACACGCTTTTAGAATAGATAACTACCAGGTGATTAAAAATATTCACAAATGTCTTTGGATATAGACGTTTAACAGCAGCCATGAAAGGAAAAATGCTATTAAAAATAAATAACAGATAGAGGTGCTGCATAGTTTGAAAAGCACGATGTCACCTGGATTTTAATAGCAGTATAATTTGATAGCAGGAAAGAAACTATGAACAATTTCTTTCGTTTTAATCAGCTTTGCACTACGTATTTAATATATATATATATATATATATATATATATATATATATATATATATATATATATAATATATCAAGTCCAACAGCGGATTTACTTTCTATATTATGCTGAAAAACACTTTAATCGACATAGATGTCTATACTAAGATTAAATTGTTATTATTAAACATTCTGGTAATTTTCGAATTCTCTCGTCCCGGTATTCTGTGATAAAATACGCTAGGCGTCGCCTGCTGAAAAAGAGACCCGTGCTAGTTATGAACCGTATAACGGTTTGAAGGCGTTTTTATCGACAAATCAATGCGATAAGAAAGCGATATTGTAAAGCCCCCTCCCAAGTTATTTTATCGGCAAATAAATGTAAATATTTACCCCCACATACACACTTTAAGATATCTTTTTAGTGGTTTGAAAGCGTTTTTATCGAAAAATTAATTCGATAACAAGACGGTATTTTACAGCACCCTCCAGTTTTTTTTATCGACAAGTAAATGTAAATATCTTAAAATATCTTTTTTTTTTAGATATTTTTATTTCATTTTAATTCAAAACAAAAGTCACGTCTTTTTGAATAAATACAACCTATTCTGGTAGATCTTCTTTTCAATTTATACCTAGCAGAAAATTGCTATATTTTGATTTTTCATTAACAAAAACAAAAAGATTTTGAACAAAGACTGCATCCTGATGCAAATGTGGTCAAAAATTTAAACTTTTGCTAATTAATTTAGCACGTAATTAGGTTTCAACCTATTTTTAGAAATCCCCCATTTTTGTTCTGGGGTTGTTTTATACATATTGATTTGCACATGCTTATAAAATTTCAAGAGGATAATCCTAAAAGTAAGGTCACCAAAACTATGGGTATGTGGCAATTGACAACACTATTGTTTTTGATGTTCATGCACCTAAGCCTATCCCCGTAAGCTCCTCGCTGCAACACTCAATCTTGGATTGGTAGCTGTTTCTTATGGAGCTTATTTCTATAATTAAACACACATACACACACAAACACACACACACACTGACTCACACACACACACTCGCACACACACTCACTCACACACACACTCACACACACACGAATACACACATACATTCACACACATATGTATATATATATATATATGTGTGTGTGTGTGTGTGTGTGTGTGTGTGTGTGTATTAGTTTTTGTAAATATATTTGATTACATGGAGGCTTATCTGCTTAAATAAATGTTATATACCAAGTTAAATTGGAAATATTAAAAATATATTGAATATATTAAAACATTTAAAATATATACAAACATATTAAAAATACATTCAATAAATTAAAATATATTACAACTAGCAAAAGTACCCGATCGCTTGCGACTGTTTCTTCAGTCGTCATCAGGGGGTTACATATGTTTTGGTGTTAGTTCTTTTTTTTTATCTTGTTCTCTTATCCATTTTGTTTTTCAATTAGAAGAGTCTATTATTTTTAGAGGGTTGCTGTGATTAGTGTATTAGTCATTAAAGATAGTTAATATATTATGACCGATGTTGAATGCAATTTTATTAATGTTAGTTTAAAACATTTTTTATGTATATCGGCTCAAGAATTTGTAGGCGTTCTAATTGTTATTTTTATAGATGACTTTAGTATTTTCAGTGATAACTTTTCTAATGTCGGAGGAAATGTATTTATCTAGATGTGTTGTAATTCAATGTTGTTTTATGGCACTAGTATCGGAGAGATGGTATGTAGGGCGATGGCAGAGTGTTTGTGGTGTTATGTCCAATGTAGCTGTTAATATGTGATTTGTTTTCTGAGAGTCACTCACGAAATGCGCAAGTGAATTTATAGACTACATTTGTTTGGTTTAGGGAGTTTTCAGGGGAGTTTGAGTTATTTTTGACGAGGAGGTTTGAGGTTTTGATTTTGGTGTAGTAGATAATTAGTTTTATTTTTGTTGTTGGTCGACGGGTTTGATGTGTTTATGTATGATGCTGTTTATTACGTGTTCATCAGATTTGTAGTTTTTTGTGCATTTGGTTTCTGTAATATAGATTGATTCTGTTATTATTGTTATTGGTGTTGTTATTGTTATTTTTTGGATGGTATGCAGATAGAGTCGTCTTTGTTCGTCAACGGTTTTGTTGGGGAAGTTTTTATTAACAAGGGTTTGTTTGATATTACTAAGTTCTTTGTAGAATATTGTTTTAGATGAGGAGATGTAAAAGGTCCTATGGATTAGGTTTTTAAAGAGGGCTATCTCATATTTTTTAGAGGACATTTGCTATGGTAATTAAGTAATGTGGAGTTTAGGCTGGATATATATATATATATATATATATATATATATATATATATATATATATATATAATGTATGTTGTATGCATGTATATGCATATATGCGTGTATGTGTTTGGTGCGTATATTTGCTAACCTGTTTCTTTGTCCCCTCTCAATCTCTGTTTTTCAGTTTCTCTTTCTTCAGTGTCTCTCTTTCTATCTTTCTGACCGACTACCTCTCTCTCTCTCTCTCTCTCTCTCTCTCTCTCTCTCTCTCTCTCTCTCTCTCTCTCTCTCTCTCTGTCCTGTCTCTCTCTCTCTCTCTATGTATGTACGTTATGTATGTATGTATTGTCTTTCTCCCACTCTTTTCTTACTATGTATACACGCACACATATATATATATATATAAAAATAATATATATATTTATAAATATATAATCATAGATGTGGATACCAACCAACCTTTTTACATATATATATATATATATATAAATATATATATAAATATATATATATATATATATATGGCTATAC
This sequence comes from Doryteuthis pealeii, assembly GCA_023376005.1. Lineage (NCBI taxonomy): Eukaryota > Metazoa > Mollusca > Cephalopoda > Myopsida > Loliginidae > Doryteuthis > Doryteuthis pealeii. The sequence goes on from CM042164.1 coordinate 29,652,187, forward strand.
ATTTATTTTCAATTTTGCTTTAAATATATTTCAAAATAGTTTCCGAATCTATATTAAATGAAATATAGGTCTTTTTAGGATTGGGTAATATTTGAAAATAATTTCTGCCAGAGAAATCAATTTCTCGAGAAATAAAATATATTCTCCGAGAGTTGATAGTGCATGTTTGCACAAAGTTGTTTATGCTTATTTGCGTAAAATGCACTATTAACTTCCGGTAATATCAGGCGTTTTAACGTACAATTGGCTATAGATTTTTTTTCTGCTCCTCGATCTTGACGTCGTGAGGGCTTTTGCTATCGCCTCTGCATTTATTACTACATTTGCCTGAGATGTAGTTTCCCTTTGTTTAAGCCTGTGTGTGTCGTGACTAGTCGTGCCTGAAAATGGTGGTAATCTCTTTGTAATTTAATTCAAGCAGAGAATATAAAATATTTCGAGTGAACGTGATTGATGATATCCTATTGCGAAACAAATCAACAATGACTTCCAAACAAGCAAAGTTTATTTCGTATTGTTACTTCATGACACAGAAAAAAATCAAATTTAATGACATGTGACGTTTGATTAACCAAAAGCATTTAGATGTATATTATTTATTCAAATAGCATTTTGACATAATTGTTAAATATGGATCTATATTTTACGTATTTTTATCTATTTATTCCTCCATATAGGTTATTGAATCTATTGGCATGTCGTATATGCGTAAGAGTACTTTTAACTCCGGAAAATATGACTAAACATTTTTTAGAGAACGTATGATCTTAATTCTGACAGAATAAAGTATTAATTGTAAAAAAAAATCTTAATTTTTGTATTCAAATGAATACATTTTTAACCAAGTTAAACCATAGAAAATACAGTACATTCATATAAGTTTGACAGGCAGATGCTGAACGTTGCTTGACATATGACGGGATTTCTTTCAGTGGTTGAGGAAGTCACGTGATTGTTAAACACGTGAGAAAAGTTAGCAGATTAGCGACTGAGATCTTTGGAGCTAGACGCGTAATAACATCTCTGAGGAATTCTTCTCCATGCGTATGTTAGAATATGGGGTCTTGGATCATAATAATAATGATAGTAGAAATTATAATTATGATAATAATATTAGTAATAGTTATGATAATAATAATAATAATAATAATAAATAATAATAATAATAATAATAAATAGAAACGATAATAAATAATGATAATAGGAATTATACTTGGATATTTAAGAACAGGAAACCTCAAGAGAGAAACTGAATCACTAATAATTAGAACACAAAATAATGCCACGAAGAACAAATTATATCAAAGCAAAAGTTGATAAGACACAACAAAACAGTACATCTAGACTGTGCGGTGACAGAAGAGAATGTAAATTACGTATAAAGCGAATGTAGCAACTAGCCCAACGGAAATGCAAAGCTGGCACGACTGGGGAGAAACAAAGGAAAAAATGGTAAAATATAAACCAGTGTTCTCTAACTCTTGTTTGCTTTTGCAAAAAAGACTTCGATGCTTACTATCACACTCTAAGATTCTAACCCCCTATGCATTAAAAGTAATTTAGATTAAATCTCTGTTGCGAGAAAGCCATCATGAAATTTCCGCACTGGTGACGAAACACATATCACATATTGTGAATTGGACCTTTAGGATGAGAAGAAATGTCTATTGAAGTGGAAGTAATTTAAAAAGACTGATGGAAGACGGATTGGAAGTACGAGTTACGAACCCATCTATTGGTTGAATAGATTAATAATGAGTCTTTGAAAATGTGTTTAAAATAATGTGTTAAAAATGAGCTTGATTACCCCAAAAGAATGTGTAAATTAAAAGCGTCTTCGATATTAAATATGCCAAGGTTTGAAAATGCCGAAAAATCTAAACAACACAACAATCTAATTAAATCTCTGTTGCATATAGAACACTTAGACTTTGTTAAAACTAGGATAGTGCACATTGAAACCCTTGATAGAACTATCACCTGTTGGCCGTGATTGGCGATTCATGAGATGCTTAAGGACGGAATCATTATGGCTGAGAAGTCTATGACTATCAAAACTCCACTTTGACCCTTAATTTGGTTAGACGGTTGATTGAAGAGGTCCCCTATCGATTAACACGGGTTTTGGTCACCACAAGCCCAAGCACATATATGATTGTCCAGACTGTATTCCTCAATTATTACTATAATGACTATTATTTTATGATATATTGTTGGTTGAGACCTTTAGCTTTCAAGGTATGATGCTAAACTGCATTTAGAGGTGTGGTTCCAATTCTGGATGTCTTAGGGTAATGGATACCCCTTCATTGCCATTACCCACAGGTCCACTCTGACCCGTAGTGGTAGTACCTGTTAGTGTCCATCTATGGGTTAAATAAGTAGAAAAATGACTAAAAATATGTTAAAAAGATTTGAGTACCCAACAAGAATGAATATGAAGTTGTTGGGAAGATTTTTACTATTCCAACAGAATTGGAATAATTGACATTTAATCAAATCAAAGAGTTGTCCTAATGAATGTTCGACTGAGGAAAAATATACCGAACTAACACCGGTCTTGTCATTAAAACAAGAATGCGAGAAAGCCATAATGAAATTACTTTTGTATGCCTTCTATCTGTATTAGGGCGTCCCATCGTGGTACAAAAGTTTAAGGCACTAGTCTCACATACCCATTACAACTGAATAGCATGTTGAATCCTCGCTGGATGCCCTGTACTTGCGACCTTGTTTCACATCCTACCCGTGGCACACGGCTGGGTAAGACAGCCAACCTATGGTGATGTGATGGTTAGCATGCTAATCACGCAGATCCATTACTACTAAATAGCGAGCTCGATCCTCACTGGATGTCCACTATTTGCGACCATGTTGCAGTCAGAGTATTCGTCAGCTCCTGTCGTTAGGATGTAAATGTCGTTAAAGGCATGTTTTGCATTTAAATGACAGTAACAGACGAGTGAAAAATTCAGTAGCGAAAAAATCACCCTAAGATTCTGGCACATACATGACAAAAGATGTAATGTAATAAAAAAAAAAAAGTAAAGTCGTCGGGGCGGCCTAAAGACGGTATCAGCCATACAGCGAGAGATTCTATCCCTTTTCAATAGCGCTAGACCAAGGAGATTGTTTTAGCATCTGGGGTGGAGCTCCACACTACCATCAGCTCCTTCTTACCGCACAGATCCCTGTGCTACTCATACGCTGAGTTGGCGGGGACCGGTTATCGAACTAGGAACCTTGCGGTTTTCTAGCCGAACGCTCTACCAACTGAGCTAAAACCCGGCGCCTAAACCATTGTAAATTATTAGCATAAACTGAACTGAGAAAGATGGCCATCATGAGGTATTGTTCTTATAAGTGAAAACAAGAGTTTGATAATCATAGACGGCCCAGCCATAAGGATTCCGTCCTTAAGCACCAAACGGAGATCACCACTCACGGCCAACAAGCGATAGTTATATCAAGGTTTCAAAGTACATTATCCTAGTTTTAACAAAGTCTAAGTGTTCATATGCAACAGACATTTAATTAGATTGTTGTGTTGTTTAGATTTTCAGCATGTCAAACCTTGGCATATTTAATATCGAATACGCTAAACGGTAAACAACTGGGTTTCAAAAATCCAAAATCCGCCCCCACCCAAAAAAAAAAAAAAAATTTAGCATAATTGAAATACAATTTTTCAAAACATTATCTTTAATTCCCTGCGTCCCATCATAGGTATTGGTTAGCTCGTTATTTTTCGCAGATCCATTACTACTGAAACAAAATTCGATTTTCGTAGTATGTCCAATGCTTGAGACCTTGTAAGAAATTTTACACGCTAAATCGAATTCAAATCCTGAACAAGACTGCTTGCTTTTCATATAGAGCTAATATACTTGCGTAAAACATAAAATCCAACTATTCTCCCTGCAGCTATGGGTAAATAGTTGGGAAGACTAGTCTCTTTTAACATTGATAACGGCTAGGTAAAGGGACATTCTGAATTCAAACCTTTTAAAAAATGAACTTGTTTTCGCATCCTTTTCGCGCAAAGGTGTGCTGGTAAATATATATTGTCTTTCCTGTGTGATCATATACATATTTACTCATCACAGAGCTGACGCTTCTAAAGTTCTCATATAATATGATTTTGGCTAAACTGCTGATTGAGGCCGTTTTATTTTTAACAGATAACAGGTTTAAGTCTTGGTTAGGAAACCTGTCTAGGATAAGAAAAACCCGGAATTCTGAATTCTGAATTCTGACCAGTTTTTACACCGCTTAGAAATTGACCTTGTGGGACGTCCAGTTTCAAGGAGTTCGATCTAAAAAGAAAGAAGAAAAAAGCCGTCCTAATATAAAACATAATATAGTTTAATGACAAAGGTGAAAATAGAAAGTCCTTGGCTCCATGGATCATACTGTAGCCAATATATGTCCAGGGTTTTTACAATATATCTCCATTATTTACCAATAAGCACAAATTAAATATAATGGTAGCAGATTCGTGTTTGGCAGCAGAATATTTTGCATTTTGTTTACACGATAATTCTGTTGAAAAAAAAATATCTAGAAGGAAGGAAAAACTCAACACCGTAATTCCATAATAAATTTGTTTCGACCAAAATTGGGGTCTTTATAAATATAAGTTGATTTAATATAGCTCCCCCACTATAGAATCATCCCTTACTACCAAGTTTTTGGATACCTCTCATTTAATATAATATATATATATATATATATATAATATAATGTGTGTGTGTGTGTGTGTGTTATGTGTGTGTTATGTGTGTGAGTGAATGTGTGTGTTTGTGTCTTAATGGCCCCCACCATCCGCAGTATGCTTGATGTGTCAGACCTATGTGGAGTTATTTACAGCTGGTTATAGCTTAGATTAGACGTGGCACAATGCCAGAAGTATGTGACGCCCGTGAGAATCAAACTTATTAAAAATCTTCTGCCTATCTTAACTTTCTAACATTACACCACACATGAGGTGCACTTTACAGCAGGTTTTATGTACCAGTCAATGCCAAGAGAGAGTTAAAATCAGATGGAGAAATCGTTAATTGGCTATAACCAGTCACGTGGCATTGAAGAACATTGACATAAATACGAAAACGTGACTCGTAGAGTGTAAGTCGATTAGTGTGTGGCTAAAGTGAATCCCCTCATCCCATTAGTGTAATCGGGGGAAGCTGTGTTTCTTCCCTCCATCAATCGAGCCAAATCGTTCCATGTCTTCCTTTTGAGACCGGTTCTAAGAAAAATTAACATTCGAGAAATAAACGCGAGTGTTTTTTGTGATCAAACGTGTTTGTCACTCCTTCTTGCCATCGGAATCACATGGCATACTTCTTTCCAATTAACACGAGAAATTGCATTCGTTTACTAGCGCTATGGACAGGATATCTTCACACATGGGAATCAAGTGTTTCGAACGGACACAACGTGTTAAAAAAATGCAGATCACGGGAAAGAAAAAAAAAGAAAGAAAGAAAAAAAACTAAATGTGATTGGGGATGTTAGATGGACGTTGGCACACAAGAAGAAAAAAAGGAAGAAAAAAACAAGAAAGATATTGATCATTTTTTTTTTCAGTGAACATTTTAAAAAAATAAACATATTGAAAAACATCAAACAAAACAACAAGCAAAAAAAAGAAAAAAAAAAAGAAAAAAAGAAAAGGAAAAGAAAGACAAGCCTTTTTGTACGAGGTAACTTTTTCAGCATACACACAGATTTCCATTGATCTGAACGTGAATTTATCTTTTTCTTCAAAGGTTAGTCAGTTTATTTCTGTTAGGTTAATTTGTATTTCTGTTGGAGAAAATAAGCTTAAAATAGAAGAATTAGATAGCAGTTTTAAAAACAATAGTGATTGAAGAGAGACGAAATAATTTGAAACTCTTTTTTGCAATGAAAAAAGAAATTAAAGTAAAAAGCAAGTAAAAAGCACGCGTTATAACAAGTAATTTGTATGAAGACAGGTCCATTCAAGGAACATGTGACAACAAAGTATTTTTCGTTTGCTTTTTGAACTTTTATCTTTTATGATTAATGGTAAATTTTATTGCAATTCTTAGCTGAACCTGTATATATATTGAAGTGAATTGGTTTAAAAAATAATTTTTGAAAGACGTTTGGTAATTTACCATTGATAATTGATTAGTATTATCTGCGTTATTCGGACTATTGTCCCCATCTTTCATTGTTATTTGTACAACGTTTCGGTCGATTATACCCTCCGGCATTCTTCAGGTATTTCTTTTCGGACTCGGGAACCTTCTCGGACTCGGGGACCTTCTTTCGAACTCGGGAACTTTCTTTTCGTATTCGGGGCCATCAATGTTCCGTGAATGGCTCCCGAATACGACAAGAAAGTTCCCGAGTTCGAAAAGAAGGTTCCCGAGTCCGACAAGAAATACCTGAAGAAGGCCGGAGGGTATATCGGCCGAAACGTTGTACAAATAACAATGAAGATGGGGACAATTAGTCCGAATAACGCAGATAATACTAATCTTCAAGCCTCATCTCAAACATTCAGAGAAATATGATAATTGTTTGTACTGGTATTTTTCTTGAGCCTCTACGTTCCTGATGGTTTGGTATTTCTTCTTACCCAGGTTGGAATTTTTACAGTACAATTTTATGGGGGACGAACTTCACTCAACGATTCACTCAAGATTTCTGGAGACGAAAGGGTTTTCTATTCTAAAGTCAGAACTACGTGTGTGAGAAAAAGAAAAATCGGAGAAACTTTGTGGTATGGCTCAGATTTATGACGAGTAATGTACGTGAAAACAGCAAAAGGCTGCGAATGGATAATACATTCGCATGAATGAGAGAAATATTTTGGTTTGTCATCAAAGTATGATGGACGTAGTTTTGCATCAATATTTTGAGAGATTACACGGGGATAAATCTTTTGTTAGTTTTTCTTTAATATCAGATGAATGAAAGAAAAAAAGAAATATATATATAATATATATATTATATATATATAATGTGTGTGTGTGGTGTGTGTGTGTGTGTGTGTGTGTGTGTGTGTTCCCAATAAATTTGGTAAGAGCTCTCTAACTGGTAATTAAATTAACTCTCACTACTAAGCATATAGCAATGATCGTTTCCCCGGAAATTTGGTCTCTCTGTGACCGTAAAATACATAAACAAACCTAAGTACTTATTAGTTTAAAACACACAGTACCACTACAGCTCTAATTGGCCGAGGGGATAAGATATCAGGCTGCCAAAACGGTCAGTCTGAATTCTACCCCTAGCCAAGGATAGTTGTGTCTAGCCACACTAAAGAGGCATGAAACGCCGAAACACGTGACTGTGGATGACTTATTAATATATATAAAATATATATATATATATATGTTGTTGTGTGTGTGTGTGTGTGTGTGTGTGTGTGTGTGTGTTGTGTGTGTGTGTGTATGTGTGGTGTGTGCGAGTGTATATGTGAGATTATGGTTGCTGCCGCAATCCTCCCTGAACACTGTAAAAACAATCAGGCATTAACTAGAGAATTGCAATGGAGACTACTAGGCTGTGGCTAGAAGAAAAATCATCATAACAGACGATCTGATAGCGTTCGTACGGCAGAAATTCCACGAAAATCTGCAGAAAAAAGTGTTGGAGAACCCTGTCATTGGAATTCGGGCTTTGTCACATGAATGAATGTTTCAGTCCTTACCATCAAGCCTGCACTCAGTGAAAACCTTCGCTATTACTCATACAAGCGTCGCAGAGATCAACTGCTCTCAGAAAAGGCCCAATAAAATTGTCTGACGAAGGCGAGGAAACTTCTGAGCAAAAGAAATATCCTGCTGAACCACAAACAATCTGTTCCTTTTCCGATGAGAAAAACCTTTGGCAAGATCAAAAGCACAACACACAGAATGACAGCTGTTTTGCCCTACAGTCCAAAGGATACACCTCGTGTCATGCAGACATAATTACCCCAAATTGTGATGGTTTAGGATGTGTGTCCTCTGAGGGTGATATGATGCCTACGCATTTTTTTCAGAGAGGGTATCAGGCTGAATTCAGATGCCTACGCGAAGTTGCTAAACACTGTAACCAAGCCCTGGATAACAAGGGTAGCCAATGGTACGCCACATCTCTGGGAAAAGTCAAAATGTTTGTCGGCGAACTTTTACGACTACACCATCCCCATGCTTGGTCTCCGAACTCCCCAGTTCTTAACCCCGCCATGCCAGGACTACAAAATCCTAGTTAATCAACAGAATTAAGGTAGTTTTTGGTGAACCTTTACTGGGAAACTGCAATATCAGTTTGCTCCAGGTTCCAGGGCAGGATTGAGGCTAGGATCGACGCTATTGGCGTTATTTTGAGTGAAACCTGTTGACAGTAGTGTAATTTTCGTGCTTGTTGAATTTCCTTACAATCATTAAACTTTATAAGATCTTTTTATTTTTCCTAATGAGATAGTCAAATTTATCCCGAACACCCTGTTATATAAGAAATATGAAAAAAAGTGATTATAAAAATAGGGATGTTTCTTTGTAGATATTCATTTTTTAATGGCTCTCAACTAGTTTCGGGCGAAGATCATCGTTGCGAAAAAACTTTTGTGAAGGCATGCTGTTTTAGAAAAACATATATAGAAAAACATTATATATATATATATATATATATATATATTATATATATATATAATATATATATATGAGATTAAGGTAATTTCGGTTTCGATTTCTGTCGGAGGAAAATCTTAAGTATACATCGCTGATGAGACCTTAAAGTTGAAACAGCTGCTGTATGATGTTCTACGTAGTGGGCGATATTTGCCGAATTCGCTTGTCATGATTATTTTCATTAATTATCGGATTTTATACGATATACGCATTGTAACTGACTTGAAGCAAATATAATATATAATAATAAATAATATATAATAATAATAATAATAATAATAATAATACATACATACATATATATATATAATAATATATATATATATATATATATATAGTGTGTGTGTGTGTGTGTGTGTGTATATATGATGTAATATATTGCTCTTTTAGGATTTATATTGCTGATTTCGTTTTACTGACTGGCAACATATGTAATTGGTGTTATGATGAAGTGTTTTTTTTTTACGGTAAGGAACACATCTATAGAGAATGGCCCACTTGAAAATTGTGTGGAGTCTTCTGAGACCGGTTTTTCAGACATCCAAACGAAGAAGAAAATATGGATAACTTCTATTGCCAGAATTGCATTGTACCTGTTGTAAAGATTCAAAGCGCAGATGTTTCGAATGGTAAACACGAATGTTAGGCGATTGGCCTTGTTTAATTTCTGTTTTTTTACAGCATCAGTGAATTTCTGCAAAGTAATTGCGAATTTAGAAATTTGCTCAGTGTATTTCATATTTAAAAAACAACATATTTTTGGTGAAATATGTCTGTGTCTTGTGGCTTGATGAAAAATTAGTTTAGTATTTGGCTAACGATGGAGGAAGGGTGAAGAAATGAAATACAAATTGAATAATAGTGATAGTGGTCATAGTAATATCATTATTATTATTGGCATTTCAGTCTCGGAAGACTATAATAAAGTGTTTGTGCCTCTGAAGTTACAGCGCCTCCTGTGACTGTGAAGTCTGATGTTTGAAAAATATTCTCGACCACAGATTTCGCATTTGAAGGCTGTCCCTGGAGATGTTAATTTGCCGGTGCTATGTTTCTCTGCTTTCTTCTAGACCTCTTAGCTTCATGGTGTTGCGCCAGGGTGACTTCTGACATGAACAGTCCTCTACAGAGATTCTGCCGCCACCGAGGGCAGTCATGAGCCAAATTTTCCACTCTGAAAGGGGCAATGCCAAATCACCTGAGATCATTCTTGCAGACATCCTTGAATCTCAGCTGGGGACGACCAATTTGTCTTTTACCAGACGTAAGCTCTGCATAAAGAATGTCTTTCGGGATTCGTCCATCATCCACCTGACGTACATGACCCAGCCATCGGAGACGTCTTTGCCTCAGTAGAGAACACGAGCTGGGGAGTTGAGCTCTCTCTAGAACTGAAGCAGCACTTCATTGTAATAATGATAGTAATAATTATGATATACTAGCAACAGAAAACACCTCCTGGGCGTCGTAAAAATCAATTTTTGAATGACATTGCCTGAGAGGGTAGGAGTTAAAATTTCAATGTCAGAGGGTTTATATCATAAGTAAGACAATTCTTTATATTTATTAAAGGAGTAAAAAAAATAAAACAATTTTGAAATGAAAACTGAGCCCCAGCTACAGCATTCTAACTTCCAAGACGCTTTATACAAAGATTCTGAAAAGTCTAAAACACACCGAAGTTCCAATTCACATACACGGAATCCATTTTTGACGGGAATTGTGCAAATAAAGAGAAATCCCTCGTAATTATTCATACTGATTCCAGTCGACCTAAGCTACGGCATTCTCAACTTTCCAAGAAGCTTTATACAAAAATTCTGAATGCCTCAACACACCGAGTTCACACACAGCAAACCTTTTTGACGTGAATTGTGCGAAATGAAAAGAGAAATCCTCGTAATTATTCAACTGATTCCAGTCGACCTAAGCTAACAGCATTCTCAACTTTTAAAGAAGCTTTATACAAAATTCTGAAGGCCTAAACACACCGAAGTTCACATACAAGCAATCCATTTTTGACATGAATTGTGCAAATAAAAAGAGAAATAACTCGTAATTAGTCATACTGATTCCAGTTGACCTAAGCAACAGCATCTCAACTTTCCATGAAGCTTTATAACAAAATTCTAAAAGCATAAACACACCGAGGTTCCAATTTCATACAAGCATCCATTTTTGACGGGTATTGTGCAAATAAAAGAGATATCCCTCGTAATTCTTCAAAATAATCAGTTTCTTTTAGCTTCATCCAGTGTTATCATTGACAATAATATTGTCAATCAAACGCTTTTATAATTACCAAGGCCATTGTAAATCACGAGCCCAAATCATGAAAATAAATTGTTTTTTCTCCAGCTCCTTCTTCTATCTGGATGACTTGCTGGCATATTTCGCGTGACAAAACAAAACTCCAAGAGAATTCCTTTCTCGTGATAAAGGGCCCTGCTTTGGGCTCGTGATTTACAATGGGCCATGGTAATTTATAAAAGCGTGATTGACAATATTAATTGTCAAATGTACACTGGATGAAGCTTAAAAGAAACCGATTATTTTTGAAGAATTACGAGGGATATCTCCTTTTTATGCACATACCCGTCAAATGGATTGTTGTATGTAAATTGGAACTTCGGTGTGTTATGCTTTAGAAATTTTTGTATAAGCTTCATGGAAAGTTGAGAATGCGTTGCTTAGGTCAACTGGAATCGTATGAACTTAATTACGAGTTATTTCTCTTTTATTGTGCACAATCCATGTCAAAAAATGATTGCCTTGTATGTAACTTCGGTGTGTTGGCCCTTCAAGAATTTTGTATAAAGCGTTCTTGAAAAGTTGAGAATTGCTGTAGCTTAGGTCGAGGAATCAGTATGAATATTACGAGGGATTTCTCTTTCATTCGCACAATTCACGTCAAAAATGGTTTGCTTTGTGTGAACTTCGGCTGTGTTGAGGCATTCATAGAGAATTTTGTATAAAGCTTCTTGGAAAGTTGAGATGCCGTAGCTTAGGTCGACTGGAATCAGTATGAATAAAATTACGAGGGATTTCTCTTTTTTATTTGCACAATTCCCGTCAAAAATGATTCCGTGTATGTGAATTGGAAACATTTCAGAATCTTTGTATACAAGCGTCTTGAAGTTGAGAATGCTGTAGCTGGGGGCTCAGTTTTCATTTCAAATTGTTTATTTTTTACTCCTTTAATAAATATAAAGAATTGTCTTACTTATGAATATAAAACCCTCTGACATTGAATTTTAACTCCTACCCTCTCAGGCAATGTCCATTCAAAAATTGATTTTTACGACGCCCAGGAGGTGTTTCTGTTTGCTAGTAATATCATAATATTACTATCATTATTACAATGAAGTGCTGCTTCAGTTCTAGAGAGAGCTCAACTCCCCAGCTCGTGTTCCTCTGAGGCAAAGACGTCTCCGATGGCTGGTCATGTACGTCAGGTGGATGAATGACGAATCCCGAAAGACATTCTTTATGCAGAGCTTACGTCTGGTAAAAAGACAAATTTGGTCGTCCCAGCTGAGATTCAAAGGATATGTCTGCAAGAATGATCTCAGGTGATTTGGCATTGCCCCTTTCAGAGTGGAAAATTTGGCTCATGACTGCCCTCGGTGGCGCAGAATCTCTGTAGAGGACTGTTCATGTCAGAAGTCACCCTGGCGCAACACCATGAAGCTAAGAGGTCTAGAAGAAAGCAGAGAAACATAGCACCGGCAAAATTAACATCTCCAGGGACAGCCTTCAAAATGCGAAATCTGTGGTCGAGAATATTTTCAACCATCAGACTTCACAGTCACAGGAGGCGCTGTAACTTCAGAGCACAAACACTTATTATAGTCTTCGAGACTGAAATGCCAAAAATAATAATGATATTACTATGACACTATCACTATTATTCAATTTGTATTTCATTTCTTCACCCTTCCTCCATCGTTAGCCAAATACTAAACTAATTTTTCATCAAGCCACAAGACACAGACATATTTCACCAAAATATTGTTGTTTTTTAAATATGAAATACACTGAGCAATTTCTAAATTCGCAATTACTTTGCAGAAAATCACTGATGCTGTAAAAAAACAGAAATTAAACAAGGCCAATCGCCTAACATTCGTGTTTACCATTCGAAACATCTGCGCTTGGAATCTTTACAACAGGTACAATGCAATTCTGGCAATAGAAGTTATCCATATTTTCTTCTTCGTTTGGATGTCTGAAAACCGGTCTCAGAAGACTCCACACAATTTTCAAGTGGGCCATTCTCTATAGATGTGTTCCTTACCGTAAAAACAAAACACTTCATCATAACACCAATTACATATGTGCCAGTCAGTAAAACGAAATCAGCAATATAAATCCTAAAAGAGCAATATATACATTCATATATATACACACACACACACACACACACACTATATATATATATATATATATATATATATATATATATATGTATGTATGTATTATTATTATTATTATTATTATTATTATTATTATTATTATTATTATTATTTATATTTTTGCTTCAAGTCAGTTACAATGCGTATATCGTATAAAATCCGATAATTAATGAAAATAATCATGACAAGCGAATTCGGCAAATATCGCCCACTACGTAGAACATCATACAGCAGCTGTTTCAACTTTAAGTCTCATCAGCGATGTATACTTAAGATTTTCCTCCGACAGAAATCGAAACCGAAATTACCTTAATCTCATCATATATATATATATATATATATATATATTATATATATATATATATATATATATATAATGTTTTTCTATATATGTTTTTTCTAAAACAGCATGCCTTCACAAAAGTTTTTCGCAACGATGATCTTCGCCGAAACTAGTTGAGAGCCATTAAAAAAATGAATATCTACAAAGAAACATCCCTATTTTTATAATCACTTTTTTTCATATTTCTTATATATACAGGGTGTTCGGGATAAATTTGACTATCTCATTAGGAAAAATAAAAAGATCTTATAAAAGTTTAATTGATTGTAAGGAAATTCAACAAGCACGAAAAATTACACTACTGTCAACAGGTTTCACTCAAAATAACCGCCAATAGCGTCGAATCCTAGCCTCAATCCTGCCCTGGAACCTGGAGCAAACTGATAATTGCAGTTTCCCAGTAAAGGTTCACAAAAACTACCTTAATTCTGTTGATTAACTAGGATTTTGTAGTCCTGGCATGGCGGGGTTAAGAACTGGGGAGTTCGGAGACCAAGCATGGGGATGGTGTAGTCGTAAAAGTTCGCCGACAAACATTTTTGACTTTTCCCAGAGATGTGGCGTACCATTGGCTACCCTTGTTATCCAGGGCTTGGTTACAGTGTTTAGCAACTTCGCGTAGGCATCTGAATTCAGCCTGATACCCTCTCTGAAAAAAATGCGTAGGCATCATATCACCCTCAGAGGACACACATCCTAAAACCATCACAATTTGGGGTAATTATGTCTGCATGACACGAGGTGTATCCTTTGGACTGTAGGCAAAACAGCTGTCATTCTGTGTGTTGTGCTTTTGATCTTGCCAAAGGTTTTTCTCATCGGAAAAGGAACAGATTGTTTGTGGTTCAGCAGGATATTTCTTTTTGCTCAGAAGTTTCCTCGCCTTCGTCAGACAATTTTATTGGGCCTTTTCTGAGAGCAGTTGATCTCTGCGACGCTTGTATGAGTAATAGCGAAGGTTTTCACTGAGTGCAGGCTTGATGGTAAGGACTGAAACATTCACTTCATGTGACAAAGCCCGAATTCCAATGACAGGGTTCTCCAACACTTTTTCTGCAGATTTTCGTGGAATTCTGCCGTACGAACGCTATCAGATCGTCTGTTATGATGATTTCTTCTAGCCACAGCCTAGTAGTCTCCATTGCAATTCTCTAGTTAATGCCTGATTGTTTTTACAGTGTTCAGGGAGGATTGGGCAGCAACCATAATCTCACATATACACTCGCACACACACACACATACACACACACACACACACACAACACACACACACACACACACACACACACACACACATATATATATATATATATATTTATATATATTAATAATCATCCACAGTCACGTGTTTCGGCGTTTCATGCCTCTTTAGTGTGGCTAGACACAACTATCCTTGGCTAGGGTAGAATTCAGACTGACCGTTTGGCAGCCTGATATCTTATCCTCGGCCAATTAGAGCTGTAGTGGTACTGGTGTTTTAAACTAATAAGTACTTAGGTTTGTTTATGTATTTTACGGTCACAGAGAGACCAAATTTCCGGGGAAACGATCATTGCTTATATGCTTAGTAGTGAGAGTTAATTTAAATTACCAGTTAGAGAGCTCTTACCAAATTTATGGGAACACACACACACACACACACACACACACACACACACACACACATATATATATATATAATATATATATATATATATTTCTTTTTTTTCTTTCATTCATCTGATATTAAAGAAAAACTAACAAAAGATTTATCCCCGTGTAATCTCTCAAATATTGATGCAAAACTACGTCCATCATACTTTGATGACAAACCAAAATATTTCTCTCATCATGCGAATGTATTATCCATCGCAGCCTTTGCTGTTTTCACGTACATTACTCGTCATAAATCTGAGCCATACCACAAAGTTTCTCCGATTTTCTTTTTCTCACACACGTAGTTCTGACTTTAGAATAGAAAACCTTCGTCTCCAGAAATCTGAGTGAATCGTTGAGTGAAGTTCGTCCCCCATAAAATTGTACTGTAAAAATTCCAACCTGGGTAAGAAGAAATACCAAACCATCAGGAACGTAGAGGCTCAAGAAAAATACCAGTACAAACAATTATCATATTTCTCTGAATGTTTGAGATGAGGCTTGAAGATTAGTATTATCTGCGTTATTCGGACTATTGTCCCCATCTTCATTGTTATTTGTACAACGTTTCGGCCGATATACCCTCCGGCCTTCTTCAGGTATTTCTTGTCGGACTCGGGAACCTTCTTTTCGAACTCGGGAACTTTCTTGTCGTATTCGGGAGCCATCACGGAACATTGATGGCTCCCGAATACGAAAAGAAAGTTCCCGAGTTTCGAAAAGAAGGTCCCCGAGTCCGAGAAGGTTCCGAGTCCGAAAAAGAAATACCTGAAGAATGCCGGAGGGTATATCGACCGAAACGTTGTACAAATAACAATGAAGATGGGGACAATAGTCCGAATAACGCAGATAATACTAATCAATTATCAATGGTAAATTACCAAACGTCTTTCAAAAATTATTTTTTAAACCAATTCACTTCAATATATATACAGGTTCAGCTAAGAATTGCAATAAAATTTACCATTAATCATAAAAGATAAAAGTTCAAAATAAGCAAACGAAAAATACTTGTTGTCACATGTTCCTTGAATGGACCTGTCTTCATACAAATTACTTGTTATAACGCGTGCTTTTTACTTGCTTTTTACTTTAATTCTTTTTTCATTGCAAAAAAGAGTTCAAATTATTTCGTCTCTCTTCAATCACTATTGTTTTAAAACTGCTATCTAATTCTTCTATTTTAAGCTTATTTTCTCCAACAGAAATACAAATTAACCTAACAGAAATAAACTGACTAACCTTTGAAGAAAAAGATAAATTCACGTTCAGATCAATGGAAATCTGTGTGTATGCTGAAAAAAAAGTTACCTCGTACAAAAAGGCTTGTCTTTTCTTTTCCTTTTCTTTTTTCTTTTTTTTTTCTTTTTTTTTGCTTGTTGTTTTTGTTGATGTTTTTCAATATGTTTATTTTTTTAAAAATGTTCACTGAAAAAAAAATGATCAATATCTTTCTTGTTTCTTTTTCTTCCTTTTTTTCTTCTTGTGTGCCAACGTCCATCTAACATCCCCAATCACATTTAGTTTTTTTCTTTCTTTCTTTTTTTTTCTTCTCCCGTGATCTGCATTTTTTTAACACGTTGTGTCCGTTCGAAACACTTGATTCCCATGTGTGAAGATATCCTGTCCATAGCGCTAGTAAACGAATGCAATATTCTCGTGTTTATTGGAAAGAAGTATGCCATGTGATTCCGATGGCAAGAAGGAGTGACAAACACGTTGATCACAAAAAACACTCGCGTTTATTTCTCGAATGTTAATTTTTTCTTAGAACCGGTCTCAAAAGGAAGACATGGAACGATTTGGCTCGATTGATGGAGGAGAAGAAACACAGCTTCCCCCGATTACACTAATGGGATGAGGGGATTCACTTTAGCCACACACTAATCGACTTACACTCTACGAGTCACGTTTTCGTATTTATGTCAATGTCTCAAATGCCACGTGACTGGTTATAGCCAATTAACGATTCTCCATCTGATTTTAACTCTCTCTTGGCATTGACTGGTACATAAAACCTGCTGTAAAGTGCACCTCATGTGGTGTAATGGTTAGAAAGTTAGATAGGCAGAAGATTTTAATAAGTTTGATTCTCACTGGGCGTCACATACTTCTGGCATTGTGCCACGTCTAATCTAAGCTATAACCAGCTGTAAATAACTCCACATAGGTCTGACACATCAAGCATACTGCGGATGGTGGGGGCCATTAAGACACAAACACACACATTCACTCACACACATAACACACACATAACACACACACACACACACACATATATATATATATATATATATATATATATATATATATAAATGAGAGGTATCCAAAACTTGGTAGTAAGGGATGATTCTATATGTGGGGGAGCTATATTAAATCAACTTATATTTATAAAGACCCCAATTTTGGTCGAAACAAATTTATTATGGAATTACGGTGTTGAGTTTTTCCTTCCTTTCTAAGATATTTTTTTTCAACAGAATTATCGTGTAAACAAAATGCAAAATATTCTGCTGCCAAACACGAATCTGCTACCAATTATATTTAATTTGTGCTTATTGGTAAATAATGGAGATATATTGTAAAAACCTGGACATATATTGGCTACAGATGATCCATGGAGCCAAGGACTTTCTATTTATCACCTTTGTCATAAACTATATTATGTTTATATTAGGACGGCTTTTTTCTTCTTTTCTTTTTAGATCGAACTCCTTGAACTGGACGTCCCACAAGGTCAATTTCTAAGCGGTGTAAAACTGGTCAGAATTCAGAATTCAGAATTCCGGGTTTTTCTTATCCTAGACAGGTTTCCTAACCAAGATTAAACCTGTTATCTGTAAAAATAAAACGGCCTCAATCAGCAGTTAGCAAAATCATATTATATGAGAACTTTAGAAGCGTCAGCTCTGTGATGAGTAAATATGTATATGATCACCAGGAAAGACAATTATATATTTACCCAGCACCTTTGCGCGAAAAGGATGCGAAACAAGTTCATTTTAAAAGGTTTGAATTCAGAATGTCCCTTTACCTAGACCGTTATCAATGTTAAAGAGACTAGTCTTCCCAACTATTTACCCATAGCTGCAGGGAGAATAGTTGGATTTATGTTTTACGCAAGTATATTAGCTCTATATGAAAAGCAAGCAGTCTTGTTCAGGATTTGAATTCGATTTAGCGTGTAAATTTCTTACAAGGTCTCAAGCATTGGACATACTACGAAAATCGAATTTGTTATTCAGTAGTAATGGATCTGCGAAAATAACGAGCTAACCAATACCTAATGATGGGACGCAGGGAATTAAAGATAATTGTTGAAAAATTGTATTTCAATTATGCTAAATTTTTTTTTTTTTTGGGTGGGGGCGGATTTTGGATTTTGAAACCCAGTTGTTTACCGTTTAGCGTATTCGATATTAAATATGCCAAGGTTTGACATGCTGAAAAATCTAAACAACACAACAATCTAATTAAATGTCTGTTGCATATAGAACACTTAGACTTTGTTAAAACTAGGATAATGTACTTTGAAACCTTGATATAACTATCGCTTGTTGGCCGTGAGTGGTGATCCGTGATGCTTAAGGACGGAATCCTTATGGCTGGGCAGTCTATGATTATCAAAACTCTTGTTTTCACTTATAAGAACAATACCTCATGATGGCCATTCTTCTCAGTTCAGTTGATGCTAATATTTACAATGTTTAGGCGCCGGGTTAGCTCAGTTGGTAGAGCGTTCGGCTAGAAACCGCAAGGTTCCTAGTTCGATACCGGTCCCCGCCAACTCAGCGTATGAGTAGCACAGGGATCTGTGCGGTAAAGTAAGGAGCTGATGGTAGGTGTGGAGCTCCACCCCAGATGCTAAAACAATCTCCTTGGTCTAGCGCTATTGAAAAGGGGATAGAATCTCTCGCTGTATGGCTGATACCGTCTTTAGGCCGCCCCGACGACTTTACTTTTTTTTTTACTTACATTACATCTTGTTGTCATGTATGTGTCCAGAATCTTAGGGTGATTTTTTTCGCTACTGAATTTTTCACTCGTCTGTTACTGTCATTTAAATGCAAAACATGCCTTTAACGACATTTACATCCTAACGACAGGAGCTGACGAATACTCTGACTGCACATTTGGTCGCAAATAGTGGACATCCAGTGAGGATCGAGCTCGCTATTTAGTAGTAATGGATCTGCGTGATTAGCATGCTAACCATCACATCACCATAGGTTGGCTGTCTTACCCAGCCCGTGTGCCACGGGTAGGATGTGAAACAAGGTCGCAAGTACAGGGCATCCAGCGAGGATTCAACATGCTATTCAGTTGTAATGGGTATGTGAGACTAGCTTGCTAAACTTTGTACCACGATGGGACGCCCTAATACAGATAGAAGGCATACAAAAGTAATTTCATTATGGCTTTCTCGCATTCTTGTTTTAATGACAAGACCGGTGTTAGTTCGGTAATATTTTCCTCAGTCGAACATTCATTAGGACAAACTCTTTGATTTGATTAAATGTCAATTATTCCAATTCTGTTGGATAGTAAAAATCTTCCCAACAACTTCATATTCATTCTTGTTGGGTACTCAAATCTTTTTAAACATATTTTAGTCATTTTTCTACTTATTTAACCCATAGATGGGACACTAACAGGTACTACCACTACGGGTCAGAGTGGACCTGTGGGTAATGGCAATGAAGGGGTACTCCATACACCTAAGA
The DNA here is from genome assembly GCA_023376005.1 of Doryteuthis pealeii. Classification (NCBI taxonomy): domain Eukaryota; kingdom Metazoa; phylum Mollusca; class Cephalopoda; order Myopsida; family Loliginidae; genus Doryteuthis; species Doryteuthis pealeii. The sequence continues at coordinate 29,671,958 of CM042164.1, forward strand.
CATCCAGAATTGGAACCACACCTCTAAATGCAGTTTAGCATCATACCTTGAAAGCTAAAGGTCTCAACCAACAATATATCATAAAAGTAATAGTCATAGTAATAATTGAGGAATACAGTCTGGACAATCATATATGTGCTTGGGCTTGTGGTGACCAACCGGTTAATCGATAGGGACCTCTTCAATCAACCGTCTAACCAAATTAAGGGTCAAAGTGGAGTTTTGATAGTCATAGACTTCTCAGCCATAATGATTCCGTCCTTAAGCATCATGAATCGCCAATCACGGCCAACAGGTGATAGTTCTATCAAGGGTTTCAATGTGCACTATCCTAGTTTTAACAAAGTCTAAGTGTTCTATATGCAACAGAGATTTAATTAGATTGTTGTGTTGTTTAGATTTTTCGGCATTTCAAACCTTGGCATATTTAATATCGAAGACGCTTTTAATTTACACATTCTTTTGGGGTAATCAAGCTCATTTTTAACACATTATTTTAAACACATTTTCAAGACTCATTATTAATCTATTCAACCAATAGATGGGTTCGTAACTCGTACTCCCAATCCGTCTTCCATCAGTCTATTTTAAATTACTTCCACTTCAATAGACATTTCTTCTCATCCTAAAGGTCCAATTCACAATATGTGATATGGTGTCGTCACCAGTGCGGAAATTTCATGATGGCTTTCTCGCAACAGAGATTTAATCTAAATACTTTTAATGCATAGGGGTAGAATCTTAGAGTGTGATAGTAAGCATCGAAGTCTTTTTTCTTGCAAAAGCAAACAAGAGTTAGAGAACACTGGTTTATATTTTACCATTTATTTCCTTTGTTTCTCAACCCAGTCGTGCCCAGCTTTGCATTTCCGTTGGGCTAGTTTGCTACATTCGCTTTATACGTAATTTACATTCTCTTCTGTCACCGCACAGTCTAGATGTACTGTTTTGTTGTGTCTTATCAACTTTTGCTTTGATATAATTTGTTCTCGTGGCATTATTTTGTGTTCTAATTATTAGTGATTCAGTTTCTCTCTTGAGGTTTCCTGTTCTTAATATCCAAGTATAATTCCTATTATCATTATTATTATTATCGTTTCTATTATTATTATTATTATTATTATTATTATTATTATTATTATTATTATTATTATCATAACTATTACTAATATTATTATCATAATTATAATTTCTACTATCATTATTATTATGATCCAAGACCCCATATTCTAACATACGCATGGAGAAGAATTCCTCAGAGATGTTATTACGCGTCTAGCTCCAAAGATCTCAGTCGCTTAATCTGCTAACTTTTCACGTGTTTAACAATCACGTGACTTCCTCAACCACTGAAAGAAATCCCGTCATATGTCAAGCAACGTTCAGCATCTGCCTGTCAAACTTATATGAATGTACTGTATTTTCTATGGTTTAACTTGGTTAAAAATGTATTCATTTGAATACAAAAATTAAGATTTTTTTTTAACAATTAATACTTTATTCTGTCAGAATTAAGATCATACGTTCTCTAAAAAATGTTTAGTCATATTTTCCGGAGTTAAAAGTACTCTTACGCATATACGACATGCCAATAGATTCAATAACCTATATGGAGGAATAAATAGATAAAATACGTAAAATATAGATCCATATTTAACAATTATGTCAAAATGCTATTGAATAAATAATATACATCTAAATGCTTTGGTTAATCAAACGTCACATGTCATTAAATTTGATTTTTTTCTTGTGTCATGAAGTAACAATACGAAATAAACTTTGCTTGTTTGGAAGTCATTTGTTGATTTGTTTCGGCAATAGGATATCATCAATCACGTTCACTCGAAATATTTTATATTCTCTGCTTGAATAAATACAAAAGAGATACCACCATTTTCAGGCACGACTAGTCACGACACACACAGGCTTAAACAAAGGAAACTACATCTCAGGCAAATGTAGTAATAAATGCAGAGGCGATAGCAAAAGCCCTCACGACGTCAAGATCGAGGAGCAGAAAAAAATCTATAGCCAATTGTACGTAAAACGCCTGATATTACCGGAAGTTAATAGTGCATTTTAACGCAAATAAGCATAAACAACTTTGTGCAAACAATGCACTATCAACTCTCGGAGAATATATTTTTATTTCTCGAGAAATTGATTTCTCTGGCAGAAATTATTTTCAAATATTACCAATCCTAAAAAGACCTATATTTCATTTAAATATAGATTCGGAAACTATTTTGAAATATATTTAAAGCAAAATGAAAATAATGTATAGCCATTATATATATATATATTATATATATATATATATAATATATATATATATATATATATATGTAAAAAGGTTGGTTGGTATCCACATCTATGATTATATATATATAAATATATATATATATTTATTATATATATATATATATATGTGTGCGTGTATACATAAGTAAGAGAAAGAGTGGGGAAAGACATACATACATACATACGTACATACATAGAGAGAGAGAGAGAGACAGACAGAGAGAGAGAGAGAGAGAGAGAGAGAGAGAGAGAGAGAGAAGAGAGAGAGAGAGAGAGAGAGGTAGTCGGTCAGAAAGATAGAAAGAGAGACACTGAGAAAGAGAAACTGAAAAAACAGAGATTGAGAGGGGACAAAGAAACCAGGTTAGCAAATATACGCACCAAACACATACACGCATATATGCATATACATGCATACATCAATACATATATATATAATATATATATATATATATATAATATATATATATATATATATATATCCAGCCTAAACTCACCATTACTTAATTACCATAGCAAATGTCCTCTAAAAATATGAGATAGCCCTCTTTAAAAAACCTAATCCATAGGACCTTTTACATCTCCTCATCTAAAACAATATTCTACAAAGAAACTTAGTAATATCAAACAAAACCCTTGTTAATAAAAACTTCCCCAACAAAACCGTTGACGAAACAAAGACGACTCTATCTGCATACCATCCAAAAAATAACAATAACAACACAATAACAATAATAACAGAATCAATCTATATTACAGAAACCAAAATGCCACAAAAAACTCAAAATCTGATGAACACGTATAAACACATCATCACATAAACACATCAAACCCGTCGACAAACAACAAAAATAAAACTAATTATCTACTACAAACAAAATCAAAAACATAAACCTCCTCGTCAAAATAACTCAAACTCCCTGAAAACCCCTAAAACCACAACAAATGTAGTCTATAAATCACTTGCGATTTCGTGAGTGACTCTCAGAAAAACAAATCACATATTAACAGCTACATTGGCATAACACCACAAACACTCTGCATCGCCCTACATACATCTCTCCGATACTATGCCATAAAACAAATTGATACAACACATCTAGATAACTACATTTCCTCCGACATTAGAAAAGTTATCACTGAAAATACTAAGTCATCTATAAAAAAATAACAATTAGAACGCCTACAATTCTTGAGCCGAATACATAAAAAATGTTTAAACTACATTAAAAATTGCATTCAACATCGGTCATAATATATACTATCTTAAATGACTAATACACTAATCACAGCAACCCTCTAAAATAATAGACTCTTCTAAATTGAAAAACAAAATGGATAGAGAACAAGATAAAAAAAAAGAACTAACACCAAAAACATATGTAACCCCCTGATGACGACTGAAGAAACAGTCGCAAGCGATCGGTACTTTTTGCTAGTTGTAATATATTTTAATTTATTGAATGTATTTTTAATATGTTTGTATATATTTTAAATGTTTATATATTCAATATATTTTTATATTTCCAATTTAACTTGGTATATAAACATTTATTTAAGCAGATAAGCTTCCATGTAATCAAATATATTTACAAAGACTAATACACACAACACCACACAACAACACACACACACACAATATATATATTATATACATATGTGTGTGAATGTATGTGTGTATTCGTGTGGTGTGTGAGTGTGTGTGTGAGTGAGTGTGTGTGCGAGTGTGTGTGTGTGAGTCAGTGTGTGTGTGTGTTTGTGTGTGGTATGTGTGTTTAATTATAGAAAATAAGCTCCATAAGAACAGCTAACCAAATCCAAGATTGATGTGCCAAGCGAGGACCTTACGGGGATAGGCTTAGGTGCATGACATCAAAAACAATATGGTTGTCAATTGCCCCACAATCCCATAGTTTTGGTGACTTAACTTTTAGGATTATCCTCTTGAAATTTTATAAGCATGTGCAAACAAATGTATAAAACAAACCCCAGACAAAAATGGGGGATTTCTAAAATAGGTTGAAACTAATTACGTGCTAATTAATTAGCAAAAGTAATTTTTTGAACCAACATTTGCATCAAGGATGCAGTCTTTGTTCAAAAATCTTTTTGTTTTTGTTAATGAAAAACAAAAATATAAGCAATTTTCTGCTAGGTATAAATGAAAAAAGAAGATCTACCAGAAATAGGTTAATTATCCAAAAAAAGACGTGACTTTTGTTTTGAAATTAAAATGAAAATAAAAATATCTAAAAAAAAAAGTTATATTTTAAGATATTTACATTACTTGTCGATAAAAAAACTGGAGGGTGCTGTAAAAATACCGTCTTGTTATCGAAATTAATTTTTCGATAAAAACGCTTCCAAACCACTAAAAAGATATCTTAAAAAGTGTGTATGTGGGGGTAAATATTTACATTTATTTGCCCGATAAAATAACTTGGGAGGGGGCTTTACAATAATCGCTTTCTTATCCGCATTGATTGTCGATAAAAAACGCCTCAAAACCGTTATACGGTCATAAACTAGCACGGGTCTCTTTTTCAGCAGGCGACCTGCCTAGCGTATTTTATCACAGAAACCGGGGAACCCCGGGGAGAGAATTCGAAATTACCAGAAAATGTTAATAATAAACAATTTAATCTAGTATAGACATTCTAATGTCGATTAAAGTGTTTTTCAGCATAATAATAGAAAAGTATCCGCTGTTGGACTTTGATATATAATATTATATATATATATATATATATATATATATAATATATATATATATATAATATTAAAATACGTAGTGCAAAAAGCTGATTAAAAAACGAAAGAAATTGTTCATATTCTTTCCTGCTATCAATTAATACTGCCTATTAAAAATCAGGTGACAATCGTGCCTTTCAAACTATGCAGCACCTCTATCTGTTATTATTATTTTAATAGCAATTCTCCCTTTCATGGCTGCTGTTTGTAAACGTCTATATCCAAAGACATTTGTGAATATTTTTTAATCACCTGCGTTAGTTATCTAATTCTAAAAAGCGTGTCCAATCAAACAAGGTATTATAAAGAGAGACAATTGGAAGGCAAAAACTATTTCGTCTGGCCATTATTTCAAAGAAAAATAATTATGAAATCTTAATTTCAATCATATGAATTAAAACGTGTTGGGAAGGTATCATTTTATGTTTAATTATGTGTCAAACAATGGAACAATAGCAACTTGAGGAATTCAAATAACAAAAAAAAAAATGTATAAAACAAATAAAGCACAGATACACACACATAATCTACATAGACGTATATAATATTATATATATATATATATATATATTAATAAACAATAATAATATATATAATATATATATATGTATGTGGTGGTCTATAAGAATTGACTATCAGGAGGAAATAATTATAAAACGCATATATATATGTGTGTGTGTGGTGTGTGTGTACGTATGTATTGTATAATATATTTATATATATATTATATATATATAATATATAATATAAATGTTTGTGTGTGTCTGTTGTGTGTGTGTGTGTGTATGTGTGTGGTTTATAAGAAATTCACTATCAGGAGTAATAATTATAAAACTCCAATTATACTATTATATTATATATATAATATATATATATATTTATAGTATATATTAAAATGTTGTTCTGGTTCCAACACGCTTGGTATATTATATATATATATATATATACAATAATAGTATATTATATATATATATAATATATATATATATATATTAATATACGCAAGCGTGTTGGTAAATCCTTGCGTGAAAAAAAAAACAGCAAAAATTTGGGATTGTAAAAAATATACTACCAAACATCAACAGAAGAAAAAAATTTTTGAAAAAGAAAAGGACCAAGATATTCGTACCAACCAAAAAATAATCTATTGGTACAGTATTTGGCAAAAAGAAATTAAAACAGTTTTATATGTAATGTATGTATATAAGATATATATATTCATATAACCGCTAGGAGAAAGCTAAATATATAAAAAAGTGCTTGATACCTAAGTAGAGCCAATAATAGAAGATAAATCTAGCTAGTCTCGACATATCATATTGAATACGTGTTATACTCTCATAGATATGATGCTGTGGTCACAATCTGACCCATAAGCATAAATTCCTACAATCAAAAATGGGGATAATTAATGTATTGAGATATACCAAACCAAAAACATTCAATATATAATTAAATGTTAATTAAACAGAAAATAATTAAATAGCTGTTAACCCTAAACAGGACAAAACTGGAAAACTACACCTATCCGAAATATATGCTGTAGATTTTGATAATAAATAAATACCTAATAATATCCATTTTGATGGTAAATGTACCTATGGTTCAAAGACCAGAAATCTATTTCTTGTGAAATTTTCAATGAGCATTTTTACAAAGAGCAATATTCAAAAAGGAGGCAGCGGAAAACAACACACTGGTAAAGCACGTCGTTCTGATGAGGTTGTGTGATCAGCTTTTTTAACAAAACAAATTTGAAGATGCTACATAAATCAACAACAGATAAGAATATAAACATTAAAAATCCTTGAAACCTAACACTCCTTTCTTCTCCATAGACTGACTTCCAGAAACTGAACCCAATCCACTGTGATCACACATCTAAGCAATATCACTAAGTACTTACTGTCTCATTTACCCTTCGCCTTCGATTGTTCTAACCTTGTCCTCCCAAAACATAGGTATGGTAAAGATGTGTTTAAAGTTAACTCGCTTTAAAAATACAAATAACTCCGACAAAGGTTAATAGAAAATTTAATACACAGCAACATGGATAACAAGTAGAATACAACGTTCATTAATACGGTAAACAGAAGTTACACAAATAAAGAAGGGACATTCAGAAAGTACAAAGTAATAACATAGAGTACAGACATGAAGACTAGCGATAGTCCATGCGCAAAGAACTTACCAGTAATTAAGGGGGGCGGAGCCCCACTGAGGGTTTAGATAGATCTACCCCATGTGGCTCGTAGTTCTGAAAACTAAATAAAGAGGAGAGCGAAGGTTTTGAAAACCGGCGCTTTATACTGGGTGCCCCTAAGCGGGCATCAAATGGACTAAAAGGGGCAGACAGACTCCACCAAGGCGAATGACAACAAACGCTACAAATACTCCCCCCCTAAAATTTTTAGCGGGGCAAAAATTTATAGACAAGCAAACACAAAAATATATTCCTTTAAAGGAAAAGAACAGAGTTTCGAAATGTTCAAAAGTTAAAAGTTCCAGACACAAAAACAGTAAATAAAATTTTTGCATATGCATACTTCCGCAAACTATAAAATAAAAACAGCAAAACAGTATGCAATTTTAAAATATCACAAAGATTTCAAGTATAAAGTCCAGTGGGAAAACTCCTAATGTGGGTATGGTACAATCTTAAAGAATCACTTTCCTTCCAAATTCCCTGAGTTGAAATAAAGGAATGCCTTTTTATCCCTTGAGGAATAATATTTCTCCATGGAAACATTTTATAATGGTAAGGCCAAAATGCCCCAAAAAAAACAAATGTTAAAAGAATTTTACGAACGTTATTTTCAGGTCCAACTTTTAGCATATAAATTTACTGTACAAGTGTTTCAAAAGAACAAATGTTAAAAGATCCTTTACGAACATTATTTCAAGGTTCACTTTTAGCATATACATTTTTCTGACAGGTGTACAACTTTCAACAGTTGGGGGAAATATGGAGCAAAATGCTCTGTGTGTGTGATAAAAAACTTGAAATTCAGCGTCTCTTCGTTTCAATCCTTCAATGCTGACTGGTTAAATGTCTTTCAGAGAACGCCGAAGGTCGAGTTGAAATTTTTCAAGGTGGTATTGAGTCTGGGAGGCACAGCTACGTAAATTTCTGAAATGGACATTTTAATGAACATCTCACCTTTCAGAGTGTAGCAAAAAATTTCTTTCGCTGAGTAGCCTGCCGGCTGTAATCCAGGTCATCATGGTGTGGGCAGTGCGTATCCTTAGTAGTCCCCGCCGAATTGAAGATGCTGTCCCTAAGGGTGGGGGGAACGTGTCCAACTGTCCCTGGCTTGATGGCTGATACTATTCCTCGAGGTAAAAAAAAAAAAAAAAAAATTCTTGTGTTGAATCTTCCTTTAAAACTTTTAGAATATCAGCGCTGTAAAAAAAAAAATGTGTCCATAACTGTGCGGAGAAAAAAGAAAAACATTTCTTTGGGGGTCACCGTTTTTTTTCTTCTTTTTTTTAAAAAGTTTCCTAAATTGAAAGTCCCGAGTAAACTTTTACGACCATTTTTATGGTCGACTTGGGCAAAAGGGTCGTGTTCACATCACTTCGGGAATGTCACAGTTGTAAAGATGGTTTAAAGTTCAACTCGCTTTAATACAAAATAACTCCGACAAAGGTTTAATGACAACCTTAATAACCAAGCAATGGATAACAGTAGAATACAACGTTCATAATCGGAAAAAGAGTTACACAAATAAAGAAGGGACATTCATGAAAGATTACAAAGTATAACATGAAAAGAGTACAGACATGAGACTAGCGATAGTCCATGCTGCAAAGAACTTACAGTAAGTAGGGGGGGCGGAGCCCCACAGAGGTTTAGATAGAATCTACCCCATGTGGCTCGTAGTTTCTAAAACTATAAAGAGAGAGAGCGAAGGTTTTGAAACCGCGCTTTTATACTGGTGCCCTACGGGCATCTGGAACTAAATAGGGCAGACAACTCCACCAGGCGAATACAAAAAACGCTACAAGGTACTAACTACTTCTGAGAAAAATCCTCACTACATCCTCCTCTGACTTCCTCCAACTGCAGTCCCCCTTTACCCTTTTCCTCGTCCTATACACACTGTTCAAATAACAAAAGTTCAGATCAGACACCCTTGTAAACTAACAGACGCGATAACAAAATGAATTTTAGTTGTTTGTGTTTTGCTATCTTCCATTTCCTTTCTCAACATTTTGTCGATTTTTTAAATATTCTGTTTATTTTCTTCCACCATATATATAATATTATATATAATATATTATTATATATATATATAATATATTCTGTTTAAATTTTCTTCCCATAATAATATATATATATATATATTATTATAATATATATATTATACGGTAAGGTAAGTCGTCCGGGGTGGCCTAAAGTCGGTATCAGCCAGACAACAGAGGAATCTATCCCCTTTTACCTATGCGCTAGACCAAGAAGATTGTTTTAGCGTCTGATGTGGAGCGCTGGCACATACCATCACCTCCCACTTTACCGCACAGATCGCTGTCTTACTCATACGCTGAGTTGACGGGGCCCTGTATGCGAACCCGTAGCCTTGTGGCTCCAGTCGGACGCTCAAAACCGACTGAGGACTAAACCGCCCTACTATATATAATGTGTTGTGGTGTGTGGTGTGTGTGTTGAGCATGTTGAGTGTGTGTGTGTCATGTCGTATGTGAGTTGTGTGTGGTGTGTGCGCGCGCCGCGCAACATATATAAAGGAAATAAATTAGAAAAAAATTAAGAAAAAAAAACCTTATATCTATGTCACGAAAACCTATTGGTCACTTATTTAATTTTATGAATTTGTACATTTCAATTGTTGTCTATTGCATAGAAATGTTGCTCATGACATTTCCAAATCTATTTCGTCTATTTTTAGAGACCTGGTAACACATTTTAATAATCAGTGATAGATAGATATATGTCGTTATCCGGTCCGTATTTACCTGGGACCACATCTTATGGATTATTTTTAATGAAATTTAAATATTTGTTTAATTAGATTGATTATTGTAAAGGAATCATCTTTTATTATTTTGGCTTTTTACTCGATACTTAAATCTAAAGTATT
>CM042164.1:29682208-29717958 GCA_023376005.1 Doryteuthis pealeii
GAGTAGCGCATTTGGTCAATATCTCCTGGCGTTGTTTTACCAGTAAAAATTATCCTGATTAATAAAGTAAATCTAATACCACGGCAGGTGGACCTAGAGACGACCTAACCGCAATACCTTTTATGTGGCGTAAGCGTAACAAAGAGGAATCTATATATATATATTTTATATATATAGAAAGTCCACGTAAGAAGCATAGTGCGAGAAGTCAGAGTCAACCTAATGCGAAAAAAAGCAATAATTCCCGTTTGATTTATTCTATTTTACTTTGTTTATAAATTATTTCACATACATCCCATCTTGATGCACAAAGCTTACTAGTGCATATTGATCATATAGATCGATTATTATGCAAATGACCCTTATTGAAACAAATGCAACGCACAATCGTGTCCGCTACGTGTAATCGATGTGCAAAATTATGCAAACAAAAACACGTACTATAATTATACACTGAACACTAAGATTTACATACCCAACATAAACATACATTACAACCTTCAAAATATGTCCTACTATAATATATATATATATATAAATATATATTAATATATATAGTGTGTGTGAACTGAGCCTATGTGGTACTGTGTGTTGTGTGTGTAATTTCTTAAAATATTTTATATTAAACATTTTTTCTGAAAAAAATCGTTACTTATCGGTTACAAAAGTGATTAAAACAGTTTTTTTTAATTTTGAAGTATTATTTTTCTTATGAAAACTGTTACACGAGGAAAAATGATGTAGAGAAAGAACGTGACGCAGCGAAAGAGCGTGACGCAGCGAAAGAGGCGTGACAGCAGCCGAACGCATGGGATGCACGCTTTTGGATAAAACAATACTTCCAGTTGAATTCAAATTGATTTCAGTTTTTCTTCTTTGATGATTCCGGGATTTAAAAAACATTTACATCGAATTATCATTGACCCGCTCTGAGATTGATTTTTAATAACCCATCCGAATATGTGTCAACCATTTCAAGCCAGTGAAAAAGAGATAAAATATTTTCCTTTTAAAACAAAATATTATGTTTTCACACTCTCCTTTATCCACACACACACACACACACACACACACACACATATCTATATATATATATATATATATATATATATATATATATATATATGATATGTCGAGGTCTTTTCATGTGCGGTCGCATACGGAGAAAAATGTCCGGCGGTTAATATGCTGACATAGGGCGCGTGTCTGGATAGGGCGCGTACAAAGCAAAGATATGCGCTGACGCGATGCTGCCGTGATCACAACTGAACTACTTGTAGACATGGCCTTCTCTGGTGATAAGAAGTGGCAGTCACCATTAATATAATATACTCTTATATATCTTATATACAATATGACCTCTTATATAGATATCATAGGAAATTTTAAATTTCGACAGTTATAAAATCATCCCCTGATGTGGTGTTAAATAGAGACCGAAAGGCGTATAAGCGTCCTTGATATAATAAAATTCTATAATTTTGATTACACCTGATTCAAGTCCTGGAGAAGGTCTAATTAGACCAAACGTCTCATCGTCTTCACTAACCACAAAAACACCATTTCTATAACATCCCGGTATTCTCTTTTCTCCACACACACAATATAATATAATATCATCTTTTCATGTACATTTAAGTATGTATTATTCATCTAAAGTAGTAGACGTTGAAAATCGGTGAAGCGGATTCTAGAGCCACGAATGCTTCTAAGGATGGCCTTTGATTTCGATACGGGTTACCCGTTGGCGCCTTTTTGAACGTACTTGGAAATCATAATTTCTAACTTTTCCAATTGTGTGTTATAAATTTTTTCCACTGTTTTAGGAATAGTTAAATTAATATACACTGATTAGTGTAGTGGTGGCTGAAATTTTTTCATACATCTACCGCATTTCAATAACCAGACCTTAAAATTCATTTTTAATAATTGACTGTTGATTAAACAAATGGCGCGAAGAAAACTTTGAAGATTCTCATTAGAAAATAATGACCCGTCATTGTTTAAGAGTATTAAATACGGGTTTCTTGAAGGAGCTCTTATTCTCGCGTAGTTAGCGAAAATCGGAAACAAAGAAGGAAAACAGAACGCGAAGAGTAAATCAGACACTTGTATTAGATCTAATTACGATAAAAATATTGTTGCAACCATCTGAAGTGTGTGGCGAGACAAAACTTCCCTCTGAGCCCGAGAGGTAACTTTTCTTGGAAGTAATCGGGGTTTGATAACGTATAGGGGTAAATATCTTTTCGTCTGTTAGGAAAATGTTGATAGAGGACGTACAGGTCATACTTCCTTCAGTAAGTTGTTAATTTATGCTATGCTCTACCTCCTCCTTTTAACTTATGGCAGCATACAAGCACTTAGTAAGGGAGTCTGGTTGTAGAGTTCTAGAATGATAAGTGGGCCCTTGTTGGAAGCTCTGGTAATGAGAGCTTGGGTTTTACGTCTCTCCTCCTAATACTGCCCCGTTTCCTCCTATTCGCCGATAAGTGAAGCCTTTTTGGTTTTTGGCGCCAACATACAAGATGTTGGTGGAAACCCGCCTCCTAGTGGCAGGGGGAGATAATTGGTTAAATTACCTAATTTCCAATATTTTTGCACGCACTTTCTTGAAAATATCAGGGATCTTCCAGATAGCGGCGTAGAGCTGAAGAAATAAACAGCGGCCGAATTGACGTTTGTTTTACACATCAAACACTAAAGATTAGGACAACAGTTTCAAGAAAGATCAATTATTATATATATCACTTTAATAAACGATCCATATTGGGAATATGTACACTGATTTCGCCTCTGTGAATATTCACGGAAATGGCAATTCTCGGTTCATTTTGCCGCTAATATGAAAAGCTACTTCTCGTCAGTCATTCAAATCCTATGCAATTAACTATCCCTACATTTGAGTGGAAATATTGTGACTACCAAATTCTGCCCTAATGAGCAAGGAGGCTGGCACTTGGATCTGGGATTCCGCATAATACGCTGACGCGTAAACCAGCAAAGCATGTTGGTATTTAATGATAATGTTGAGTGATAACCTTCGCTGTTTAATGATCTCTCTCTCTTTCTCTCTTCTCTCTCTACCTTATACGACTAGTGACTAACTATATACCCTATATTATTACTATCTCTATAATATATTTATAACATATATAAAATATATATATCTAACTATCTCGCTCATTCTATGTTCCTGTTAATGTTTATTTATATATCTAACAGACAGCGTGTGTCAGCAAAAGCGTCACTATTTATATGCGCATATGGTGAAACTTATGCTAAATAAGACGGCAAAGGCTTGCAAATCGGTCGGAAAATGGTAATAAAAACTTACTTGTTCATTCGTAAATCCCTACATAAAAAAACTGAACCCTCATTTATTGTTTTTGCAATAAATGTGTAATATTTTCAATTAAATGTTTGTAAATAAGAACATATATTCAGTATATAAAAAAACGGGGGCAAAGAAAAATAAAAACATTTATTGCAAAAACACGGACATTAAAATGAGGGTTCAATTTAATTTTATGTAGGAATTACGAGGAACAAGCTTAAGGATTGGCCCGGAGAATTAGGGTGACCCAGAAAAAAAACCCACAAATTTTGCTAATAAAACTCTAATTTAAACTTAGGAGGTTTTGGGTTAGGGTTCTTCTTCTAGTGCTCCATGAACGTGACCAGAAGAGTCTTTCGCTGTCACACAACAGCAATTTGATTCAAACTTTCTTCTCTGGATATATCTGTGAAACATCAACATTAACAAGGGTTCCGGCTGAAGGGCCTCCTGAATCCAACTACCTCAATACTGATGTCCCCATCAAAGTCCGTAGGTGGCGCTTTCAATAGGCAAGCCAATTTGGTGATGGGTCGGCCGCGACATTAGTTAAGGATCTCGCATGCCAAACGATTGTGAGTGACAATAGCATTGGTTCTGGGATGTGGTCATGTGGATTGTGAGGTCTTTGTCCCCATGGGCAATAGACAGTAAGGTGGTTCCAGATTCAAGAGCACTTCGTATTGGGTGCGGGTCTTTCGAGTCCCTTTGCTTCCCCTGGTTTCTCATCTAGTTTTCTCAATTACGTGCCAGCTTCGGAACTTTTTTGTAAAATCTCTTTTTAAAATCCCTCCATTCGGTGAGGCAAAATGTTTGATTATATTAGAGAGGATTTAGGGTTAGATTAATGGGAAAATTAAATAATTTGGGGTTTGTTTCTGGGTTACCCTGTAACAGGTTTTAATTTTCCGACCCAATTTACCAAAGTTTCATTCCATAAAGACATCTGAAAATTATCCAAATCTTTATGTTCCTTATTAAATACAACAACATTAATATCAAGAAGTATCAGAAGTTCCAAGAAAGTAGATCAGAAGAATAGAGATGGAATAGCAGAGATGAATGGACAGCAGAGAAGAGAGACATCAGAGGAAGATAATACAATATAAGAAGTGAAACAGTTATGTAACACACGGAAAATACACAACTAAAGAATAAATGGTATTTCATTCGAATTGAAACTGAATGGTAAATTAATAGTGCTTGTAAAATTTAAGATATATTAACATATATTTGGATTTATAAAATGTGCGGAATTTTGATTATATAGTTTTAAATTCCCGTTAAGGCAATAATAATATGTAATAACATCCGTTTTAATGAGCATTACTCAATTAAAAAAACAACATCTAGCTATGTTGAGTTTAGAAGAAACTGTTTTAATATATATTTGGGAGGGTGTACTTACGTATGGACAGTGATATATATATATATATATATATATATAATTATATATATATATATATATATATATACTATATATCTAATATATATATAATATATATTATATAAGTAAAGAAATAACAAAAGACTAGAGATTTTGCATTATAGCCTATTTCGGGGAGGTTGGACAAATGTCTAATTTCTAAGAAAAAAAAAGTGTCTAATTCTAAGAAAAAAAAGTATTGAAGAAGTAGGATAAAATAAATAAAGTAAAATAATAATAAAATAAAATAAATTAAGGTTAGATAGGTACAGGAAGAATAAACAAAATAATAAAAAATGAACCTGTGGTTGCCCATTTTAGATAACATCTGAAATTCCTAACAAATTACTGACAAGTAGGTCAAATATCCGTGTATTACTTTACAGCTGAGCAGAGAGGACAATATAAACCAAAAATCTGGTTTATCTGATGAGCTGGGCGAAAATTAGGACAATAGGCTATAATTACAAAATCTCTAAGTCTTTTTGTTATTTCTTACTTATAAATTGCTTTCTGTGACTCCTCACAATAAGAGCACACACTGAGCTCTTCAAACTGCAACAGGTTGTTTAAAAAAACTCCTATGTCGTAAGGAAGATTTCTTCTCTGCGAACTTTTGGATATATATATATATATATATATATGATATATATATCATATATATATATATAAAGGATATGAAAACACCACAATGCTGTTAAAGTGAAAATATTTTGCTAGCATATTCATACCTAACAATTGAACAATATTCGTTTATAATCATCTCAGAGCTTGTTTTTACTCCGGAATCAACAAGGAGAGGAGCTGAAAATAATTTGAATTCAAAACGGAAACTTGATGTTCCAAAAAGACATGCGGTCTTAGTCCCTCGGTGAGTCCGAAGTTAAAAACAAGCCCTTGAAGATGATTTTTATAAATCAAAATATTGTTTCAATATTAGCTATGGATATGAATATAAATAATTTTCACTTAAACAGCATTGGTTCGTGCTTTTTATACCTCCTTTATCGTAGTACAATATACCGTTGGATCATTTCCTCCTCTTAACTATATAGTACTATATATATTATACTATATCATATATATATATATATTCATATATAATAATATATCAATATAAGGAGGAAAGAAGCAAAGAAAGATGAGGGAAAAAAAAGGAGAGGAAAAGGAAATAAGAAGAGAAATTATAACACACAGATAAAAACATAAGCACGTAATTTCGGAAAATAAACTCTGAGGTATGAAGCTCTTACTTCGAAATCAATAAGACATAAAAAAAACACATCTTTTTGTCTTTATTTTTTTAAACGGGCAATTGTTATTGCCTTCGAATTTTAATATTTATAATATATATATATATATATATATACTCTATATTTATTATATATATAAAAGATAAATCTAATGAGTCAGACGAACCTTCTATTAGTCAGATCTTTAGCCTTGAAGGAGCATTAGCGAAACTAATAGATAGGTTCGTCTCTGACTCATCGTTAGATTTTACTTTATTATCTTGCTCTACTTAGGGTATTCAGCACTTTTTACTTATTAGCTATGTCTCCTAGGCGGTTATACTGAATATATATATTATATATCTTATTATACACTAGCAAATATATGCACCCTTCCGGTTGCCAAGTTTTAAGTTTAATTTAATAAAATATGATTAAATTAGAAAGGCCTTAATGAAACTAAACAAGAATACAGATAAAAAATGATTGAAGATCAGAGGGAGTAAATAAAGATTTGAAAACAACGACGGCAGGTTATAGATCATAAAAATAGAACAATTTGATGACATTGAAATTTACTCTTCCATCACTCTCGTCTTTCACTTGTTATCTTTTTTCTAATTTAAGTATGGAAGTTAACAAGAGGAAGTAAAGAATTAAAATGACAGTTATTCTACTTGTTAATGGTTTTTCATTAAGCAGATATATAATGAAGAGCTTTTTGCTTATATTCATTTTAAAATAAAACCAACACATAGAAATCAATAATACTAAGACAATACTTTACAAATCGATTTTTATATTAATATTCAAATTAGCCTCCCGTTCACACTGTAAACCGCATTTGTGTATATATAAATATAATGCATGTTGTAAGGTATGTGGACACTAGTTACAGTACTAATAATGTAAAACAATTTTATTACATAAATTGAGTTTAGATAAATAAAATCATGCGGAGAATGTATGACTGTCAATTAACTAATGAGGGAAGAATTGTGACTTGAGTAGGAATATAGTTTCGGTTACAGACAGAAAAAAACACCAATCTCCATTATAATAAGATATATATATATAACATATAAATTGTTGTTCTTGCCAATTACTGTACCAATAGATTATTTTTTTGTTGGTACGACGTATCTTAGTCTTTTCTTTTTTCAAAGATTTTTTTTCTTCCCCGGTGATCCGTTGGTTAGTATATTTTACATTCAAACTATTTTGCTGTTTTTTTTTTCTCACCGCGCAGGCATTTACAAACACGCTGTATATATATAGTATATATATATATATTAGTATATTATATTATATATATATATATATATATACTACTATATATCCTGTGTTATGCTTTTATGTGAGATTTTTAACCGAAACATAATTTCTATGGACATTTTAGCATAAAATATTAATAAGTGATATCGATCGAGATTACTGTAATTTTCATATCTAAGTAAACTCAGAACGAAATTCAACAAGACATATATCATGCAAGCATTAATTCATTTACCGGTAATGCAACAGCAGACGGTTTTGTGCTAAACCTTCGTTTTGTGTTTGGTTCAGTCAACATCGATTTCTGCATGCGGCTTTAACGGCAATAGCAGAAAAAAAAAGCGTCTTCACGATGTGGAATGAAAGCACAAAATATGTCAACACAAAAGTGGCTCGCGCCTTTCTTCCTCATACAAATTAGCGGACAGGTTTAGCATTGGTAAACATGGATTCGAACATAATTCGTGTATTTGGAACTGTAAAATCAAAAGTATTAATATCTTTCATAGATTTGTAGGAAATTGATATTCATAACGTAATTCATTATATATGCCGGTAAGGAAGATGTACATTTTTTTGTTGTTATTTACTATGTACCTGTATTACATTATATATATATTATATATATATATATATATACTCTTATATATATATTATATATATATATATGGTATAACCACTACCAAATACTCTAATGTCGATGCACCGCAATCTAATTAAAACTAGATTCACAAGAAGCATGGGTCCATCAGCACCAAACACTCGTTCCTATTTTATTAAATATCCATTTGATAATCGTGTTATGTTTTGATGTTTTAAATCCCAAATGTAGCTAGCTAGCGTTGTTGCATTTTTTCGTGTAATATTCGGAAAGTGTGTTTGTGGTTTGTGAATCTAGTTTTAAATTTAGATTGCGTGCTCCTACATAATATTTGGTAGTGTAATGACCTTATATTATATATATATTATTTATTATATATATATATATATATATATATTATATATATATTATTGTAATACAGGTACAAGTAAATAACAACAAAAAAATGTACATCTTCCTTAACGGCAATATAATGATTTACTATGAATCATAATATTTCCCTCAAAATCTATGAAAATATTAAAATACTTTTGATACGTCCAAATACACGAATTATTTTCGAATCCATTTTTACTCAATCGCTAAACCTGCCGCTAATTTTATGAGGAAAAAGGCGTCCATCCACTTGTGTGTGAAATATTTATGTGACTTTTCATTCACACATCGTGTGAAGAACAGACTTTAAAATTATTTTACTGCTTTGTCGTTAAGCCGCATCAGAAATCGATTTGACTGAAAACCAACACAAACAAGTTTACACAAACCGTCTCCTGTTGCATTACCGGTAAATGAATATAATCTTGCATGATAATATGTCTTGTTGAATTTCGTTCTGACGTTACTTAGATATGAAATATTACATAATCTCGATCGATATCACTTATTATATTTTATGCTAAAATGTCCATAGAAATATGTTTCGGTTAAAAATCTCACCATAAAAGCATACAAATATATATATATATATATATATATATATATATATATATAATATATATATATATATATATATATAATTGTTGGTAAATCCTCGCGGTGAGGAAAAAAAAACAGCAAATAGTTTGAATGTAAAAATATACTACCAAACATCAACCGGGGAGAAAAAAATCTTTGAAAAAAAGAAAAAGACTAAGATAGTCGTACCAACAAAAAAATCTATTGGTACAGTATTGGCCAAAAGAAAAAACAATTTATATGTATATATATATATCTTATTTATAATGGAGATTGTGTGTTTTTCTGTCTGTAACCGAAACTATTATTCCTACTCAAGTCACAATTCTCTTAGTTATTGACATCACATTCTCCATGATTTTATTTTTATCTAAACCTCAATTATTAATAAAATTGTTTTACATTATTAATACTGTTAACTATGTCCACATACTTACAACATGCAATTATATTTATATATACAACAAAATAGCGGTTTACAGTGTGAACGGGAAGGCTAATTTGAATATTAATATTAAAAAATCGAATTTGATAAGTATGTGCTTAGTATTATTGATTTCTAATTGTTTGGTTTTATTTTAATGAATATAAGCAAAAATCTCTTCAATTATATATCTCTTAAATGAAATCCATTAACAAGATAAAATAACTGTCATTTTATTCTTTACTTCCTCTTTTAACTCCATACTTAAATTAGAAAAAATAACAATGAAAGACGAGAGTGATGGAAGAGTAAATTTCAATTGTTCTATTTTATCGACTATACCCCCTCTGTTTCAAATCTTTTATTATACTCCCTCTGATTCAAATCTTTTTATCTGTATTCTTGTTTAGTTTCATTAGCCTTTCTAATTTAATACAATATTTTATTACATTAAAACTTAAATACTTGCACCCGGAGGGTGCATATATTTGCTAGTGTATATAAGATATATATATATATATTCATATAACCGCTAGGAGAATAGCTAATAAGTAAAAAGTGCTCAATACCTAAGTAGAGCAAATAATAAAGATAAATCTAATGAGTCAGACGAACCTACTATTAGTTTCGCTTAATGCTCTTCAAGGCTAAGATCTGACTAATAGAAGGTTCGTCTGACTCATTAGATTTATCTTTATATATATATATATATATATATATATATATATATATATATATATTATAAAATATTAAAATTCGAAGGCAATACAATGCGTTTAAAAAATAAAGACAAAAAGATGTTTTTTTATGTCTTATTGATTTCGAAGTAAGAGCTTCATCCTCAGAGTTTATTTTCAGAAATTACGTGCTTATGTTTTTATCTGTGTGGTTATAATTTCTCTTCTTATTTCCTTTTCCTCTCCTTTTTTTCCTCTCTTTCTTCTTCTCCTCCTTTATGATATATATATATATATATATATATATATATAGTATATATATATATATATATATATATAGTTAAGAGGAAGGAAATGAATCCAACGGTATATGTATAGATAAAAGGATATAAAAGCACACAATGCTGTTTAAGTGAAAATATATTATATCATATTCATAGCTAATATTGAACAATATTTTGATTTATAAAAATCATCTTCAGGGCTTGTTTTTACTTCGGACTCAACGAGAGAGGAACTAAACGACCGCATGTCTTTTTGGAACATCAATGTTTTCGTTTGAATTCAATTATTTTCAGCTCCTCTCTTGTGATTCCGGAGTAAAAACAAGCTCTGAAGATGATTTTTATAAATCGAAATATTGTTCAATGTTAGGTATGAATATGATACAAAATATTTTCACTTTAACAGCATTGTGTGTTTCATATCCTTTATATTATATATATAATATATATATATATATATATATATATATATATATAATCCAAAGTCCAGAGAAGAAATCTTCCTTACGACATAGGAGTTTTTTTAAACAACCTGTTGCAGTTTGAGAGCTCAGTGTGTGCTCTTATTGTGAGAGTCACAGAGCAAATTTATAAGTAAAGAAATAACAAAAAGACTTAGAGATTTTGTATTATAGCCTATTGTCTAATTTTCCCAGCTCATCAGATGAAAACAGATTTTTGGTTTATATTGTCCTCTCTGCCTCAGCTGTAAAGTAATAACACGGATATTTGACTACTTGTCAGTAATTTGTTAGGAATTTCAGATGTTATCTAAATGGGCAACCACAGTTCATTTTTTATTAGTTTGTTTATTCTTCACATGTACCTATCTACCTTAATTTATTTATTTTATTATTATTTTACTTTATTTATTTTATCCTACTTCTTCACTCCTTTTTTTTCTTAGAATTAGACATTTTTTCTTTAGAATTAGACACTTTGTCTAACCTCCCCGAAATAGGCTATAATGCAAAATTCTCTAAGTCTTTGTTATTTCTTTACTATATATATATATATATATATATATATATATATATATATATATATATATATATATATATATATATATATATATATATATATATATCACTGTCCATACGTAAGTACACCCTCCAAATAATATATTAAAACAGTTATCTTCTAAACTCAACATAGCTAGATGTTGTTTTTTTAATTGAGTAATGCTCCATTAAAACGGATGTTATTACATATTATTAATTGCCAAACGGAATTTAAACTATCTAATCAAAATTCCGCACATTTTATAATCCAAATATATGTTAAATATATCTTAAATTTACAAGCACTATTAATGTTCCATTCAGTTTCAAATTCGAATGAAAATACATTTATTCTTTAAGTTTGTGTATTTTCCGTGTGTTACATAACTGTTTCACTTCTTATATTGTACTTATCTTCCATCTGATTGTCTCTCTTCTCTGCTGTCCATTCATCTCTGCTATTCCATCTCTATTCTTCTGATCTACTTTCTTGGAACTTCTTGATACTTCTTGATATTTATGTTTGTTGTATTTAATAAGGAACATAAAGATTTGGATAATTTTCAGATGTCTTTATGGATGAACTTGTAAATTGGTCGGAAAATTAAAACCTGTTACAGGGTAACCCAGAAAAAACAAACCCCAAATTATTTATTTTCCCATTAATCTAACCCTAAATCCCTACTCTAATATAATCAAACATTTGCCTCACCGATGGAGGGATTTAAGAGATACAAAGTTCCGAGCTGCACGTATTGAGAAACAACTAGATGAGAAACCAGGGGAGCAAAGGGACTCGAGACCCCACCCAATACGAAGTGCTCTTGAATCTGACCACCTTACTGGTTATGCCCAGGGGGACAAAGACCTCACAATCCACATGACCACATCCCAGAACCAAATGCTATTGTCACTCACAATCAGTTGGCATCGAGATCCTTAACTTAATGTCCGGCCGACCCATCACCAAATTTGGCTTGCCTATTGAAAGCGCCACCTATGCGGACTTTGATGGGGACATCAGTATTGAGGTAGTTGATCAGAGGCGCTGGCAGCCGGAACCCTTGTTATGTTGATGTTCACAGAATATATCCAGAGAAAGAAAGTTTGAATCAAATTGCTGTGTGTGTCACGAAAAGACTCTTCTGGTCACGTTCATGGAGCTATGAAGAAGAACCCTAACCCAAAACCTCCCTAGTTAAAATTAAGAGTTTTATTACAAAATTTGTGGGTTTTTTTTTTCTGGGTCACCCTAATTCTCCGGGCAATCCTTAACTTGTTCCTCGTAAATTCCTACAATAAAATAAATTGAACCCTCATTTTATGTCCGTGTTTTTGCAATAAATGTTTTATTTTTCTTGCCCCCGTTATTTTATAATACTGAATATATGTTCTTTATTTACAAACATTTATTGCAAACATATTTAAAACATTTATTGCAAAAACATAAAATGAGGGTTCAGTTTATTTTATTGTAGGGATTTACGATGAACAAGTTAAGGATTACCATTTTCCGACCGATTTGCAAGCTTTGCCGTCTTTATTTAGCATAAGTTCACCATCATGCGCAATATAAATAGTGACCTTGCTGACACACGACTGTCTGTTAGATATATAAATAAACATTACAGGAACATAGAATGAGCGAGATAGATAGATATATATATATATATATATATATATTAATATATATATATATATATATATATATATATATATATATAGAGAGAGAGAGAGGAGAGAGAGAAGAGATCATTACTAGCCAATATCACTCAGCATTATTCATTAAATACCACCATGCTTTGCTGGTTTACCGTCACTTATTGCGGAATCCCAGATCAAGATGCAGCCTCCTTGTTTAGCAGAATTTGGTAGTCACAATATTCCATCAATGTAGGGATAGTTAATTGACATAGGATTTGAATGAACTGACGAGATAGCTTTTCATTATACGGAAACTGAACGAGAATTGCATTTCCGTGATATTCACGAGCGAAATCAGTGTACATATTCCCAATATTGGATCGTTTATTAAGTGATATTATATAATATTGATTTTTTGAACTGTTGTCCTAATCTTTAGTGTTGTGTGTAAAAACACAACGTTTCGGCCGCTGTATTCTTCAGCCTTCCTCAGGTATTCTCTGAGAAGCGTCCTGATTATTTTAAGAAAGGCGTGCAAAAATATTGGAAATTATATAACCAATTATCTCCCCCTGCCACTAGGAGGCGGTTCACCAACATCGTATGTTGGCGCCAAAAACCAAAAACTTCACTTATCGCATAGCAGTATTGGAGGAGAGACGTAAAAACACCAAGCTCTCATTACCAAGCCCAAACCAGGGCCCACTTATCACAGAACTCTACAACCAGCTCCCTTCTAAGGCATTGTATCTGCATACGTTAAAGGTAGGTACAATAGCACACTTACTGAAGGACGAGAAACTACCGAGACCGAGCGTCTTATCAACATTTCCTACCGACGAAAAGATACCCTGTTATCACCATTACTCAAGAAAATTACTCTCTCAGATAAGTTTTGTTGCAAATACCATTAAGATTTGCAACAATTTTATGTAATTTTTGTCAATACAAGTGTCTGCATTTACTTTCGTGTTTGTTCCTTCTTTGTCCGACAATTTGCCTACAACTACGGAGAAATAAGAGCTCCTTCGAAACCCGTAAATACTCTTAAAAACAATGACGTCATTATTTCAATGAGATCTTCAAAAGTTCTTCGACGCCATGTTTAATCAACAGTCAAATTATTAAAAATGATTTCCTAGGTCTGGTTATTGAAATGCGTAGATGTAAAAAAAAATTCAGCCAAATAATATCAGTGATATTAATTTAAAATTCTATGGAAAAATTATAACATCAT
Source organism: Doryteuthis pealeii (assembly GCA_023376005.1). Taxonomy (NCBI): domain Eukaryota; kingdom Metazoa; phylum Mollusca; class Cephalopoda; order Myopsida; family Loliginidae; genus Doryteuthis; species Doryteuthis pealeii. Next base: position 29,696,301 of record CM042164.1, read on the forward strand.
TGGAAAGTAGAAATTATGTTCCAAGTAGTTCAAACGGCCAAACGGGTAACCCGTATCGATAATCAAAGCAATCCTTTGTATTGTGGAGAACACGTGGCTCTGAATCCCTTCAACCGATTTACAGTTATATCATTAATAATAATAATAATAATAATAATAAAATTATATATATATATATGTGTGTGTGTGTGGAGAAAGGTAGACAAACACGGGATGTTATAGAAAAAATGGATGTTTATTGTAGGTAGTAGTGAAGTCGATGTAACGTTTTTGGTCTATTAGACCTTCTTCAGGACTTTGGATAGTGTTCAAAAATAAGATGAATTTATTTTATCGACGCTTAACGTTTCGGTTTATTTAAACCAACACATGGATGTTTTATAAATGTCATTTATTTCCATATGTACCCTATATATATATATATATATATATAATATATATATATGGTGACTGCCACTTCTTCACAGAAGAAGGCCATTTCTACAAGTAGTTCAGTTGTGATCACGCAGATGGCTCAGGAGTCAAGTTTTGCTTTTAGCGCCCTAATCCACGCGCCCTATCACACCGCGGCCTTTTCTCGTATGCGACCGCATGATTAGAAGCCCAGCCCTCGACATATATATATATATATATATATATATATATATATTATATGTGTGTGTTGTGTGTGTGTGTGTGTTGTGTGGATAAAAGGGTGTGAAAAACATAATATTTGTTAAAAGGAAAATATTTTATCTCTTTTTCACTGCTGAAATTGACAACATTTCGATTTATTAAAAATCATCATCAGAGCGTAATGATAATTCGGATGTAAATGTTTTTAATCCGGAATCATCAAGAGAAAAACTGAAAATCATTTGAATTCAAACTGGAAGTATTGTTTATCCCAAAAAGCGTGCATCCCATGCGTTCGCTGCGTCACGCTCTTTCGCTGCGTCACGCTCTTTCGCTGCGTCACGTTCTTTCTCTACATCATTTTCCTTCGGTGTAACAGTTTTCATAAGAAAAATAAATACTTCAAATTAAAAAAAACCTGTTTTATCACATTTTGTAACCGATTAGTAACGGATTTTTTTCAGAAAAGAAATGTTTATATAAAATATTTTAAGAAATTACACACACACACACACACACACACACACACACACACATATATATAATATATATTATATATATATATTATATAATATACGGCACATATTTGAAGGTTGTATGTATGTTTTTTGTTGGGGTATGTATCTTAGTGTGTCAGTGTATTTAAGTACGTTTTTATGTTTGCATATGCACATCGATTACACGTAGCGGACACATTTGCGGTTGCATTTTTTATCAATAAGGTCATTGCATAATAATCGATCTATATGATCAATATTCACTAGTAAGCTTTGTGCATCAAGAATGGGGATGTATGTGAATAATATAAAACAAAGTAAAAATAGAATAAATCAAACGAATTATTTGCTTTTTTTCGCATTGGTTTACTGGATCCTTGATATGCCTACGTAACTTTCTATTCGTCTTTTTAGACTCCTCTTTGTATATACGCACATAAAAGGTATTGCTTAGGTCGTCTCTAGGTCCACCTGCCGTGGTATTAGATTTACTTTATAATCAGGATAATTTTACTGGTAAAAAACACGCCAGGAGATATTACCAAATGCGCTTACTCGTTCAAAAATTACGTTAAAGAACCACAAATATGAGACAACCGGAAAGAATTAAGTTGCTGCAGGAATTAATAGTCTGCTTGCTAATTGCAACGCAAAATGAGACAGGACACATCAACTTATACAGAGTATCGACAAAAGTAATACTTTCAAAAGAAAAACTATTTAAGTTATTGAACCTCAAGATACAGTTGTACAGAGTGATAGTTTTAATGTATTATTAAGGCTTGCAGAAGCACCACGTGTTATATTCTCAATCGCGGTGCTCAAATTTGTATTTCTTGAAAAAGCCTGACCTGCGTTTGATTAAACAAAACGAATTCTATTGCAATCATGCAAGGGATTTTAGAATATATTTCGGAAAATAATCGTTGACTAAACGAGCCATTTACAATTGTTACAAGGAATTAAAAATAAAAAAGATGTTTGCGTATGGATAAATACCTAGTGAGACTGGGGCGTTAGAATGCACCGACTGCACCTCTGAGGTAAGACTTCCCCAGTGGGGCCACCTGTTAGCTGTGGGTGGCGACCCGTGATGCTTAAGGATAGAGCCCTGGTGGATAATCAGTTCATGACCTGCAACACTCCACTTAGAACCTTACTTAGGCTAGACGGGCGGTCGGAGAGGCCCCCTCCGATCAATCGGCTGGGCACGTCAAGCCCTATCACCTATATTATATTCCCAACCCTATTGCCCTTATGGCAAGCCCCAACCCCTTTTTATCATATGGGTGCTAGAAGGCAGTGAATGAGGGTCTACATGTCCTGGAAATGACGTTAAACTCTATCTGATGGTGAGGTTCCAGTTCTGGAGGTTTGGGGAATGTGGAGCACCCCTTCATCAGCATTGCTCCCTGGTCCACTCTGACCCGGAATGGTAGTACCTGTTAAGTTCCCATCTATGGGTTAAATAGAAAAACATGACTTGATAAACAAAATTGTATTATGCATTAGGAATGAATTTATTTAACAGTTTTGTCGGCATTAAATGACCCAGCGAGGTTGATATCCCGTAAAACAAACCAAACCAATACCAAATCTAGTGAGACAATCAGTAATGAATAAAGATTGAAGCGTTTTCGTTTTAGTTACATACGCAGTGCATTGAAATAATGTCATACCACTCAGAGCATCCCTGCGTGGTATAATGGTTCGCAAGCTAATGTTGATTATCCATTTCTATTGAATAGCGAGTTGTGTCACATCCTACTTATGACGAATGGATTGGATAAAATAGCGTATACTGAATAACGAATTCGAGACGCTGAATAACCCATACTTGCGACCTTGTGTTATATCTTACTCGTGGCGAATGTGTTGGGTAAAAATAGCGTTTAATTGTAGTCTCGCAGATCAGTTACTACTGAATAGCGAGTTCAATACTCAGTGGATTACTCATACTTGTGATCTTTATGTCACAATACTCGAACGGGTTTTGATAAAAAGGCGTCCAATCCCAGTGTAAATGGTTCACAAGCTAGTCTTGCAGATCTATTGATACCGAATAGCGAGTTCAATACATGCTGAATGACCCATATTTATGACCTTGTGTCACATCAATCTCGTGGCGAACGGAGTTGTCTAAATATCTCTAAGGCTGTTTGAAAAAATGTGGAAACAGTTAAAATTGATGCTTTCTGAATTATGGGCCCAGGTACGCTCGGATCTTCTTCAATGGCGACGAGTCGAGTTACGAAATTTGGGAGACAAAGTTCCATGGGTATCTGAGAACCCTTCAGTTGCATGATATAATCGATGCACCATCGGACCAACCGGACGTCCCACTTTTCGTGGACAAAAATGCAACAATATATGCAGAATTAATCCGGTGCTTGGGTGACCGGAGTCTCTCAATCGTAATGCGCGAAGCGAGAGATGATGGCAGAAGGGCAATGGAGCATTTAAATAGGCGCTTTTGACATTTAGATAGTCTATTCGCAAGTTATATTCGACTGTAGGAAGCGCGTGGTGTAATGGTTAAAGTCATAGGAAATGGACTCGTCGCCCCGAGTTCAAATCCTGGACGTGGTAATTGCATTTCACTTAGCGTTAATACCCTTGGGAAAGGTATGAATCCTACTCTCTCCCCAGCTATGGGTAAATAGTAGGGCAGACTGGGCTCTTTAACCTTGGTTAGGCAACCGGTCTAGGAGAAGGAAAACTCTGAATTCAAACCTGTTAAACTCCGCTTAAGAAATTGACCTTGTGTCACATCCTGCTCGTGCGGAGGGGTTGGTAAATATATATATTCGACTGCCAACTGAATTAGAACTCGTATAGAGGTTAGGTTAGTCGCTGGAGAAAATGTATCAGTATAATGCGCATATCTGGGAAAATCCTTTTGCGACGAACCTTGCTTAATATTTACAGGTGCCATCTTCTTTGTATTTTAAATTGTAAACCCAACGACTCCCTATGATATTTTTATTTTTTGGTGCAGGTTTTAATTCAAACGTATCATTTTAAAGAATGTTGCATATTTCCTTTTGCATTGCGTGCCACCATTGTTGCGAATCTTGCGATTTTCATGCCTCAACATTGCTGGGTATGGTAGATAATAAGTAGCAATAGTCAAACATTTTTTAACTTGAAATTATCAGTTACAAAGAATCTGGTCTTTTTCTTTCACTTATAGGGTACCGTGGTTTTAATAATTGTTCAGTTTTACCAGTTGGCGATTAATATATTTAATATATATAATATATAATATATATTAATATTTTTAATAATATATTATTAAAGTAATACTTTGTATGATTTAATATACTGAAATCAATTAGAATAAAGTAAAAATAAGTAATCTTTTTTGTGTTCTTATTTAATTTCATTAGTCTTTCTAATTCAATATGATATTTCATTATATTAAAACTTGAATACTAGTGTCTGAAGTATGCATTTATTTGCTAGTCTACATAATAGACTGCATAAGTTCATAAAATCATGATTCATATACTATTTCTTATGTCTTTCAAAAACAAAAGCGACATCTCAATCATCGATGGCAAACTCCTAAACTCTGTAGAACAATTTAGATACTTAGGCAGTAACATCTCCTCCACAGAAAACGACGTTAATGCACGCATAGAAAGGCATGGGCCGCTATAAATAGATTATCTATCATATGGAGGTCAAATCTCACAGACAAGCTAAAGAGACAGTTCTTCCAGGCCGTTGTTAAGCCACTAAATTAGTGGACCAGTTTCACCAGTTGGCGGTTTATTCGCATAAACATGATCGGAATAAGTTGGCAAGACTAGCAAGTCACCGATTTTATCTGATTCCGGGGACTTAGCATAGGAATCAATGAATTTGACACATCTGATTTTTTTTAATAGTATCTGTTTCACAGAATTAAATGAGATATACTGAAATTTGTTTATCATATATCCTCCAAAAGGTTTTGAAAATGAAAAAAAAATTGTGTATGGAAACTTAAAAAAAACCTATATGGTTTGAAACAAATTGGGCTTTTAACACACACCTTAATCAGAAAATTCTCAAAAAAACGCTGTTATTTCAACGTTTAAACGCACAAAATAATCTTCACGTTGTGATTTATGAACGGAAATTCTTTACGTTTAAAAAAAAAGTTTCTGTGATGTCTAATTTACAGCTGCGTCTACTTTACGTTACAGCAATAATTTTCAAGTGTTTCTTTGCAAATGTGTGTAACTTGAATGGCAATATCTTGAATAGATTTTCTAAAAATATCCACAATCTTGTTTTTTAATGTATTTACGCAAAGCAAGAAGATAAAGAAGTATGTTGCTTTTCTATAGTCTCATTCTTTGTCGATTCACTTGGTCAAGCGATCCATTAACTTCAGTATTCCATCCAAGAAGAAAATGTTCGGTCTGTCGTGCAACTATTCAGGCATTGTTTCTTTCACATCTTCATACATGCATCACGCTTCTCCAGATGCTTTTCCGCCCTGTCGGCTGGGGCGTTAGAATGCACCGCGCTCCACCTTTGCAGAGGGGTAAGACTCCCCCAATGGGCCACCTGTTGGCCGTGGGTGGCAACCCGTGATGCTTAAGGATAGAGCCCAAGGGGATGAGCAGTCCATGACTTGCAATACTCCACTTTGGCCCTATTTTGGGCTAGACGGGCGGTCGGAGATGCCCCCTCTTATCAATCGGCTGGTCACGTCAAGCCCTAGCACCATATGATTCCCAACCTATTGCCCTTATTGCAACCCTTTTTTATCATTGGGTGCTAGAAGGCGGTGACCGAGGTCTACATGTCCTGGGAATGATGTTAAATTCTATCTGATGGTGAGGTTTCCAGTTTTGAGGTTGGGAATTGTGGAAGCACCCCTTCATCACCATTGCTCCATGGTCCACTCTGACTCGGAGTGGTAGTACCTGTTAGGGTCCCATCTATGGGTTAAATAGAAAAACATGAGTTGATAAACAAAATTGTATTATGCATAAAGAATGAATTTATTTCACAGCTTTGTCGACATTAAATGACCCACTGAGGTTGATATGCCGTAAAACAAAACAAACCAAACCAAACCGGATGCTTTTAAATTACTCTGTTCCCTCATACCTATTTCTACGCGGTTGTGCACTATCTCCGTATTGTGCTTCTGATGAATTTCAACCTTTGACACTTTTCCCAAGCAGAAAGATCGAGTCAAAGCTTTTCATTCTTCCTGATTGCATACTGCTAGTGGAGTGACCATGTTTACACTTTAAAGACAGCAAGCAAAATGACACTTAAACTTCGACTACCAACTATAGTACCAACTATAACCTTGGATGCGTAGAACGTAGAGTGAAAATAATAAAGAATATGTTGTGGTGAAAGTACGGTCATTTTTTTACTCTCTTTACAACTATTAAACAGGACAAATGTCTCCAATCTATTTTCTTTTCGATACTTTCGAGTTGACGGGCCAATCTTATAACATTGGGGGCGGGTTTTTTTAATGAATGCAACGACATTTTTCTAAGTACTTTCAGAACGACAAAGTTCCATATACAGGGGATAAGATATAATTGAGCCATTTGTTCTATTTGTACACAGAAATGTGAGAGAATCTCTCTCTCTCTCTCTCTCTCTCTCTATATATATATATATATATATATATATATATATATAGAGAGAGAGAGAGAGAGAGAGAGAGAGAGAGAGAGAGAGAGAGAGGTTCTCTCACATTTCTGTGTACAAATAGAACAACTGGTTCACATATATCTTATCCCCTGTATATGGAACTTTGTCGTTCTGAAAGTACTTGGAACAATTTCGTTGCATTATATATATATATATATATATATATATATATATATATATATATATATATAAAGTTAAACCTAATGTCAGATACACCTACTAATAATTTCGCTTAGTAGCTCATCAGTGCAAGAATCTGACTAAAAAGACTTGCAGCAACAGTACTTTTATTACAAAAAGTGGTCCCACCGTGGTCCAAACAAATTAACATAAAAAGACCCAATAAACAAATAAATAAAGAAAAAAAAACATTTACACTTTTTATTTTTTATTTCATATTCTTGATTCATTTAATTTTCCTATTTTTATCTTTTTCCTATTCTATGTCCTAAATCCCCCCACCCATCTAATTTCTCGCAATCATGTATTCTATCGTCACAGTCCCTCCCAATAAATGAAAAGCCAGCATACCAACGACAGTCCGTATTCCGGTCCTTTATTATAGGGATTCGCCCCTCTGATTTCAACAAGGGATACGGAGTTTGCCCCTATTTTAGCGAACCCCGACATTATATATAATTAACTATACACTTTTACATATAATTTGCACATCGATTTCAATTTGCAATAGTCGTTTAGTGTCCTGATATTGCCATCTTCTCCACTAATTAAATATTGTATCATTGAATTCAAGCTTCGTTACTGGATGCGTTTAAATTGGCTGGGAAGTAGTGGATGCAGCAAACATGACACAATTAAACTGCATGTTCGTTTGACACTCTCACAAAAATTACAAAAATTAACTGGTGTTATCACAAGGTATTGATGGCACGCTCTCGGTTAGAGGTAATGATACGTAATCATCTAATGAAGGCTTTTTTTTTGTCGGGCGAACAAAGACTCCCAGTTGCAAATGGTACTGGAAATGCCTTTATTCTCTGATTTAGAAATGTTTAATTGATTTGCTCTTATAAAAAATCTCGCTATGATATGACGGTTACATGCAAACATAGTGAGAAATTTAGTAAAGATAATTCTTATTTCCATATTTCATAGATGTCTTTGTTAACAGATATAAACTTCTTTGCTCCAGTGTCATGATTAATATATGTAAAGGTCTGTGGATACATTCATGCACTGTTAAAATATTCGTTTTATAACTGCAAAAATTGTAAAAGATTCTATCTTTGAAATGGACAACAATTTTAACATGTTATCATTTCAAATATTTTATTACTATTTGGAGAACATTTTCTCAGCTTTTGAATGATAAACCTAAGGATATTTGATTTTTTTTCTCTTTCATGAGTTCATACTTTATATTTGTTTAAATATTGTTATCTTAACGAAAATTACTAATTCAAATAAAGCTAGAAATTCTTATCACATATATAAAAAGAAATGGTATTTCGTGTTTCTATTACTATCCTTCACGTCCTCAAATCCTGCCTTAATTTGGCGAGAATCAAGTGTTTGTACATACACAATTTGCTGTATTCGCCAAAAAGATTCTGCTCTAAAACTTTCGAGACTGCAGATAAAAACATATCAGGAATACCTACTGAATCAACAAGAGTGCTGTCTCGACACCTAGACATCATGCCTTTAAATTATTCAGCTGTTCGAAATTTTAAATTAAAAACATATTCACTCAAGATACTTCTGATTCATATAAACTATGTTTGTAAAATTGCAACGATTTCACTGTCAGAAATTTTTCAGAACTCTATTTCTCTGCAGTATCAGTTATTTAAAGAACACTATATTGTTGATTTAGCAGTACAAATAAATACTGGGATTACATTTTATGAAAATCGTCACATTTAATAAGCAATGATCATGTTAAATGCATTATGTCTAGACAGTTGTCTAGATGTCTGTACATCAACCCTTTATTACATAAGTTCATCAGCTTCGCACACTGTAACACTATGGTTATGACATATAACCATTGTGTTCGATTGATGATTTGTTAGGAAAAATTTATGACCAGCGGAAAAGTTTAAATGCTGATTCAGCAAATACGCGTAGATAGATTTGATTGGATGATTGGAATCATGACGTGGCGAAGGGAAGAGTGAGAGGTGATAGTTAGATGTTAGTAAGGAAGTTTTTAGTCTGGTCGTTGACGGGTGAAGACGGAAGCATTAGACTGGTCGTCCACGGATGAAAATGGGCCAAGGCCCCGATCTTCCCATTGCGGTGATCATAGATGAAGATAAAATAAATAATTACTTGATCAAGTCACAAAATGGATGTCTTGTCTTTTGTAATTCCTTTTATTTTGACCAAATCAGCCTAAGCTAGAAGCACAATCAGAAGAAGCCGGCGGACATGCCAGAAGCTCTGCAAGTAAGTCTAATCCCTCTCTAATATATTTGATAATAAGTCTCTCCCTCCCTAAAGAATGTTCTTACCAAAGAATACTCACTCTTGCCAGTGCGTATGTGACACGTATCACATTTGGTGCTATGGACAACATAGTATCAGTGGGGTACGTATGCGAAGCATATAGGCTCACATTCCTCATACGTTCACAGTGGGTACCGAGCCAGGACCTGATAGTGATCACATGGGGTGTGTAAACCTGATAGTTTTACAACACGTCTTCGTTTAAACTTACAATCTTAAAAGATTCATTTTCGGTACTTTTTGATCACATCACGTATATAAAGAAATAGTGTGTGTGTGTGTGTGTGTGTGTGTGTGTGTGTGTGTGATCGCGCATGTGTGTTTTGTGTGTGTGTCAGAGAAGATTATATTGATAATAATGTCGATGCCTACATAAATTAAAAGAATTACATCTATGTAAGTGCGTATGTGTATACGTATATCTCTGTGGAAATATAAGCATCACATTAATATATATATATATATATATTTTATATATATATATATTAAAATCCTTTGGCATTAGATATGTGCAGGCTTTATATGCCTGAGCATTTCCTTGTGTCTTTAGTATGTAGTGGCATATCTCTTTTATAACGCATAAATTGAATTTCATATGCACGTACATAAACGTAGAAGCCTAGTGTTTTATGTATGACATAACTTAGTGTTATAATGATGCGTATGTAAATGTGTTCATGAATGTAGACACTTAGTTAGACATGTGTGAGCATGGAGACTGATATATATTTCGATAGGCGTTTATAATTAAAAATTGTCCTTTGCCATCAAAAATGGAGACAAAGCGATATCACTTCGGAATTAATAATACGTTTAAATTAGACGGAATGATTCCTAATCAATATAATTTCAAATAGGCCTTTGCAAGAAATTCTAGCTTAATTTCAAATATTGTGCGGAGGGTCTCCGCCATGAAGTTTGAAGGAAAAGACGATGAGAAACGTTGTTTATTGTATTGTCTATTAATTAGCTAAATTGACGTGTGACCGTTTTGTCCCCATTTTAATAAACCCGCGCTTTTGTAAAATTTGCAGCACGTTCTCGCATACCGTGTGAAATTGATTTACTTCTTCTTCTTCTTCTTCTTCTTCTTCTTCTTCTTCTTCTTCTTCTTCTTCTTCTTCTTCTTCTTCTTCTTCTTCTTCTCATGAACACTTAATAATGTTTATGAAATAGCTCTCATATTCGAGTTAACTAATGGTTATTGTAAAGGCAATGTCACAGTAAAATGTTTTGGCTGCGTATAAATCTTCTAAATTATTATTATCATTATCATATTTTAACGGTTTTTTCACACCAGTAGTAACTAGGGGTTATCACTGAAGACTCAGTGAAGACATGTGTCCTCAGTGCTCCCAGGCTTTTCTAAGAATGCTAGCTCATCTAAAATTCTTTCGTTTGTTGGCAATATCATCATTATAAACAATATAATCAATATAAAAAAAACAAAGAGTAAAACAACAAAATCTACAAAACAAAAAGGGAAGGAAAAACAAAAACATGGATACGACACACTGGTGAGATTGAACACTAGATGAATTGGACGTGTCTAAGAAGAGGAAACATTAATTGAGAAACTGCATCAATTTTAATATCAATGCATAATAAGGGTGTAAGGTTCAAGTGTTACATAATCTATGCGGTTGCAAAAGATTATTGTCAATTCCCTGTATTTTTTTTAAAGGGATAGCCCTTTTTCATATCACGGCGGGACTTTCCCTTTCCATAGAATATTACAGAAAACCCGCGAAATACGTGAAGTCACGTGGGACCTGTTGGTCCTCAATTTCAGTTGGACTAGCAGCGGAGAGATGTACATCCTTAACTGGGACTCACCTGCACACCGCGCGCTATGTTTTAGTTACATGAAATGTTTAGTTAAGTAGTAAATAAAAGCTTACGAAAATAACACGGTTTTGTGGTTTGGTGAAATGTCTTGGGTAACAAGACTGATCTAGAAGAAGAAGAAAATGAGTTAAGTCCGACCGACCACCAAGACGAAGTCAGACGCTTAGAAGAATACCTAAGATAGAAAGAAAAATGAACAGCAGAAGAATAGAAGAAAGTAAAGAAGGGTATACAACACAAGGTTATATGTATATATAACAGGTTGAAACGAACAACTCAAACGCGAGTGTTGAGCATAAAACAATGGACTTTAATAAAAGCACATGGAGAGACATTTACGACATGAAGTACATATACATGAAACAAGATACATAGTAGATAATATACGCATACTAGATACATAAGAAGAGTTACATAGAAGATATGTTTAGTTATGGAGAATCCATAGACTAAGGTCACTTACTAGTATCTGTAATTGGGCCGAAACCCCCACATGAGAAGGTGAAAGACATAAATGTCTAACCCATTTAGTCACGTCCAGGGAGCAAGGGAGAGAGAGAGAGAGAGAGAGAGAGAGAGAGAGAGAGAGAGAGAGAGAGAGAGAGAGAGAGAGAGAGAAGGTGGTCAAACCGGGAACCAAGAGGGAAGATAACTCTTCCAGATCCAAGGGAAGACAATCCAACAAGGGCATAAGGAGCAATTGTGTTTAAGGGAAAATTTGATAATACGCAACAGAATAGCAAATGTAGCTTATGTGGAGATGAGAGATTAATCACAAAATAAGCAAAGGCAGTAAACTGGTACATTAGAATATAATGGCAGACAAGTCTGGGCGGGAAAGACTCAAGTTTGGTCGTTCTAACAGTTGGTATATGCACAAATAGATGTGTTCAGGGGAATGAGACATATAAGATTATCTGGGACATTGAAATACAAACGGATAAACGAATTCCAACAATTGTTAACGACAAAAAAATTTTATCTTTTAAATTTTGCCTTAAGACTTCAGTGAAATTGACAAAGTCGTCACATACCTGGAGCTTGCCAGAGAGATGAAAAGGCTGTGGAACAAGAAGATGAAAGTGATAAGAATCGTTTTTGGGGACCAATGGAACACTCCCAAAGAACCTAGAAAAAAGAATCGAAGAACTGGAGAATAAATGAAGAATTGGAACTACGAAGACCACAGTAGAACTAAAGTCGTCTGATGTACTGAGACGAGTTTGGAGACATTAAGGGACTCCTGTGAAAGAATATCAATTAGAGCTGACTAGCAAAAAAAAAAAACACCCTCCAAGCAGTGTAAAAATCAAATTTTGAAAGATATTGCTAGAGGGGGAATTGAAAATACAATTCTAATGGATTTGTAACATAAGTAAAATCATCATATTTATAAAAGGAGTAAAAAATAAAACAATTTCAAATGGAAACTTAGTTCTATCCTCTTTGAATGGTCTAAAAATTTAAGATAATATTAATCTTTTGCACGTTTCTCTAGCAAACGAAATGTAAATTCCTTTCACCGTCAGCACAGTCTCTACCAACTGAGCACGTTACTCTCACTTCCTGACACCCCAAACACAGCAGTCGACGAATTTCCCTTCTCGTCCAAAACTCGCTTTCTTCCTCTCTCGCCGTATCAGCCACTGTCCGTTTTATCCATCCTTGCTCGGCTAGCCTTTATGCAAATTCCGACATGTCTCATCCGGGTCTCTGCCAACAGCATTTCAGCGACGAGGAGGTGGCGAGTTCAGATATCCGTGGCCACTCGCCACACTCCTCCCCCTTGCACAGGCCAAACATGTCCGGACGCGCTTTGTTTGTGGGGGCTCAATTTCGCCACATATCCACTCAAATATAAAGTTTGCGTGCATCTATTATCAATTAAATAATTATTTTGAATATTATATAATAATTTTGGTTTGTTTGGTTTGGTTTGTTTTGTTTTACGGCATATCAACCTCAGTGGGTCATTTAATGCCATTAAAGTTTTGAAATAAATCAATTCTTAATGGATAATACATTTTTTTTATAAATACATTTTTCTATTTAACCCATAGATGGGGCCCTAACAGGTACTACCACTCCGGGTCAGAGTGGACCAGGGAGCAATGGTGATGAAGGGTTGCTCCACATTCCCCAAACCTCCAAAACTGGAACCTCACCATCAGATAGAGTTTAACGTCATTCCCAGGACATGTAGACCCGCAGCCACCGCCTTCTAGCACCCATATGATAAAAAGGGGTTGGGGCTTGCCATAAGGGCAACAGGGTTTGGAAAATCATATAGGTGCTAGGGCTTGATGTGACCAGCCGATTGATAAATTCCCATGATAATAATAAGCTGAAAGGTCACCGTTTTGTCAGCGAGGATGAGATTTAGAATCTAAATTATACTAATTGGTTATACTAATCGACTTTTCTAAAAAGCAGGATTCCAAAACACTGCATGATAAAAGTTAACTTTTTTGATGGGGTTGTTGGTGGAATTTAAATAAGTTGATTGCAACATGTACATTCGCATTCGTCATCTCTAAAATGAGAAAGCCATCAAGATTGCTCGTCTTATTACATTTTAGCGTTGATATTTAGAGAATTTTCACGCGATTCGTAACAGATGATGTCGTTGTACAATACTCATGTTTATAATTCATCCTTGAAACCTATGAAAACGCAATGTTTTTTCTTCTCCTATCATTGACATTGCATTCTTTATTCATCAGCACACGCTTCGTAAATAATACCGTTATCAGAATAATCTCATCGATATTATTGTGATCGTTTTTCTGTCCTCGTTAGAGGGAATGCACTCATTGCTTCTGTCATTTTTGTTAAGTGCATTTCTTCCATTAAAGAAAATGGTGCCGTGATGGCAATGTGCCCGGCGGGATTATGATAAGATTGGCGCTACAGTGGGGCATAATGTGGAGATCACACGACTGCAGCTGACTTATTCACCTATATAATGGGAACGTTGAAGATTTAAAAGGGGGATAAGAAACAGTGATATTTACGTTATATGAGGTTATATGAGCCAGATACCAGAAATATAGGGATCAAAGAGATAGACCTATTATGATAAAAGAAGAAGAAGAAGAAAGAAGAAGAAGAAGAAGAAGAAGAAGAAGAAGAAGAAGAAGAAGAAGAAAGAAGAAGAGAAGAATGTCACTTGAATTGAGATTAAAGGTTATTGTGATATTTATGATAGAAGAAGAAGAAGAAGAAGAGAAGAAGAGAAGAAAGAAGAAGAAGAAGAAGAAGAAAGAAGAAGAAAGAAAGAAGAAGAAAAGAAGAAGAAGAACAACAACAACAACAGGAATAATAATAATAATAATAATAATAATAATAATAAAGAAGAAGAAGAAGAAGAAGAAGAAGAAGAAGGAGAAGAAATGTCACTTGAATAGAGATTAAAGGTTATTATGATATTATGATAGAAGAAGAAGAGAGAAGAAGAAGAAGAAGAAGAAGAAGAAACAACAACAACAACAACAACAACAATAGGAATAATAATAATAATAATAATAATAAATAATAATAATAATAATAATAATAATAATAATAAGAAGAAGAAGAAGAAGAAGAAGAAGAAGAAGAAATGTCACTTGAATAGAGTTTAAAGATTAAAATGTCATGGGTAAAGGACATGAGCTACGATTGCAAAGAAGATACCTGAAACAAGAAAATTATTTTACCCTAGAAAAATGCGTAATTTATAAATAAATAGTATTTAATATTAATGAAATGTTATTTAAAAGAAAGAGCCCTGGGTATGACACCATACTGTATCTGATAGTGAGGGTCGTTCTTGCAGATGTGGGTAGAGAATAAAACCCTTTTGTTGCCATTACTCCCAGGTTCATTCTTACTCGGAGTGTTAGTATGTACTGACATATCTACATTAGTGTCTCATATACTTCCCAAAATTGATATGACAGAATCTTTTTTAAAAATGATTCTTATTAGGAATAAAAAATGATGATATTTTTAGGCCACAGCCTCCGATATATTTTTGGAGAGTTAAATAATTATTTTTAAATAGAATCCAGAAAGCTGTGCCGAAAATCAGGTTCTGAGTATGCTTTCTTCTAGAATAAAAATAAAACTTTAAAAAAAGGTTATTTTATTTTTAAATTCAATTATATCCAGGAATACATTATTATCATTAGTAGTAGTAGTTTTAATAACATTTTTATTGGCATTTCAGTCTCGGAAGACTATAAAATAATGTTTGTGCCCCTGAAGTTACAGCGCTTCCTGTGACTGTAAAGTCAAATGTTAGAAAAACATTATCGACCTCAGATATCGCGTGTGAAGGCTGCCCCTGAAGATACTGAGGAGACTTACTGTCACACAGCCTCCAGTGAACCAGCGGCTACGGCAGGTGGTAAAACCCCATAATAGTTATAATAGCAGCTGTCACTCAGTCTCTTGTGAACCACCACTTCTGCTGGTGTGAAGAACCTTAAAAACAAGCAAAAAAATACAAATATGCTGTATGTTTAAAAGATAAAATTAAAAAAGTGACAAGTGAAAATGAAGTTTGACGTTAAATAAAAATAAATATAAGAGAATATATTATCATTGGAGAGAGAGGAAATTGGTTGAAAGATAAGAGAAACAGAGTGTAGAAATAAGAGAAATCAATCTTTAACATAAAAAAACGAAAATAAATCCAAAAGACGTGATGAGAAGGAAACCACGAAAATATGACATTTTGTGTGATAAATTGAGATATATCAATACACGATGACAGGCTGAAAATGTAATAGACCAAAGACTTCATATGATGACGTTATATCTGTTGTTGACATACTTTTTAGCAACACGATCCAAGCACAAGATTGGAGGCCGTGGTGTAATGGTTAGAGTAGTAGAAAATGGACTCGTCGACCTGAGTTCAAATCCTCGACGAAGCTACAGTCCACAGAAGATTCCATAGCGAAGTGGCTAATGTGGTAGCCTGCGACATCACAGTACGCGATTTCAAACTCCAGTCTCGTTATGTTTTTCACTTTCGGTCATACTATTAAGGAAAGTTAAGAACTCTCTCATCCCCCAGCTATGTATTAAATAGTACCACTACTCTTTTTTTATTAGTATAGTTTTTGCATTGAATAATCCACGAATGTTGATAAACATTTGTTGAGAAATGTTGGTGTATATAAAGTGTGTGCTAGATCGTCGCCCATACTTATAGACTAGGCAAGATCATGTGATGTATTTCTTGGCCAATCACTGGCAGTACTCTGAGGCTGATACCATACTTAACCGACCCTACTGATCATAATTACTGTGCCGTTCATCGAGGACGGACATAAGATTAAATCACTGGACCTTTACCAATACGCAGAATAGGACTTATACGATCACCAAAGGATTCCATAACATAGGACTTTCTTTTAGCCCTTTTCAACTGGGCAATGATAGCAATTAAAAACTTTACTACATTAAACAAAGAAAACAAACCAAATACATATTATTGGTTTGGTTTGATTTTGTTTTACGGCATATCAATCTCATTGGGTCATTTAATGCTGATAAAGTTTTGAAATAAATCAATTCTTAATGGATAATACAATTTTGTTTATCAACTCATGTTTTTCTATTTGACCCATAGATGGGACCCTAACAGGTACTACCACTCCGGGTCAGAGTGGACGAGTGAGCAATGGTAATGAAGGGGTGCACCACATTCCCCAAACCTCCAAAACTGGAACCTCACCATCAGATAGAGTTTAACGTCATTCCCAGGACATGTAGACCCGCAGCCTCCGCCTTCTAGCACCCATATGATAAAAAGGGTTTGGGGCTTGACATAAGGGCAATAGGGTTGGGAAAATAATATAGGTGCTAGGGCTTGACGTGACCAGCTGATTGATCGGAGGGGGCCTCTCCGACCGCCCGTCTAGCCCAAGATAGGGCCACAGTGGAGTATTGCATGTCATGAACTGCTCATCCACCAGGGTTCTATCCTTAAGCATCACGTGTCGGTACCCACGGCCAGCAGGTGGCCCTACTGGGGGAGTCCTACCCTTCTGCAGAGGTGCAGTCGGTACATTCTAACGCCGCAGCCGACAGGGCGGCCAAATACATATTAATGTTAAGGATTACCTAAATATTGATAATAGACACATGAGGGGACGATTCCAAATTTTATCTTATTTGGGCCATTACCTTCATAATCTAAGGAAAGAAAAAGTTAAATCAAATAAGTACATTATGCCAGTATACTTCTATGTTGAATACAAACTAAAAATATAGAATCACTTATGAAACATGCTGATTATAGAGTATTTGCCAAAGAACACCCAAATTTAACTTATTTCAATATTCATGATGGTAAAACGCCGTCGGGGAGGCCCAAACTCGGTATCAGCCAATCAGCGAGGGAGTCTATCCCCTTTTCTCTAGCGCTAGACCAAGGAGATTGTTTTTTGCATATGAGGTGGAGCGCCACACCTACCATCAAATCCTTACTTTACCGCAGAGATCCTTTTGCTACTCGTACACTGAGTTGGCGAGGGCCGGTATCGAACTAGGAACATTATGGTTTCTGCCGAACGGTCTACCGACTGAGCTAAACCAGCCCGAGAGAGAGAGGAGAGAGAGAGAGAGAGAGAGAGAGAAATAGAGAGATGAGAGAAGAGAGAGAGAGAGAGTTCATGATAGTAAGTAAAGTAAAGTTGTCGGGGTGCCTAATGTCGGTATCAGCCAATCAGCGAGGGCGTCTATCCCCTTTTCACTAGCGCCAGACCAAGGAGATTGTTATTTGCGTCTGAGGTGGAGCGCCACACCTACCATCAGCTCCTTACTTTACTGCACACATCCCTGTGTGCTACTCATATGCTGAGTTGGCGAGGACCAGGATCGAACTAGGAACCTTGTGTTTCTAGCCGAACGCTCTACCGACTGAGCTAAACCGGCCCCAGAGAGAGAGAGAGAGAGAGAGAGAGAGAGAGAGAGAGAGAGAGAGAGAGAGTAATCCTAACCATATTTTCGATATTCCATAGCCATTTGTCTAATTTCATTTTTTATTAATCCATTAGAATTTTTTTCGCACACACTTGCATATAAACGTTTGTTTGCATATCAACCTTTGGGTTATTTTATGGATAGACTACTAAAAGGCCTTTGATATGGTCGCGCGAACTTGGATGCTTGAATGACTGACAATGTACAAAATATCCATCACAGTTATAATCTTCATCACGAAAGCAATAGAAAACTAAAGAGTTTAATTAACAACAGCAAGACAATCCTTACAGAGATGAAAATCCATATAGGTATTTTCCAGGGAAACTCACTATCGACACTCCTCACTAAGATTTCTAGTTACTATACATTTATTTGACTAAAATCTTCGTATAGTTTCATCGACATTCAATTGATATTCCTCTGTCAGACAATCTGTTAGTTTAAGTTTTACGATTATTGCCTAGACGATCTCATGGAAATATTTAACAAAGCAGATGATCAAGAAAAACTTGCTTTTAAAAATCAATATCATAGTTTGTTAATCAAATCTGCACTACTTGGGCTGTTGCTAGCAATGACTATACTATTGCGTTAAATTCATTATTTCATCTTGGATTGGTGGAATAGTTTAATTTAAATATGGTACTATCTATGGGTCTGATTGATCAGTTTAAAAATGATTCGTATTCGATAGGCATTCTTGCTACCATATGACTGGTAATAAACCATTTGTATTAAGAAGAGTAATCGATTCTATAATTGTTTAATAATATTGTTAGTAGTAACTTGAAATACAAACGTATAAACAACTGACGATCCAATAGTATTAATAAAAAATAAAAACATATTTTCCAGGGAAACTTACTATCGCAACTTTATTTATTATAGCAATGATTACCACTCAATTACATTCTTAGTAAATATACAGTGGGCTACAAATTTACAAAATCACCGGAAAAGATAAAGTAGCATATGTATATGGGCGAGTTGAAAATATTTTCCATAAACAAAAAAGAGCTAAAAACTCTAATGCAAACTATAAGAATATATAAAAAATGTTGTTCTGGTTCCAACGGGAGAAAATTCAATATTTTATAAAAAAAAAGGTCCGCAAAAGTGTATTATGTTTCAGAAAAACATTTTTTATTCTTTTTATCTTACATATGCAACACGTGTTTCAGATCTTCTGGTATCTTCTTCAGGCTTTGATTAATAATATGAAAATGAATTCTTACATGCGTGTAATATATATAATATATATATATATATATTAATATATATATATATATATATATATGAGTATTTCACTTCCCGCTTCCTGTTTGGTGGGAGTGGAATATAAAGGAATTTCATTCTAACATTAGTCTTTTAAACCGGTGGTTTGTTTCTGGGTGGCTTGGTAAATAATTTCATTAACTGGCGTTTATTACTCTTTTATAGTTCATCAGCTGTTCATTTGATATTGTTAGGTGTGTGTGTTTTGAAATTTGTTTTTTGTTCTAGAGAATTTCTGTGTTTTTCACTTAAGTCTATACTTTTTTAAAAAAAATTCTATAAGAACTTATATATAGCCAGGAAATAGGAATGGAAATTGGGATTTGAAAAATGGTCTATGCTGATAAATGAGAAAGGAGAAACCAGAGGAAACACCTAATGCAATAAACCAATGAAATCACGAATAAATTATAACACTAGGATTAAAGTACATTTTGAAGCCCCTTGAGAATACTGGAAAGGGGACACCATCAAACAAACAGAAATGAAAGAAAACATAAGAAAAGAGTATCCTTAGAAGAATTTAAAAATATTTTCCAGACCAAACTTCGTAGGTAAATATCATCAAGGGATAAGCAGTCCCCCTTGTCAATACTCGGACCAATTTTTATGTGGACAATAGGGGAGAAAATCAGACAAATGGACTAATAAAAAAAGGAATGATGACGAAGCACAATGTCTTGATATCTTGAAAGATAATAGTGACGGATTCTAACTGTCAAGAACTGAGGAGAGAGAAGGACTCGAGAATTCTTAAATTGGGTGGTTGGCATCGAGAGTAAATTGTGAACTTTTTTTTTTCTTTGTGCGATAATTGTGGTGGGGTAAGTATTGGTGTGTAATTTATATATATATAATTATATATATATATATATATTATTATACTATATATTATATATATATATATGTGTGGTGTGTGTGTGGTGTGTGTTGTGTGTGTGGATGTGTGTGGTGTGTGTTGTGAAAGCACATAAGAAGAGTGTAAATATTCCTTAAGCATATTATTGGTAGATCAAGGGTTGTAAAAAAATTAAATATTCAAGTTATGATCGCTTTTGAAACTGTTTACCTCACGTTTTCAGGTGCCAGCTAGCTGCCATTCGCTTGGAAAGGGGAGACAAAAATCAACTATATTATTTACAAAAGTATTTTTAATATTTACATAGAAATTTTGAGGAAAGCATTATGTTTTTAGTTTTGTTTGGTTTGGTTTGGTTTGGTTATTACGGCATTCAACCTCAGTGGTCATTTAATGCCGATAAAGTTTTGAAATAAAGATCAATTCTTAATGCAATAATACACTTTTATTATTGAAATACATTTTTCATATTTTAACCCATTAGAATGGAGACCCTAACAGGTACTACCACTCCGTGGAATTCGCTTTAACTAAACTACAATCAGCCGAGTAGTAGCAATGGTTACCATAAGGGTGAACTGTAAAACAACAATACACTAGAAAACATAAATGAGAATAGAAAACAACTAGCATGTAATTTCTTCAAAAAGTCAACAAACCGCAGATATTGCACACGTAACGAAGCTGATCATTCCTAATAAAGGAAATGTCTCAAGAATGAAACTGAAATCTCTATAATAACAAAAATCAACAATTCCTTGAATATATTAAAATAATATATTATAATAATATGTTATAATAACAAAAATAATAAAATCCTTGATGTGGTAATTGCATTTCACTTAGCCTAAGGAAAGGTATGGATCCTACTCTCACCTCCAGCACTGGGCTCTTTAACCGTTGGTTAGGACAACCGGCTCTAGGGAGAAGAAAAATCTGAACTTCAAACCTGTGAACTCCGCTTAAATAAATGACGCTTGTGTCACATCCTGCTCGCGCGGAGGGATTGGTAAATATATATAAATAACAAATAACATGCCATAAGGACCAATCTTACAAAAGCCAAAAAATACGAATAATACGCAACAAATTAGCAAGCTGTAGGTTACTTTTGGAGAAGAAATGAAACTGATTAATGCCATAATAAACGAACAGCCAGCAAACCAGCATAACAATGAGTGCAACACTAGGGACACATCCTGGATTGGAAGAAGTTTAATTCCATTAGGAACTGTGCAAGAAAATTAAATTGACCATATTACCAATTGGGTATATGCACCAAAGAATTAAGCTCTAGTAAAGGAAAACTGCATTTTAGATAACAAACAGATTCACCTAATTCCCACCAGAAGACCATACAATAATTGATTAAGAAAGGAAGAAAGTTAACATCTTAGTCGAATCTGCCATTCCAGCCGGAATATCTCTCTTTTTTTTT
>CM042164.1:29718058-29745558 GCA_023376005.1 Doryteuthis pealeii
ATTATAGAAAAGTATTTGCCAAAGAACACCCAAATTTAACTTATTTCAATATTCATGATTGGTTAAAACGCCGTCGGGGAGCCCAAACTCCGATCAGGCAATCAGCGGAGGGAGTCTACCCCTTTTCTTCTAGCGCATAGACAAGGAGATTTTGTTTTTTGCATATGAGGGTGGAGCGCCACACCTACCATGCAAACCTTACTTTACTCGCAGAGATCCTTTTTGCTAACTCGTACACTGAGTTTGGCGAGGCCGGTATCGAACAGGAACATTATGGTTTCTAGCACGGAACGGTCTACCGACTGAGCTTAAACCAGCCCGAGAGCAGAGAGAGATGAGAAGACGAGAAGAGAGGAGAAATAGACAGAGAGAGAGGAAGAGAGAGAGAGATGAAGTTCATATAGTAAGTAAAGTAAAGTTGTTCGGGCGGTGGCCTAATGTCGGTATCAGCCAATCAGCGAGGCGTCCTATCCCCTTTTCACTAGCGCCCAGACCAAGAGATTGTTAATTTGCGTCTTGAGGTGGAGCGCCACACCTACCATCAGCTCCTTACGTTACGTTGCACACACCCTGGACTACTCATATGCTGATTTGGCAGGAACCAGGATCGAACCCCAGGAACCTTGTGCGTTTCTAGCCGAACACGCTTCTACCCGACTGAGCTAAACGGCCCCAAGAGAGAGGAAGAGAGAGCAGATGAGAGAGAGAGAGAAGAAGAGAGAAGAGAGTAATCCTAACCATATTTTCGATATTCCATAGCCATTTTTGTCTAATTTCATTTTTTATTAATCCATTAGAATTTTTTCGCACACACTTGCATTATAAACGTTTGTTTGCATATCAACCTTGGGTTATTTTATGGATAGACTACTAAAAGGCCTTTGATATGGTCGCCGCGAACTTGGGATGCTTTGAATTGACTGACAATGTAACAAAATATCCATCACAGTTATAATCTTCATCACGAAAGCAATAGAAAACTAAAGAGTTTAATTAACAACAGCAAGACAATCCTTACAGAGATGAAAATCCATATAGGTATTTTCCAGGGAAACTCACTATCGACACTCCTCACTAAGATTTCTAGTTACTATACATTATTTGACTAAAAATCTTCGTATAGTTTTCATCGACATTTCAATTGATTATCCTCTGTCAGACAATCTGTAGTTAAGTTTTACGATTATTGCCTAGACGATCTCATGGAAATATTTTAACAAAGCAGATGATCAAAGAAAAACTTGCTTTTTAAAAATCAATATCATTATAGTTGTTAATCAAATCTGCACACTACTTGGGCTGTTGCTAGCAATGACTATACTATTGCGTTAAATTCATTATTTCATCTTGGATTGGTGGAATAGTTTAATTTAAATAAGGTGGTTACTATCTATGGGTCTGATGATCAGTTTAAAAAATGATTCGTTATCGATAGGCATTCTTGCCTACCATATGACTGGTAATAAACCATTTGTATAAGAAGAAGTAATCGCATTCTATAATTGTTTAATAATATTGTTAGTAGTAACTTGAAATACAAACGTATAAACAACTGACGATTCCAATAGATTAATAAAAAATTTAAAAAACATATTTTCCAGGAAACTTACTATCGCAAACTTTATATTTATAGCAATGATTACCACTCAATTACATTCTTAGTAAATATACAGTGGGTACAAATTTACAAAATCACCGGAAAAGATAAAGTAGCATATGTATATGGGGCGGAGTTGAAAATATTTTCCATAAACAAAAAGAAGCTAAAAACTCTAATGCAAACTATTAAGAATATATAAAAAATGTTGTTCTGGTTTCCAACGGGAGAAAATTCAATATTTTATAAAAAAAAGGTCCGCAAAATGTATTTATGTTTTCAGAAAAAACATTTTTTATTCCTTTTTATTCTTACATATGCAACACGTGTTTCAGATCTTCTGGTATCTTCTTCAGGCTTTGATTAATAATATGAAAATGAATTCTTACATGCGTGTATATATATATATATATATATATATATTATATATATATATTATATATATATATATGAGTATTTCACTTCCCGCTTCCTGTTTGGTGGAGTGGGAATATAAAGGAATTTCATTTCTAACATTAGTCTTTTAAACCGGTGGTTTGTTTTCTGGGTGGCTTGGTAATAAATTCATTAACTGAGCGTTTATTACTCTTTTATAGTTCATCAGCTGTTCATTTGATATGTTAGGTGTGTGTGTTTGAAATTTGTTTTTTGTTCTAGAGAATTTCTGTGTTTTTCTACTTAAGTCTATACTTTTTAAAAAAAATTCTATAAGAATATATATAGCCAGGAAATAGGAATGGAAATTGGGATTGAAAAATGGTCTATGCTGATAATGAGAAAGGAGAACAGAGAAACACCTAATGCAATAAACCAATGAAATCACGAATAAATTATAACACTAGGATTAAAGTACATTTGAAGCCCTTGAGAATACTGGAAGTGGACACCATCAAACAAACAGAAATGAAAGAAAACATAAGAAAAGAGTATCTTAGAAGAATAAAAAATATTTTCCAGACCAAACTTCGTAGGGTAAATATCATCCAAGGGATAAGCAGTCCCCCTTGTCAGATACTCGGGACCATTTTTATGTGGACAATAGGGGAAAATCAGACAAATGGACTAATAAAAAAAGGAATTGATGACGAAGCACAATGTCTTGTATCTGAAAGATAATAGTGACGGATTCTAACTGTCAAGAACTGAGGAGAGAGAGGACTCGAGAATTCTTAAATTTGTGGTGCATCGAGAGTAAATTGATTTTTTTCTTTGTGCGATAATTGTGGTGGGGTAATATTGGTGTGTAATTATATACTATTATAATATATATATATATATAATATATATATATATATATATAATATATATATGTGTGTGTGTGTGTGTGTGTGTGTGTGTGTGTGTGTGTGTGTGTGTGTGTGTGTGTGAAATGCACATAAGAAAGAGTGTAAAAATATTCCTAAGCTATTATGGTAGATCAGGTGTAAAAAAATAAAATATTCAAGTTATGATCGCTTGAAGACTGTTACCTCACGTTTCAGGTGCAGCTAGCTGCCATTCGCTGGAAAGGGGAGAAAAATCAACTATATTTTTTATCAAAAGGTATTTTGAAATTTACATAGATTTTTGAGGAAAGCATTATGTTTTGTTTTGTTTGGTTTGGTTTTGGTTTGGTTTTCGGGCATGTCAACCTCAGTGGGTCATTTAATGCCGATAAAGTTTTGAAATAAATCAATTCTTAATGAATAATACACTTTTTTATGAATACATTTTTCTATTTAACCCATAGATGGGACCCTAACAGGTACTACCACTCCGTGGATTCGCTTTAACTAACTACATCAGCCGGTAGTAGCAATGGTTACATAAGGGTGAACTGTAAAACAACAATAACTAGAAAACATAAATGAGAATAAAAACAACTAGATGTATTCTTCAAGTAACAAACCGCAGATATTGCACACGTAACGAGCTGATCATTCCTATTAAAGGGAAATCTCAAGAATGAAACTGAATCTCTTATAATAACAAAAACAACAATTCCTTGATATAATAATAATATATTATAATAATATGTTATAATAACAAAAATAATAAAATCCTTGATGTGGTAATTGCATTTCACTTAGCGCTAAGGAAAGGTATGGATCCTACTCTCCCTCCAGACTGGGCTCTTTAACCTTGGTTAGGCAACCGGTCTAGGAGAAGGAAAAATCTGAATTCAAACCTGTTGAACTCCGCTTAAGTAAATGACCTTGTGTCACATCCTGCTCGCGCGGAGGGATTGGTAAATATATATAATAACAAAAACAATGCCATAAGGACCAATCTTACAAAAGCAAAAAATAGATAATACGCAACAAATAGCAAGTGTAGGTTACTTGGAGAGAAATGAAACTGATAATGCCATAATAAACGAAAGCAGCAAACCAGCATACAATGAGTGCAACACTAGACACTCACTGGTGGAAGAGTTAATTCATTGGGAACTGTGCAAGAAATTAAATTTGACCATATTACCAATTGGTATATGCAAAGAATAAGCTCTAGTAAAGGAAACTGCATTTTAGATACAAACAGATCACCTAATCCCAACCAGAAGACCATACATAGTTTTAATTGATAAGAAAAGAAGAAAGTTAACATCTAGTCGAATCTGCCATTCCAGCCGGACGACTGAGTAAAAATAAAATAAAACAAAAAGATAGATAAATGCCTGGATCTTACCAGAGAATTGAAAAAGCTGCGGAATATGAGGTTGACAGTGATACAAATTGTTGTTGTTGCCCTTGGAACGGTCTCCGGATTTGACAATACAAACCCTGCAAAAAAGGGGAATCAGATGAATAATCGAGCCCATCCGCATCACAGTATTGTTATGAAAGGTTAGAATACTCAAAAGAGTACTGGAAACCTGAAAATATGAAACTCCAGTGAATGACCACCAGCTAACACTGTTGTGGAAATCTTGTAAGGAGTAATAATAATAATAATAATAATAATAATAATACTTATGGCAGCCAAAAATAGTAGAAGTGACAGATGGACAAACAGAAGAACAACAAAGACTAGAAAACAAAAATGGGAAGAAAAACAATTATATGGACACTTCAAACGACAAATCGAAGAGGTTGAACATGGAAAGACTTGGACATGGTTAAGAAAAGGAAACCTCAAAAGAGAAACAGAATCATTAATAAGTGCTGCACAAAATAATGCCATAAGGACAAACTATATAAAAGCGAAAATTGATAAGACCCAACAAAATAGTAAATGTAGACTTTGTGGTAATAGAGATGAGACTGTAAACCATGTATTCTGCGAATGTAGCAAACTAGCACAACGAGAATACAAAACTAGATACGACTGGGTTGGGAAGGTGATCCACTGGGAATTATGCAAAAAATTAAATTTTGACCACAAAACAAAATGGTATATGCATAAACCAGAATCTGTTCTTGAGAACGAAACGCATAAAATTCTCTGGGACTTTGAAATAAAAACGCATCACCTTATCCCAGCAAGAGGACCAGACATAGTGTTGATAAACAAAAAAGAAAGAACTTGTCAACTGGTGGATTTTAAAGTGCCAGCAGATCACAGGGTGAAGCTAAAGGAAAATGAAAAAATGGATAAATATCCGGACCTTGCCAAAGAACTGAAAAAGTTATGGAATATGAAAGTGAAAGTGATACCAATTGTAGTTGGTGCACTTGGAACGGTCCCAAAAGGGTTGGAAAAGGGTTTGAAAAGTTTGGAAATCAGAGGAAGGATTGAAACCATTCAGAAAACTGCACTGCTGCCATCTGGCAGAATACTCAGAAGAGTCCTGGAGACCTGAGGAGACTTGATGTCACTCAGACTCCAGTGAAAGACCATCAGCTAATGCTGATGTGAAAACTCAAAACGAGCAAATAATATGAGGGTGGAAGTGATACCAATTGTAGTCGGTGCATTTGGAACGGTCCCAAAAAGCTTGGAAAGAAGACTGAAGGAACTGGAAATCAGCGGAAAAATTGAGACCATCCAGATAACTGAATTGCTGCAATCGACTAGAATATCCAGAAGAGTCCTGGAGATCTGAGGAGACTTGTTATCACTCAGATTCCAGTGAAGGACAATCAGCTAACGCTGGTGGGAAAAACTGTATAATAATAATAATAATAATAATAATAATAATAATAATAACTGGAGGATTTTGCAGTGCAGCAGATCACAGGGTGAAACTAAAGGAAAATGAAAAAATAGACAAATATCTGGACCTTGCCAGAACTGAAAAGATTATGGAATATGAAAGTGAAAGTGATACCAATTGTAGTTGATGCACTTAAAACAGTCAGAAAAGGATTGGAAAAGGGTCTGGAATGTTTGGGAATCAGAGGAAAGATTTATACCATTCAGAACACTGCACTGCTGCAATCTGGCAGAATAATCAGAAGAGTCCTGGAGACCTGAAGAGACTTGCTGTCACTCAGACTCCAGTGAAAGACCACTGATGTGAAAACTCAAAAGGAGTAAATAATAATAATAATAATAATAATAATAATAATAATAATAATAATAATAATAATAATCTGCTTGCATAGAGTTGTGGTTTCCTGTATTACTATCCAATACTAATAATTTACTATCATATACATTTGACCCATAGATGGAATCCTAGGGCTCAAAAAATAGAGCCTCCCCATCAGATCCACTTTAGTATCATACCAAGTTTGGATTCACAGCGGCAAAAGTGGTTGAAGCATATTAAAGAACAAGAAGAACCCAGGAAGAGGTAACAAATATGATCAAGACAGAAAACCTTCATTAAAAAGATCAAACCTTTAGTGACAGTAACAGAGAAGAGATCAACACTTAGAATAGATATATTGATATTGGGAATGTCAGAAGGATCAATGTAATGAGTGACATATTATCTTAAATCAGCTCACGTAGATTATTGTTTTCAGTGAGTCAGTGGAACCTTTGAACCTGAGGTAAGAGGATCATGATCAAGATTAGTATTAAAACACAGAAAATCGATGACGTATGTGAAGTTATTCAATATTACTGAACTTAGAGATACGTATCTTTATCTTTGTTACTTTGAGAACCTTGAGATAAATCTCTCGTTGTATTTCTAAAATTTGTTGATATTTTTTGTGGGATGAGAAGAATTCTTTTCTTCTTTATTGTATAGCTTAAAAATGTCTACCATTCGTTTAAAATCTTCCCAGCGTTCGCTCACACCAAAAATGGAGCGTCCACGTTTGCCACCGAAGCTCGATTGATTAGAATTTTTAAAAAAACTTTTGTTTTCCGTCTCTTCTATCTGGTTTCCATCACGTAACTCCCATTGTCAAATCCACGGACAGCCAACTATTCAGTTCTCGTCGGGTGACACACTCATTAATTATTAACCCCCTCCCGCCAGGTAGGTAACACGTCTTTGACACATCTGCATGTCACCGGTGTGTCCTATATCTATTACCTATCCTGTACTCCTACACACTAGTTTATTGCACAACACCAACCCGTTCATAAAAGACCCATGAAAACGTGCAGCATCAGGAAATTGCAGGGTGAATTCCTATCCAAATCTCATCTCGAAACTATTAACTGACATTCTTGCTAACGAGACCTATAGACATCTTGGGGATAATAACTTGTTATAACTTGTTCTTACTCGAACAGAAATACTGTCGAAGAATATCCCAATGCACCAAATACATCCTAATTGCTGATAAGACAGTGCTACCTAATTGCAATGGAGGAAATCCCAACAATTGTATAGACTAAATTGATTTTAATATGCCGCATTGACCATTGAGACTGAGAGGTATCTGAAACCAGTCTACAACTGATAACTTCAAGTCAGACAACCTGGAAAACTAATTCCTTCTATAATAAGATGGTGTTGGGTCCTTTTATTACCAGCTGCGCACTCTTTCAGATTCTAGAATAGCTACGATATAGTACCGTATTCATCGATCATTGAGACTTTAAAGTTGATTGTCCGATTGGTGTTACGAAATGTCAACACGATAAGATCCTTTTTAATTGGTAAAAACTTTTACTGTTTTAGTTTTACTAAACCATTAAAGTGTGTGAACAATTCCCAAGAGATTTAGGTCATTCATAAATAGAATTCTCTCTGTCAGCGGGACTTTCAATATGCTGATTACATCTCCTTTATAGGGGTAAGAACCTGTGACAGAGAACACGAGTTGAGTGGCGGGCATGAAAACTTGCCGTATTCTTTAAGGAAGCGGGCTAGACTTTGCCTGGCGTGTAAGACTGACCTAGGATCGAACCCGCGTCCTTCAGAATGCTAAAAGGCGACACTTTGGCGCGGGCACCGGAATCAAGATGCCACTGTCCCGTATGTAAACGCCAGATGCCAGGATGATAGCTGCGGGCATTCTGGCAACTGGGATTTAGTTGACAGTCCCGTATGTGAAGCACAGACGCCCGGATCATAGAAGCAGACCTGTGTATATATAGAAGGAAACGCCCAGAAGTAGTGAGTGCAGAAACGAGTGCTTCTATGGTAACTGCTAGAGGATTCCACGACGACGAAGGAAAAGAAAAAGAAGAGGAAGAAGAAATCGGTGTTTGCAAAGAGAAAGTTTAGCCTGCAAGAAGGCGTTGGACTCGCTTTTTTTTTGTCACCCCCATCCCTCAACAAAAAACTTGTTGAGTTAAATCTTGATTTTCTCCCTCTATTTTTTCTCCTATAGGTAAAAAAAGATATGCCCTTGGTATACATCTAATTTGCATCTGAAGGTGAGGTTTGATTACTAGTATTCTGAGGAGTACGAAGTACCCCTCCATTGCTATTACTCCAAAGTTCACTCTTACTTATATGGATCAAATAAATATGTTTAATTATTCGTATTTGATAGGAATACTTGATGCGTATAACTGTAAATCACTTGTACTAAGAATAGTCACTTGTGGCTATAATCATTTACAATGAATTATTATTATTAGAAGTAGTAGCAGTAGTAGTAGTAGTAGCAGTAGATGTTGTTGTTGTTGCTTTAGTATTTGTTGTTGGTTTAGTAGTATTTACTTGATACTCTATAACTGTGTGCAAACAAATTACTGTTATTTGATAGCAATAATTACTTAAACCATATAATTATGGGTGATATTTAAAAATAATTGAAATCATACTACTGTGATCATATTAGATGTATTACATAGGAATCATTGAAATTAATAATTGTATGAAGAACAATTATGAGAAACAACTGCTCCAAAATTTGTAAATATAAATGTACAATAAACGCAATTTCCTAACCTATAAGCATAAAATAACAGGTTCACATGCAATTACAATCAACTAATCAATCAGTCAACCACAACATATGCAACCATAACAGGTAATATCAATTCAGGTCAGAGAAGGAATAAGAATAATTGTAATGGGTGGGTTCTCCACACCCTCCAGAAATCCTTAACCGGGGCTTCATCACCAGATACAGTTTAGTATAATACACAGAACATGAAGATATTTGTATAATCGAGAGCTATTTTACAATTGATTATATTGAATATGGATACCTGGAAAACCAATCTTTTCTGTAATAACTAATTGTCGGCTTTTCTGACATCATCATGTCGCGCAATAAGCACGGATATCCATGACAATCTCTCACAGACCTTCCCTATCATTCATTGTCACAGGGAGGTCTTCTGTGCAGCATCCAGCATCTTCGCATAGCTGGTCAATGTAGGTCCTTGCTGGGCGGCCCGCACTAGCATGTCTGTGTGTTGGCTTCCACTGGAGAACGTCGCTTATGAGCTCGTCCTTGCTTCTCCAGCAGTATCCAGCATGTCTTGTCCGTCCAACCCGAATGGTGGTATGGGGGACAGGTGGCGTACAGCTTTTTCCTCGTGGGGTGCTGTTTCCACGATTTGTTCAAGACCGCATGAAGCATTCTTGTGCTGCTTCCATCTAGCTTATTCTCAAGGCGCCTCGTTAGGGTCCAGGCGGGCAGCCATACAGCAGTACTGATATAACTACAACCTGGAAGAATTGTCGCTTTAATTTGTCAGTGAGGTCGGACTTCCAAATGACTGATAATTTGCTTGTGGCCGACCATGCTTTTGTTTTGTTTTGTTTTGTTTTACGGCATATCAACCTCAGTGGATCATTTAATGCCGATAAAGTTTTGAAATAAATCAATTCTTAATGGATAATACAATTTTTTTATAAATACATTTTTCTATTTAACCCATAAATGGGACCCTAACAGGTACTACCACTCCGAGTCAGAGTGGGCGAGTGAGCAATGGTGATGAAGGGGTGCTCCACATTCCCCAAACCTCCAAAACTGGAACCTCACCATCAGATAGAGTTTAACGTCATTCCCAGGACATGTAGACCCGCAGCCACCGCCTTCTAGCACCCATATGATAAAAAGGGATTGGGGCTTGCCATAAGGGCAATAGGGTTGGGAAAATCATTTAGGTGCTAGGGCTTGACGTGACCAGCCGATTGGTCGGAGGGGGCCTCTCCGACCGCCCGTCTAGCCCAAGATAGGGCCAAAGTGGAATATTGCAAGTCGTGAACTGCTCATCCACCTAGACTCTATCCTTAAGCATCACGGGTGGCCACCCACGGCCAACAGGTGGCCCCATTGGGGGAGTCTTACCACTCTGCAGAGGTGCAGTCGGTGCATTCTAACGCCCCAGCCGACAGGGCCGACCATGCTTTTCCTATTCGTGTATTTATAACGCTTTCTGTAGATGAGATATTTCTACCTATGTATGTAAAGGAGAGGGATATTCCAGAGAAATGCATGATCCCCTTCTGTATTTGTTATTGCTTTGATAAAATAATTATGAGATCGGTTCGGATCGTATATAAGTTGGAAAGGGACAGTTTAGAATTTATTCATTTGTTATTCATTGAAAACCTCAAGCTCTTTGCCAAGTCGGCGAATCCAATTGACCTTACAAATAGAAACGGTTTGAGTGTATAGCACATGAACTGGAATGCATTTCGGCATTTTGAAGAGAGCAGTGGTATAACAGTGACGTGGTAAACGAGAAGGATGCGTGCGTATCGAATTACTTGAACAGGTAAGAATACGTGATCCAAATGAGATAGGATATGGAGCGTTGGCCGCTACTGAATACAACTACTGGATTGATGATCTTCTTTATGATCAGTGATTACCTTGTGCTAAGGAAAGAAAGGGAAACGTCTTCTTAACAATTCTATAACTTTTATTACTTTCCGAATCCGGTTATGGCTTTCGGCTCACGGGTTTTCGGTCCAGTTTTCTTGGACGAGGGGAAATGCTGTTAACCGCTAATACAAATCCCCAGTAGAGCAAAGCCTTAGACTTTGCACCTTCCGAGTGACACGGGATTCACATTTCCGCCTTTGTTTCGTGTCTGTCTGTAATCTCTTTGTGTCACAATCAACTTACAGTTGGCAATGAAATCATTAATTTTACAGAAACATTTCGCTTGCAAATGTTTCGTCTTCGAAGAACTCAGATGCTACTCACTCAAAACGCCAAGTCTTTTTGAGGGGTTTTTCTTTAAGTTTTCCTATTTCACCTGAGTAAAACCGCCAGATTTAGATAATAAAATCAAATAGAATAAATAGAAACAGAAATTAATCCTCACTTTGAACTATTAAAAATAATATATTAAGACAAATAAATATTTACTCTTTTCCATGAAATGTATACAAGCGAATTTAAAGGGCATGCAAAACATTTACTTAATTACTACAACAACAACACAACAACAACAACAACAGCAACAACAACAACTACTACTACTATTACTACTACTACTAAGCATTCGTTCCCGCTTGCAGTTAAGCAGGCGTGTTCAATACTTAGATTCGGGACTATTTAAGCCACAGCAGTTATTATAAGCAAACAAGTTTTGGCATGAATAATTAAGTATGTACATTTGTTTACTATTTTTTATGAAAATATTTTCAAAAAGTATATCATTAAAAAACTTGCGAAACTAAATTACTCTATTCGGCATTAAAATATCTGAAAAGGGTTGATATTTTGCATAAATAAATAAAATATTAAGATTAAATGATTTTAATAGAGTCATACCCTCTAAAGTTATTAATTAGTTTCAAAAACCGCGACACAACCTGCTTATTAATGTAAACTATACGTAATGCCTAAAAATGAGAATAAACACCGAGAGAATATCATTAAAAAAACTTGCGAAACTACCTCCTCCCCCCAAAAACAGACATTCTTGCGAAACAACCACGAACTCTTAAAGAACACGAAAAACGCGTTTAGTGATTTCTTTTTAAAAGAATAAAGAACCCAATACAATTATGTACATTTTAAAACTATTTTTATGTAAATCTTTTCAAAACGTAATATACTAAAAGCATATTTTCTGTCTTCTGTACTATTTTAAGTGATTGCTACAATGAAGGCGTCAAGGGGCAAATATATAAGTGATGTAATGAATATGTAAATACCTTGGTACTCCCTCACTATAATCTGATTGGACAGTGTCCTCTATAAATATTCGAAACTGTGGTGGTACAAGCGCCTACTAGCCTACAAGTCTGACTACCGCCACGACTGCTCGTAAGATGTACTGCTACTCGACGCACCAGCTACAACTGCGATAATATACCTTACTACCAACTTCATAATGTATCCCTTAACCCTGATATATCAATAAGTAATTAAACGGATGAGAGACTCGTTGGCAAATATAAAAATTTGTCTGGCTAGATAAATGGAATAAAAGTCGGGATAACAACTTAGATTCAATAATTGACCCTCTAGCGCAGAGGTTCCCAACCAGGAGTGCTAGCACACCCTGCTGGTGCGAGCATCATTCAAAGGGGTGCGAGATGCGTCTGTTCAAATTTAGATTTTTTTTTCTTTTGTAATTAATAGTATTTATATTTTCGTTTCTTTATTTCAGATTTTTATCATTACCCTTCATCGTGTCAAAGTACATATTACATATTATATTAGATTTAGAGAGTGAAATATATATGATATTTTGATAAAACTTTAGTATGGATTCACATTACATATTTTTGAACAAAAGTATAAATTGTACGGGTGTGAGGTCAGAGCAAAACTCTGGACACAGTAGTCAGGTCCGTGACGGAAGAAAAAAAACAACCTAATATAGGAGACAAGTTGATTTACAAAGAAAGACCTGCTGGAATGCGAGAGACTCACGAATTTCAAACTGAACAGCTTGCAACCGTCACCCGGTTCTACACATTTTAATGATCTCAGTAATAGAACGAATTAAACAGAATAAACAATTGAACATCTTTTATCTTTGGTGAGTTTTTTATTTTTTATTTTTAGTTTTCATCTCAGCCACTAGAAGGTCATGGCTATGTATCACATAGCAAGGCTCAAGTTCTGGAAATGTGTGGAGTTTGAATTAGGCCTTCATTGGTATTAATCCCCGATTCGCTCTGTCTCGGAGTGCTAATATCTGTTAGGGTCCCATCTACATATTCAATATGACCATGTTTAAAAAGTCTTACAAATTGATTACTCAAAAAATATAAATCTTATTATAATGGAGATTGTGGGTTTGTCTGTCTGTAACCGCAACTATATTACTATACAAGCCATAATTCCCTTTGTTATTTACAACACATTCTCCCTGACTTTATTTTATTTAAACCTCAATTATTAATAAAATTGTTTTACATCATTAAGACTGTTGACCATATCTACATACTAATAACATGCAATTGTATTTATATATACAACGAAATAGCAGTTTACAGTGTGAATGGAAAGGCTAATTTGCATATTGATCCTAAAAATGTGATTTTAATAAATATATGCTTAGTATTATTGATTTCTAATTGTTTGTTTTATCTTATTCAAATGAGCAAAAATCTCGATGAAAATCTTAAAAGAAATCCATTAACAAGAACAAATAACTGTTATTTTATTCTTTACTTCCTATTTTAACTAAATAGTTAAATTAAGAAAATTTACCAATGAGTAATGGAAAATAATGGAAGAGTTAGTTTCAAAGTTGTTCTATTTTTCAATCATACCCCCTCTGTTCCAATTTTTTTTTGCCTTCTTATTCAATTTCATTAGCCTTTCTAATTTAATGTGATATTTTCTTATATTAAAACTTAAATACTTGCACCCGGAGGGTACATATATTTGCTAGTAAGTATAATGAACGTGATTATTCAATCTCTATACACAGAATAACCCAAAATAGTGGATTTCTGGGGGAAAATAACATACATCCACAGCAGAAAAAAAACAAGTACAAACATATACCTCATTTAGTTTAACCCACCTGTGACGCCAT
The DNA here is from genome assembly GCA_023376005.1 of Doryteuthis pealeii. Classification (NCBI taxonomy): domain Eukaryota; kingdom Metazoa; phylum Mollusca; class Cephalopoda; order Myopsida; family Loliginidae; genus Doryteuthis; species Doryteuthis pealeii. The sequence continues at coordinate 29,731,905 of CM042164.1, forward strand.
GGCTTTTATGTCGGAATGGGGTGATGATGTGTCATATAGAAATAATCGTAGTATACTTATCTCATTTTCTGCGCAACGTGGAGAGTCTCGAATCCGGTTGCTGGGTTGATGCTGAGTTGGCTGACACATTCTTGATGTTTTGAGTCAGGAAACCAAATTGTTGTGCTGGGGGGACATCTTGCCTTGTGCCATTTAAAATTCTCAGTATATTACTAAAAAGGCACTTCTTTTTCTCATGAGATTTTTTTTATTTTCCCCCAAGTTAGAACTGGCGAGCCAGATTCACGTCAACGCATAGTTCCAAACACACCAAACATTCTCACCTCTCACTCTTCGTCTCTCCAACTTCGCCACGTGACTCTTCTCGACCAGTAGAAAAATGCTATGTGGCATTAGGCTGATTCATCCTTAAAATCTTTCCATTCTAACCTACTGTCTCTTTCCATTCTCTCTTCTCTCTCTCTCTCTCTCTCTCTCTCTCTCTCTCTCTCTCTCTCTATATATATATATATATATATATGTCTTCGCATATACACCAGAAAATTATTAGCAACCTGATTATGGCAAAATTGCCTGAAACCTGGGTAGTTGCCGATGTAAACAATTATATTTTTTAAAAAATTCAACAAATAAATAAATAAAGCTCTTACAAATTTGTGATTGAGCACTGTGATTTCTTCGTTTCATCTCATTTTTTAATATATATATATATATATATATATATATATATATATATATATTATGAATATTTTCTTATGTTAGTTGTTACATTTTATTGCATGGTGCTTTACACCATGCAATAATAATGTAAAAACTAACATAGGAAAATATTCCTAAAAAAGTAGATAACTCCTTCTCTAAATCAAACAAACTCCATAAAGTATTCAATAGGAATACACTAACACGGCGTTAAAATCAATTCAGTCAGGTCAATCACGAGACGATCAGTTATCATTATCATCATCATACCTGTGACAACTATGCCACCTGTTAGTAACCAGGAAATCTTTTCTGGTCTTTAAGTTATGAGAAAACAGACAGAGGCGAGAACAGACATACGTAGAATAAAGACATATAGTACGATTTAAGTTAATTCAAAAATATCATCCGATTTTTGTCACGTTCCCCACGGAATAATTTAATTGATTTTTTAAAAATTTCATTTATTTAACCGTTATACAATATTTATACATATATTTTTTAAATATCTTTTCGTTGTTATTTTTTCTATCTGGAAATCATTTTTTTCAAATGTACAATAGCAGGGAATTATTATTATTACCTAAGAGAAACATTGGAACTATATGCAAAAAGTAAAATCACAAAAAGTAAGAAAATACATTAAATCCATTCGCGCTCAAATTTAGGAAATTTCTCAAATAACTTTTCATTTTCTTCCTTGAGTCCCAGGGGAGACATCATTGCACAAGCCAAAGCACATAAAAAATCATTTTAATATCTAAATCGATCAAATGAAATCTCGTGGGTTACTGACGTCAAACGAGACTCCGGCGTAACTATGAACTGCCCAGAAAAAGGATTAATCGCTAAATGAAAAAAAAAATTTTTAATTAGGTAGACAAAGTACCATCTAGATATGCAAGATACCTGTCAAATTCCCAGTCTCCCATCTTTATCTCTATATCATTTATATATATATATTGAGATTTTCAAACACATATACACACACGCGCACACACACACGCCACACACACACACACATATATTATTCATATTTTTAAAAGCAATTACAATGCGTATATCGTATAAAATTCGATAATTATTGAAAATAATCAAGACAAGCAAACTCGACGAAAAACGCGCGTGACGTGGAACACCGTACATCTGTTTCAACTTTATTAAGTCTCGTCAGCGGTGTATACCTACGATCTCCCTCCGGAGGGAGATCATAGATATACACTGCTGATGAGACTTAAAGTTGAAGCAGCTTGAAATATACTTTACTTAACAATGCTTCAAAAGCAAATTATCAAATTTTAATATAACTATACACACATATATATATGTACACACACACACACACACACACACACACACACACACATATATATATATATATATATATATATATATATATATATATATATTAAAATAAGTGTATTTTGACAGCATTTTTTCTTTTATACAAGTTTTGTTGAACTGTACAGACAATTCCTGTCGGACAAGTTTTTCGTTTTGGGGGACTGTTATACCAGTTGCACCCCGACACCAGAAAGATGGCCCGAAAATTGGAACGGATCAACGAAAAACTTGTCCGATAGAATTGTCTCTACAGTTCAACAAAACTTTTATATATATATATATATATATATATATATATATATATATATATATATATATATATATATATATATAAGACGTAATATCAATGGCGTTTGGAAACTGAATTTTTCAACTATTTATTTGTATACAAACTGAATTATATGCGTTCGTATTTTTTATTATCATCTGTTATGTTGCATAATAGGAAGGGTCGTTATGAAAAACTCATACATAACAAAAAAAACAGTAAAAATAAACCAATGAAAAGGCACCAGCTCTGCTTGATATTGTATCATTAGAAATGTCGCCATGAATTTTATTACTAATTTGAAACATAATTTCAGACGAACATATTTCATTGTTCAAATGAGGATAAATTTCAATACCAATCCACACGGCTTTGTAGCTCAAATACTGATTAAGCTTTTATATTGCTGGTGTTTATATTTTAAATTAAAGTTCACTGCAAAACAATAGTTTTGGTTGGTTGTATTGTGCTACGACATACCAACAATTTTGGTTCTTTTAATGTTGATTCAAGTCATTTCATTGTTCAAATAAGGATAAACTTCAATACTAATCCACACGGCGTGTGTAGCTCAAATACTGATTAAGCTTTTTTAATGTTGATCCAAGTAATTTTTTTATAAGCAAATGATTCATGTTGTTTACAGTACCTGCAGTTGCTTAAGTGGACCCAGCATTTAGTATTTAAAAGGCCCATCGCAGCTTAGGTTCCGTTATCTAGCGGGAACCGGTACTTTCATCATGACTTGAGCGTTTAATCAGGATATGATTCAGTGTGTCACTGGAATTCTACTCTGGTTTATTTCCGTGCACACCTTGTATGCGTAATTCTTATATTCAAAGTAGAAATGGAGATATCGAATGTTATTTCAAGAAAGATCTAAGTAAGAAATGAAAAACAACTTTCTAGTTTCTGTTTTCTCTTGAACTGCATAGTTTAAGTTTTTTTTATCTCGCAAATCATTGAAAAGAAAAGAATTTAAAATGACAATAAACTGATGAGAGAAAACTCAATTTGTTGAAAGAATACATAAGAAAAATCCTATAAGGTTTTCAGGTTGCAACTTTGCAATTCACTTTCAAGATTTTTCCCCATTTTTCCGGATTTGTTGTTTTACATTTCGTCTCTTTTCTTTCCCTTTTTCTTTTTTCCTCGTCTTTTCTTCTTTTTTGAGTTAATTATTTTTTATTGTTTTTCTTCCCTGTTTTATCTCCTCTAATTTGGTTTATTTTCGTTAGAAAAAAAATACAGACATTCATTTTTTTTTCTTTTCATTTTTATGCATCTTATTTTCACGAACAATTTACAACACTATCTTTCTTGTAGCACTTTATTAAATATAAATAAGATCCCCACTTCTTTCTTACAATGTATTAATAAATTAGCAATTGGGACCATAATATTGCCAGTTAACACCTTAACATAAAATTAAAAATTGTGTTATTGTGTTAATTGTGTTATTTAAAATTGAATAAAATTAGGGCACGAGAAAAGGAATTACATTTTTTAAAATATATCATTAAGTTAAAAATGAGTAAAATATAAAGTATCAAAATATTATATTGCTTTTTATTCTATTGTGTTTGCTTCTTATTAAACCAAGGAATGAAAACATGAGTAAATATAAAATATTAAAATATTATATTGCTCTTTATTCTATTGTGTTTGCTTCTAATTAAACCAATGAATGACAACCTGTTCATCATTAATTTATTGATTCATAGATTTAAACAGATGCTACCTTGTCTAGGGTATTTCCTGCTAGAGGTTAGGGAATTGCGTTCATTGTACTTTATATTTACATTTTAATGTGTAGTTTCTTTCTTAGAAGTTTTATTTGTCTGCGCCAGAATACGAAAAACAAAACATATCAATTTACCACATAAATTGAACATCACAAGTACTACAGTCAGAGTCAGGGTGTACCTGGATTAAATGGCAATTAAGCAGTTCTCTACACAACCCGAATCTCAAGGATTGGAATTTTGCCATCCGATGCAGTTTAGTAGCATATATTGGGGTTAGGGGAGTCTTACCCCTCAGCAGGACGTACAATCAGTGTATTCTAAATACCACCAAGAGAGATGGTATGTAATTGATTTTAAAATGACTAATGGATATTTTCAACAAATAATGCATTGTATTCGGAGATTATTTTCAGTATTTTACATATTTCATTTCTTTTGTATATATATTTTTGGTCAGTCTATATAAAAAATATCTTACTCAGCTTGTGGTTTGGATTTATGAATTCTTCCTAACAGATTATGATTAAATACCTACTTTTTAATTATATTACGTGACATTTCTATTAACAAAAGCGTACATCCTGTGATCTAATATAGTAGGATCATAAATTAATTTCTCGTTATCTGACACCAGCCACACTTGATAATGATTATTTGAAAGCGTTAGACACTTATGTTCAATCCAAAGAGTAATAATAAGCCATTAAAACAAAGCATAGAACTATATATTGCAATATAACCTTAATGGACTTAGAAGCCTATGACAATAACGTATTAACAAAAGCCTATTTAAAGGCAGAGATTCCAGGATAGAACGAAATGAAACATAAAGAGACAGGATATTGATCTCTGGAAATGACAACAGATGCTGATTTAAAGATAAAGAATTGAAAGATTTAATACATATATTTACCCAACCCTCCGGCATGGTCAGGGTGTGAGACAAGGTCAAAATTTAAGCAGAAGTATGCTTATTTGAATTCAGAGTTTTCCTTCTAGACTGGTTTCTAAAGCTAAAGTACCAGTTTACCCTACTAATTGCATATAGTTGGTGGAGCAGAAGAGATGAATCCATGCCCTTCCAAGGGCAATCGCTCAAAGCCAAACGCAAAGACTCTACTTAGGATTTGAACTCGAGAGGTCGATTTCATTTTCTCCCGACGATAAATGTTACACAAAGAATGACTTTTAATTTAATACAAGTGACAGAGAGAGAGAGAGGAGAAGAGAGAGAGAGAGGAGAGAGAGAGAGAGAGAGAGAGAGAGAGAGAGGGGGAGAGAGAGAGAGAGCGGGTAGAGAGAGTTGATGTAGATATACTAATGAGACAAAGAAAAATATATCTTAGTATATCTTTTAGATTGTTACTTTTAATTGTTCTAAACTTGTTTATGTGAAGAAATGTTTTCTTAGAAAGTATCAAAATAGATTATTTAAAGATTTCATATAGTATAAAAGTTTGGATAAAAAATACACACACACACCACACACACACACACACACACACATATATATATATATATATATATATAATATATATAATTTAAAAATAAATGCTTATTATAGACAGCTACCCAGGTTGTCTTGCTAGGTCGCAATCATCAGTCTGCCAAATTAGATCTTATGGTGTTTATTTGAAGATCCTTTCTTGATGTTTATATTCTGGACTGCAAATAACGTCGGTTGCTTTTGTGGACGCTATTACGCTTCGGATTTTAAATGTTCAATTTATTCAAAAATTGCATTTTTTATAAATTGTGATTGAGCACTGTATTTTCTTTGTTTCATCACAAAAAAATTTTTATATATACATATATATATATAATGCTGCTTGTATGTATTGGACAAATAAACCAACGACGAAGATAAAATGTTCTATTTTTCTAAAAATCTTTTCAGAATCGATCATTTAGATTTAAATGGTTAAGTCACAACGGAAAAAAAAGGTTCAAACTTGTAAGATGTATGTAACATTACGTTCCTCATAATTTTGCGTGGTTACTCTTTCTTTGATAGTTATGATCAATATTTTCTATGGCGACTATGACTATAGCTAATAGGTTTGACATAATAAGCATCCTACTAAACTTCATCCGATGATGACAGTCCAGTTCAAGAGCTTTGTGAACTGGGGAGTTATCCTTTCATTACTATTACTCCCTGGTCAATATGGGTCAGGTGGTAGTACATGTTATGGTTCAATCCGAGAGTGAAGTAGATATGTTTGGAAATTATTGATGTTAGTAAGGAATACTTGGCACTATATACCTGCGTCAAATTAATTGGAAATTTTTCTTTTTTCCTCGTCTTTTCTTCTTTTTTTGAGTTAATTATTTTTTATTGTTTTTCTTCCCTGTTTTATCTCCTCTAATTTGGTTTATTTTCGTTAGAAAAAAAATATAGACATTCATTTTTTTTCTTTTCATTTTTATGCATCTTATTTTCACGAACAATTTACAACACTATCTTTCTTGTAGCACTTTATTAAATATAAATAAGATCCCCACTTCTTTCTTACAATGTATTATAAATTAGCAATTGGGACCATAATATTGCCAGTTAACACCTTAACATAAAATTAAAAATTGTGTTATTGTGTTAATTGTGTTATTTAAAATTGAATAAAATTAGGGCACGAGAAAAGGAATTACATTTTTTAAAATATATCATTAAGTTAAAAATGAGTAAAATATAAAGTATCAAAATATTATATTGCTTTTTATTCTATTGTGTTTGCTTCTTATTAAACCAAGGAATGAAAACATGAGTAAAATATAAAATATTAAAATATTATATTGCTCTTTATTCTATTGTGTTTGCTTCTAATTAAACCAATGAATGACAACCTGTTCATCATTAATTTATTGATTCATAGATTTAAACAGATGCTACCTTGTCTAGGGTATTTTCTGCTAGAGGTTAGGGAATTGCGTTCATTGTACTTTATATTTACATTTTAATGTGTAGTTTCTTTCTTAGAAGTTTTATTTGTCTGCGCAGAATACGAAAAACAAAAACATATCAATTTACCACATAAATTGAAACATCACAAGTACTACAGTCAGAGTCAGGGTGTACCTGGATTAAATGGCAATTAAGCAGTTCTCTACACAACCCGAATCTCAAGGATTGGAATTTTGCCATCCGATGCAGTTTAGTAGCATATATTGGGGGTTAGGGGGAGTCTTACCCCTCAGCAGGACGTACAATCAGTGTATTCTAAATACCACCAAGAGAGATGGTATGTAATTGATTTTAAAATGACTAATGGATATTTTCAACAAATAATGCATTGTATTCGGAGATTATTTTCAGTATTTTACATATTTCATTTCTTTTGTATATATATTTTTGGTCAGTCTATATAAAAATATCTTACTCAGCTTGTGGTTTGGATTTATGAATTCTTCCTAACAGATTATGATTAAATACCTACTTTTTAATTATATTACGTGACATTTCTATTAACAAAAGCGTACATCCTGTGATCTAAATATAGTAGGATCATAAATTAATTTTCTCGTTATCTGACACCAGCCACACTTGATAATGATTATTTGAAAGCGTTAGACACTTATGTTCATCCAAAGAGTAATAATAAGCCATTAAAACAAAGCATAGAACTATATATTGCAATATAACCTTAATGGACTTAGAAGCCTATGACAATAACGTATTAACAAAAGCCTATTTAAAGGCAGAGATTCCAGGATAGAACGAAATGAAACATAAAGAGACAGGATATTGATCTCTGGAAATGACAACAGATGCTGATTTAAAGATAAAGAATTGAAAGATTTAATACATATATTTACCCAACCCCTCCGGCATGGTCAGGGTGTGAGACAAGGTCAAAATTTAAGCAGAAGTATGCTTATTTGAATTCAGAGTTTTCCTTCTAGACTGGTTTCTAAAGCTAAAGTACCCAGTTTACCCTACTAATTGCATATAGTTGGTGGAGCAGAAGAGATGAATCCATGCCCTTCCCAAGGGCAATCGCTCAAAGCCAAACGCAAAGACTCTACTTTAGGATTTGAACTCGAGAGGTCGATTTCATTTTCTCCCGACGATAAATGTTACACAAAGAATGACTTTTAATTTAATACAAGTGACAGAGAGAGAGAGAGAGAGAGAGAGAGAGAGAGAGAGAGAGAGAGAGAGAGAGAGAGAGAGAGAGAGAGAGAGAGAGAGAGGCGGGTAGAGAGAGGTTGATGTAGATATACTAATGAGACAAAGAAAAATATATCTTAGTATATCTTTTAGATTGTTACTTTTAATTGTTCTAAACTTGTTTATGTGAAGAAATGTTTTCTTTAGAAAGTATCAAAATAGATTATTTAAAGATTTTCATATAGTATAAAGTTTGGATAAAAAAATACACACACACACACACACACACACACACACACACACATATATATATATATATTATATATATATATATATATATATATAATTTAAAAATAAATGCTTATTATAGACAGCTACCCAGGTTGTCTTGCTAGGTCGCAATCATCAGTCTGCCAAATTAGATCTTATGGTGTTTATTTGAAGATCCTTTCTTGATGTTATATTCTGGACTGCAAATAACGTCGGTTGCTTTTGTGGACGCTATTACGCTTCGGATTTTTAAATGTTCAATTTATTCAAAAATTGCATTTTTTTATAAATTTGTGATTGAGCACTGTATTTTCTTTGTTTCATCACAAAAAATTGTTTATATATATATCATATATATATATAATGCTGCTTGTATGTATTTGGACAAATAAACCAACGACGAAGATAAAATGTTCTATTTTTCTAAAAACTCTTTTCAGAATCGATCATTTAGATTTAAATGGTTAAGTCACAACGGAAAAAAAAGGTTCAAACTTGTAAGATGTATGTAACATTACGTTCCTCATAATTTTGCGTGGTTACTCTTTCTTTTGATAGTTATGATCAATATTTTCTATGGCGACTATGACTATAGCTAATAGGTTTGACATAATAAGCATCCTACTAAACTTCATCCGATGATGACAGTCCAGTTCAAGAGCTTTGTGAACTGGGGAGTTATCCTTTCATTACTATTACTCCCTGGTCAATATGGGTCAGAGTGGTAGTACATGTTATGGTTCAATCCGAGAGTGAAGTAGATATGTTTGGAAATTATTGATGTTAGTAAGGAATACTTGGCACTATATACCTGCGTTCAAATTAATTGGATTAAATCAGTTAGTTTAACCTATAAATGTTTACAAAGGATGGTGATTAGTTTCTTGATACTGTGTAATTGGTTGAAATACTTAGTAAACCATATAACATTGTCCAAATAAATGGTGATTATAAAGTAAGAATAGTTCCTTTACAACATAAGTGCATGAAAAAATGACGTTTGTATAAATTATCCGAATAAGGATACATCCCATTAAACCAATTACCAAACCAATCAATCTATCGAAACGACCCATATATATATATATATATATATATATATATATATATATATATATATATATATTTATATATATATATAATGGAATGTCATGGTACGTGCGTGTCGTCTTATAACCCTGAAAAGAGATGCCACTCAGCATTGAAATCTCGTATACACCTTAATATATTTATTATTGAAAGACGTAAATAATTTTTTTTCCGATTACGTCATATAATTGAATAATTAAATAAAAAATCAATCAATTCCTGGAACTCTTCCCAGTTCTTCATAAGTGAGTATAAAAAGACACGCCATGGTTTAACCTATCATGGTTTAACCTTCGACTCGTTTGATGAATATATTTTGCACAATGCTGCCTTCAGTTTCAGCCGAAGATGCTTTGACAGCAGCAGCCCGATCGATGATCAAAGTGTAGTGTATGTGCCCGGAACCCACAAAAATCTTTTCGCTCGTTTCCAGGGAGATAACCCCTCAGGTAGCACCGGTATATTAGCTGGTGCCTGAGGCACCAGGAAAGGGAATGCCGACAGAATTACAATCAATTTTTAGAGCCTACGCGGACCTCAGTTCGTGTCACATTTGGCTTGTTGGGTAATCAAATATTCAATAGAAGATCCTTTACAACTGAATACTGAGTTAGATTTTTATTGGAATCCAAATACTTGATACACATCTTTTGATATTGTCTTTGTATCTGAGCTTTGGTCTACCGATTCTACGTGATCCCTCTTACAGTTGAGAGTACAGAATCTGCTTTGGTAGTCTGTCATCTCCAAGTCTCTTTAAGTGGCCAGCCCATCTCAGGTTGCGTTCGACAAGTATTTTATGCATGCCAGGGAGTCCAGTTCTCTTCAGGATGGTCCTGTTTGAAACATGCTGCCACCACCTGACATTTAAAATGCTGCGCAAGTGACGCATGTAGTAGACATGTAGTCTATGGGCATCTGCTTTGTATATCGTCCAGGCTTCTGCACCGTAATGGAGGTTTGAGAGAACTAAGTTTAGTTTTCAAGGAGATGTCTCTGTTGAACCAGGCAGTTACACCTAGTAATTATTTATTAAACCTTTTATTGTTAAACCAATATGCAAAATACCCTTACCATCTGCTTTATACAGATAAGCATTGCATATAAACTCAGATAGTGCAGGCCAATTTGTATATATAATCTCTCTTCTCTCTTAAGAACAAAATAAAAACATTTGCTCTGGTTTATATATATATATATATATATATATATATATATATATATATAGAGAGAGAGAGAGAGAGAGAGAGAGAGAGAGAGGGGGGGGGTAGAGATGCAATAATGGAGTAAATATATTTCAGAACAACAAAATCAAAAGGCAAGAAGAAGAAAAACATATGGACATTTTTAGAACAAAAACATCAATTTCATCACTGGCAACATCAAGATTCAAAATGGGTAAGGATATTTGCCTGCTCATCCCACTTATGAGGGCTGGACACAAGGTCTCGTTTTTACGTGGGCACATAAAAATTGCATCGATCTGGGATCGATGGTATTAATTGTACTTTACCGGTCCAGAGGCCGAAGCACACTGGACCCCCAGCCGAGGCCGGGTATAGAAGGTAAGAGTCAAAGCATAGAATCTGGAACAGATACTACACTTTGATCCTCCCTACATGGGTAAGATGTGAAACAAGATCGAAAGTATGGGACATACTGCTCGGACTCACTATTAGTAGTAATGCATATACAGGTCTAGCTTACTAAATATTACATTATGAACATTATCGAACCAAGTATTTTGCCATGCACTGACTAAATTGTCGTTGATAAGGACGAAACCACAAGTTATAGGAATGATAATACTTTAATGTTTATCATAAGGAACAGTACAACATTTAGATTTCCTATCATTGTAACTCAACAGGAAAGGAAGAACTAATATTTAGAAAAATCAAACCACTCATTAGTTTAGGGTTACATTTTTAAATAATGTGTTAAATGTAGGTATTTACGTAACTCGTCCGCCACGGGTAGGATGTGACACAAGGTCGCAAGTATGTGAGGATCGAAATTCAGTATTAATGGATCAGCGAGACTTACTTGCTAACCATTTCACCACGACGGCACGACTTTAATATTCTAAATGTAAACCACGAAAATAACCAATACCTAATACTATAATATGCACATTCTTACCATCTTTTATCTTTAAAACTTAAATAAACGAATTATTTTAATTTGAATTAATACTATTCATTTTTCCCCCTACAAATAAGGACACGTTTAATTTTTAGCTTCTTTTAATTGTTATATTTTAGGGATAAAACTAAAATAAATTAAACGAACATTTTTGATCACTTTTGCTTAAAAACCAATTAAAAATTGAATTTAAGTTTTTGTCATGTGTATAAAAACAGTTTATAGAAAAATAAAACTGTTCCAAAATACTTACGAGTTTAGGATTATATTTCTTTATTGATATTTTAAATGTAAGCAAAAGACATGTCGTAAAATAAACGAACATTGTAATATATCAGCGGGCTTTTTTTATTTCATCAGAATTTTGTCCAAAATTATTTTCCTCTTACTCACTTTCTTACTCCTAAAATCATTTTAGCACGGACATAGACCGGGTACTTCTGCTTATATATATACGTAGATAGATAGATAGATAGATAGATAGATAATAGTGTGTGTTTCCTTGAATGCAAGTTGAATTTTCCGACCGACTGCTAGAAGATGGCATACTTAGTTACCAGGACGACGAGGGAAAAGACAGGGAGATGGAACCACTTGTCTCTGAATGCCGTAGGACAGGAACATGCGTTTTTCGTACTCCCCTTAACGAGAACCTATGTCATTGGTATAATCACGATACCACCTTTCGGCGATGCCGTATTTTATAACAAACACATAACAAACAAATCGAACCCGAGGTCGTTTTTGCCGCGTGAAGTAGAATGGAACGTCTTTTGTTTCTATAACACACGCACGTTTATCCAAACTTTTAAGCATTTTCCTTTTTTATATCTTTATTCCTGATAGATTTGCAGATCTATAACATTGTTAGGATATTTCGAATTCTGTATGAGTATTATGAGTTATGAATCATATCATCTTAATCATTGTATATATATTATATATATATATATATATATATATATATATATATATATAGATATAGATAGATATAGATATAGATATAGATATAGATAATAATATCATCTTCATACGATGACTGCTATTTACACAGTAGCATTGCAACCAACAAACCTTCATCAGATGATAACTCTGGGTTCAGGCATGGTTTCGGGGCCGAAACATCATTACCACTAACCCAGAGCGCCCCAGCAGTATCTCACGATACCACCAGACTTTGTCGGTTTGATGTCACAATATAGGACTGCCATATCCACGCTGATGCGGTTAGAGCTTTCTCCTGATCTTTTTTATGTATTTCCTCTTGTCTGGTGGAGAAAGTCCAAGTTTAGACAAAAATGCCAAGGTTGAGTTGGTAATAAATCCCCGGCATCCGACTTCGATGAGAAATACATTTGTTATCCATCCGTTTCTGACGCATTGTTCCCGTAGGTCTTCATATTTTTCCAACTTACGCTGATGGGCCCAATCAAGATTTTCTTCAAATGGAACCGTCAATTCAACGATAAAAAGTTTCTTTTGATTAACAGACCAAATAACAATATCAGGGCGCTGGGCCGTTAACATTATTTCAGTTGGAAAAACGAGTTGATGTTCCAAGTCGCACACAATGCGCCATTCCGTGGAGCCATCAAATATTGACAACACGTGCCTATTTTTACGCGAAAATTTCGAAATGTTTCCTTCTTTAAGAAAATGTAGTGCTTTGTTGATGTTATTAACAGCTTTATTTGCAGTCTCACAACCTATCTTCGACGCCTCCGCAACAATCTCGAGGACTTCATTGTGTCTCCACGTGTAGCTTTTAGAGCATACTCGCATCCCGTGAGAATATGTTTCAGGCTAGCAGTTTTCCCACATGTTTTGCATAGGTCTGTCGTAGCAAACCCCCAGACGTGAAGATTGACTAGTGTTAGTAATATGTCGAAAACTGCCTTTATCAGGAAACTTAACTTTTTACACTCCATATGTCTGATGTCGCTCCATGTTACAGCTCTCTCTTTTGCACTCTCCCACCTGGTC
>CM042164.1:29750558-29795558 GCA_023376005.1 Doryteuthis pealeii
TTTCATTGAAGTCTGTGTGACAGCAAGTTTCCTCTAATCTCCAGGAATATTCTCAGCTGTTCTTGACAGTTCTATCGTCTGTAATTATACAATTGACAGTGATAAAGATGATTATCACCATGGTATGATAATGACTGGTTTTATATTCTGTACGTTATGATTCGTTTTCATTAATGTTATTGGTAATTGGAAAGTCATTACTTTATGGCTGTCACTTATATTGCATAAGATGAATAGATTAATAATATCATTATATTACGCTTTGCGTATTTTTCCTAGTTTTAAACATTACGGTTATGTTTCGCTGAAAGCACAGGTTCCTGCTAGATCACCGAAGTTAAGCAGCGATGAGTATATACAATACTTAATTAGCTGACCAATTAACTAGCAGCCCTTACTGTAAGAAAACTAAGGCATTTGTTCATGAAAATGACTTCAATCGGCATACAATGACCCGATGTGGTTTGATATGCTGTCAAACAAACAACCAACCAACCAACCAACCAATTTTTAACTGGTGTTTTTCACTGATGCACAAATCTGTAAAAATCTTGTGGACTATTCTAATCTGATTTTAACAGTGCCCAGGCTTCGATGATTGATATTTCCCCAGATCTCTAATTCTTCCAGTCTCATTTCCTGCTATGCCAGAGGAATCGGTAGAACAGTTTCAGTGACACAGGATTTTTGAAAAGAAAAAAAAAACAGCAGAAAACACAAATACGCCTTTTAGAAACAGTATGAAGAAGCGGGTCCTTAATACAAACCAGTGAAGAGACAGCTATATAAACACAAGAGAGTCTAAGGTCAAAGTAAAAGTAAGTAAAGTCGTCGGGGCGGCCTAATGTCGGTATCAGCCATGTAGCGAGGGAGTCTATCCCATTTTCACTAGCGCTAGACCAAGGAAATTATTTTAGCGTCTGAGGTGGTGCGGCACACCTACCATCAGCTCCTTACTTTATCGCACAGATCCCTGTGCTACTTATACGCTGTGCTACTCATACGCTGAGTTGGCGAGGGTGGGTATCGAACTAGGAACCTTGTGGTTTCTAGCCGAACACTCTACCGACTGAGTTAACCCGGCACCTCGGTCAAAGTAAGTGTCCTTATTTTGGGTATTGCTAAACTGTGTTGGTATTGTTTCTGTCTTTTTTCTGTTTAAACATGTCTTTTAATTCATTAATGTTTATTAATGTCTTTTTTATTTATATGTTTTAATAATTTCTTCGCTTTATTATGACTACCTATTGCCAGCAGCTTTGCAACTCTCAGTGAGATTAACCAGTTTATAAAATAAAGGAAAGGATGTTTCTTTTCTCCCCGTTATTAAACTCTATGTTTTGGTTTCGTGTTATAGCTGCTGTCGTTGCTCGTGATTTTACCAACCCTTTTTTTAATTACGAATTTTGGCTGCCGCTATATACAGCACCTGACTTTGAGAATTTAGTAGCATTGTGGCTTTGGAAGGTGTTATAGCGACAGGAACCTGTTTGTGACAGTAGTGTTCCAAAATAGGCATCAAAGTTTAAAAACACAAAAATCACAATTAATTTTGCAATAAGTTGATACTTTTAAAAACTTTTTTCCTTCTAAACATTTTTTATTTTAGGATACATTTTTGATTGCTCAATGATGGACTCTGGACGACGCCACAGTTTACATAGCGCTAATACCATTGGGAAAGGTATGAATCCAACTGGTCTCCCTCCAGCTATGGGTAAATAGTAGTGCAGACTTGGATCTTTAACCTTGGTTAGGCAACCAGTCTAGGAGAAGGAAAACTCTGATTTTAAACCTCTTAAATCTCCACTCGGGGTGGTCACTATTAGAATAGCCTCAGTCCTACTTAGTGATCTCTTTCAATTTTAAAAAAAATGTTGATGGGCATCAGTGTTGCAGTCCTTGGTGTACTTTGCTGATTCCTTGCTAATACACTACTTCTATACAAAGTCCGCTCTTTTGGTAATTTTATAATAACCTTGAAAATACATTTATTTACCTCATACCCCACTTGTATGGGTTGGACACAAGGTCTCGTTTTTATGTGGACCACCCGCAATCCGAGACTCATGGGTGGCAGGTGGAAAAAATTGCGTCGATCTCGTCGGCATTCCCCTGCAATAAACCCAGCTCTGCCTCTTTAAATCAAGGGGCAGGTATTGCCTGGGGGGATAGCCCCCTGGGGTCGATGCTATTAACTTGTGAAGATACAGGGCTACTGGACCCACGAACCGATGTAAGACTACATAAGTATTGCACCGATATGCCTTTCTTCTGATACCAACATGAATTACTTCTAATTGTTTTATCATTATATATATATATTTACCAACATTATATATACTAGCAAATATATGCACCCTCTGGGTGCAAGTAATTAAGTTTTAATTTAATAAAATTTATCAAATTAGAAAGGCTAAATAAACTAAATAAGAATGCAGATAAAAAGATTTAAATCGAAAAATAGAACAAGTGAAATTACTCTTCCTTCACTCCCGTCTTTCATTGCTAAATTTTCCTAATTTATCTATTTAGTTAAAATAGGCAGTAAAGAATAAAATTACAGTTATTTCTTCTTGTTAAGGAATTTCTTTTAAGATTTATCCTCGAAGTATTTGCTAATATTCATTAAGATAAAACCAAACAATTAAAAATCAATAATACCAAGTACATATTTATTAAAATCAATATTTTTAAATCAATATGCAAATTAACCTACCAGCCCACACTGTAAACTGCTATTTTTGTTGTATATTTAAATACAATTGCATGTTGTTAGTATGGAGATATGGCCAACTTGAGTAGTAATATAGTTTCGGCTACAGACAGATAAGCGCACAATCTCCATTATAATAAGATATTTACCAACTCCTCCGCACCAGCAGGATACGACATAAGGTAAATTTCTTAAGCGGAGTTCAACAGGTTTGAATTCAGAGTTTTCCTTCTCCTAGACTTGTTACCTAGCCATGGTTAAAGAACCCAGTCTGCCCTGCTATTTACCCATAGCTGGAGGGAGAGTAGGATTCATACCTTTTCCAAGGGTATTAGCGCTAAATGAAATGCAATTACCATGTCCAGGATTTGAACTCAGGGCGACGAGTCCATTTCCCACGACTTTAACCATTACACTACGTGCTTCCTGTTTTATCATTATAAGACATCTCTTTTTAGACCACTCTTTATTAGAACACTATTTCTAAGAGATTATTTTACCCCAATAACATTTTTATTCCGTTGTCAACTTCCTAGCAACTCCTCGTTCACATATCAGATCAGAGATCTGCCATAACAATTACAGTATATGTTGAGCTACACACTCGATACAGTGCTTGACCATGGAGTCATGTATCTGTGGCATAGGCACTGAGTTTCTACAGAAATAAATCTTAAATGACACCCGTTGTTCACTATCTTTGGAGTCATCACAGACGACATGATCTTGGTACGATTCACAGTGGGTACCTGTGTGGGGTCACCACATGGCAACTTGCCGTTGGCCCTGTTTACCTTCTGGTCGCTGCGGGTAGTGGATCGAGCTCGTTATCTCCTTTCATTTCCCTTAGCAAACTACAATCAGATATCTTAATGATATTGATACACTTGTAAGAAAAAAAAGCAGTATGCTAAATGTGTATATGATATTTAGGTTCATTTTCCTAGTTTGGTTTGGTTTGTTTTGTTTTACGGCATATCAACCTCGGTGGGTCATTTAATGCCGACAAAGTTGTGAAATGAATTAATTCTTAATGCATAATACAATTTTGTTTATAAACTCTTGTTTTTCTATTTAACCAATAGATGAGACCCTAACAGGTACTACCACTCCGGGTCAGAGTGAACCAGGGAGCAATGCTGATGAATGGGTGCACCACATTCCCCAAACCTCCAAAACTGGAACCTCACCATCAGATAGAATTTAACGTCATTCCTAGGACATGTAGACCCTCAGCCACCACCTTCTAGCACCCATATGATAAAAAGGGTTTGGGGCTTGCCATAAGGGCAATAGGGTTGAGAAAATCATATAGATGTTAGGGCTTGACGTGACCAGCCAATTGATCGTAGGGGGCCTCTCCGACCGCCCGTCTAGCTCAAGATAGGGCCCAAGTGGAGTATTGCATGTCATGAACTGCTCATCCACCTGGGTTCTATCCTTAAGCATCACGGGTCGCCACCCACAACAGGAGGCCCCATTGGGAGAGTCTTACCTCTCTGCAGAGGTGCAGTCAATGGATTGTAATGCCCCAGCCGACAGGGCGTTCATTTCCCAAGTATTACTTTCTAAATAATTGATCTGTATACGAAATGGCTTTTTAAAACTATATCCTTTATCGCATAAACTATTTTAAACGATTTAATCGTTTGTAATAATCATGTAAGTAAAGTAAATAATTTTATATATATTTACCAACCAGTCTGCACGAACAGGATGTGACACAAGGTCAATTTCTTACGCGGATTTCAACAGGTTTGAATTCAGAGTTGTTCCTTCTCCTAGACTGGTTACCTAGCCATGGTTAAATATCTCTATCTGCCCTACTATTTATCCATAGCTGGAGAGAGAGTAGGATTCTTACCATTCCCAAGTGTATTAGCGCTAAGTGAAATTCAATTACCACATCCAGGATTTGAACTCGGGGCACGAGTCCATTTCCCATGACTTTGACCATTACCCCACGTGCTTCGTAAATCCTAAAAGTAACTATGATAGATGTGCTGTTTTATTCAGACATTATGTATATAAAACTACAAATGTCCCTGTTTACATAGCAGATAAAAATAAACCGAGTGGCCTATTCTCGGGATTAGCCGGACAGCAAGGGAGTCCATCTCCTTTTCACTAACGCTAGACCAGAGTGAGTGCTTTTGCATCGGAGGTGAAGTGACACATAATATCAGCACCCCACTTTGCAACACAGATCCAATCTATGCATCTCATGTGCTGAGTTGGTGAGAATAGTTATCGAACATGGAACATAGTGTCTCCTTGGAGCATGCTCAAGCGACTGAGCTAAACCGGCCCTTTCAATAATCCAGTAGATACTACTTAATCCATATTATTTTTTCATAATCGTTGTACATAGATCTCAGCCAGTCATCAGGGTGGACTAATGTCGGTATCAGCCATACAGCGAGGGAGTCTATCCCATTATATCTAGCGCTAGACCAAGGAGATTATTTTTAGTGTATGAGGTGGAGCGCCACACCTACCATCAGCTGCTTGCTTTACTGCACAGATATATTTGCTACTCATACGCTGAGTTGACGAGAGCCGGTATCGAACCAGGAACCGTGTGATTCATAGCCTGACGCTCTACCCACTGAGCTAAACCGGGCCCTTATTGACATAAATTAGTTTGCTGGAGGACTTGAACATTTTCTTTTAAACCTGAAGATCGACTAATACTTTACAGGATTAAAATTTCAAATAAACATTATATTATTAGATTTTCGTGAAACATTTTCGGGTTCAGAATTCTTAGTAAAGTTAAAAAAACTTTATGAAGCATTTTTCTAGGATTTTCTATGTGAATTTATGTTATTGTGTTCAATTGAACAGTTTAGAAAATGTGATTATCCGATTTAATCACCTGCTTCTTCTTCTTCTTCTTCTTCTTCTTCTTCTTCTTCTTCTTCTTCTTCTCTCAAACTTTCTTCTTCTTCTTCTTCTTCTTCTTCTTCTTCTTTTCTCTTTCTTCTTTCTTCTCTTTTCTTCTTCTTCTTCTTCTTCTTCTCTTTCTTCTTCTTCTTTTCTCTTTCTTCTTTTTCTTCTTTTTCTTTCTTCTTTTTTCTTCTTTCTTCTTCTTCTTCTTCTTCTTCTTCTTCTTCTTCTTCTTCTTCTTCTTCTTCTTCTTTCTTCTTCTTCTTCTTCTTCTTCTTCTTCTTCTTCTTCTTCTTCTTCTTCTTCTTCAGTACATCATCGTTGTGGCAAGAACATCATAATCTATTTTCTTCGTTTTCTTTATTTTCCTTTTGTCTTTCTTCCTCGTTCAATTTTTTCCTCATTCTACTCTTCCTTTCTATGTTTCTTATATTTCTTTCATTGTTTTGATTTATTTTTTTCTTTCCATTCAATCTATATTTGTATCCTTTGTGTTAGTCTCTTCTTCATCTTCTATCTTGTTGTCTCCGAATTTTCATCTTATTTGTCTGTCTAATTCGTCATGTGTTTTTTATTTAATCATTTTCTTTGTTTTTTCTTTCTTTGAAACTAGATGTTGTCGTAGTTATTAACACTACTACTGATTTACGCTTGTTTTTTTCTCTATATTTCTTTTTTTTTTTTCAAAAACTTAATAATTATATTAGAAATATTTTATTTTCTCAGCATCCTCATCATTATTCACTAAGAGTAGATGCCATTCCATGATTATGTTTGCATTTTTCTCTCGGTGGCTGCAGAAATAGTTGGGATCTTCTACCCTTTCCTTCTATCACTTCTTCTTCTTCTTCTTCTTCTTCTTCTTCTTCTTCTTCTTCTTCTTCTTCTTCTTCTTCCTTGTGCTTCTTCTTCTTCTTTTCTTCTTCTTCTTCTTCTTCTTCTTCTTCCTTGTGTCTTCTTCTTCTTCTTCTTCTTCTTCTTCTTCTTCTTCTTCTTCTTCTTCTTCTTCTTCTTCTTCTTCTTCTTCTTCTTTGTTCTTCTTCTTCTTCTTCTTCTTCTTCTTTTCTTCCTTGTGTCTTTCTTCTTCTTCTTCTTCTTCTTCTTCTTCTTCTTCTTCTTCTTCTTCTTCTTCTTCCTTGTTCTTCTTCTTCTTCTTCTTCTTCTTCTTCTTCTTCTTCTTCTCTTCTTCTTCTTCTTTGTTCTTCTTTCTTCTCTTCTTCTTCTTCTTCTTCTTCTTCTCTTCTTCTTCTTCTTCTTCTTCTTCTTCTTCTTCTTCTTCTTCTTGTGTCTTCTTCTTCTTCTTCTTCTTCTTCTTCTTCTTCCTTGTGTCTTCTTCTTCTTCTTCTTCTTTTCTTCTTCTTCTTCTTCTTCTTCTTCTTGTGTCTTCTTCTTCTTCTTCTTCTTCTTCTTGCTATGTTGTTGGTCTTCTTGTTCTTTTCTGTTGTTCTTCTTTCTTGTTCTTCTTGTTCTTCTTCTTCTTCTTCTTCTTCTTCTTATTATTATTATTATTATTCATGGGGAGGGGGATACAGGTGTTTCTCATCGTGTTCTTATAATAACTGGTGTCATTATATTCTGTAAGTGCTGATTCTTCCTTATTATTGTTATTGGTAGCAGAAAAGTTATTACTTTGCTGCTATCCTTTATATTAGCTCAAATGAATAAATTATTGTATCTCTCCTGACAGTCTTTTAAACCGGTGTAAGCTGATGGTCGTTAACAGGAATCTGAGTGAAAACAAATCAACTCTTCTTGTGATTTTGTGAATTTTAGCCCCCTGTTAATAAATAGTTGTGTAGTATCATTGCTATAACAAATAGTAGGGATGATTGTGGATCTCCTTGTAAAATATATCTTTGGATTTTCATTTCTGCTAGGGAGTTCTCTCCTGCTGTTAAAAGTATATTTCAGTTTTCCATAGCTTTTTTTATGGAATTTACGATCTGTACGATATTTTATAAATTTTTAAGCATTACATCACCCAAGTTTGCGGGGTCATGTCATAATCCTTTTTTGTAGTCGATCCATGTCATTTCAATATTTTTTTGCGCCTTGCTGCAACCGTTTTAATAAAGTTTTAATCAATATAAAGTAAGTCAGGTGTTTCTCCTTTTCCCTGTGGTATTCTTCCTGTTCTTGCAGAAATAGTTTGCGACGATTAAGTGAGTAAAATTTTCTTCTTTAATTAGTGTAGTCAGAACTTTCCACGTTATGAGTAGACAGATTACTGGCCTAAAGTTGCTAGGGATGGTTCTAATTCCAAGTGATTAGAAGTAAAGAATTTGTTCAAATGCTTCCTGCAAATTACTGTATACAATTAATATATATATATATATATATATATATATATATATATATATATATTTATAAAGATAAAAGTTGCTTACCGGTGAAAATGGGCACGATCATTGAAGGTGCAAAATTCAGGGTTAAGTCAGAGATATATTACAAATACAAAAGTGCTCAACGCGAGTAGAGCAAATTTTATTATAAAAAATGGATGTAAAAGAAACCTACTCGAGTTTCACCATAAGGATCTTCATGGTCAAATCCACTAAATTAATCAAGGTACCGATTAATTGCAGCCGATTGCACGGGGTGTTCACTGATATATATATATATATATATATGTGTTGTGTGTGTGTGTGTGTGTGTGTTGTGTGTGTGTGTGTCGTGCGCGTGTGTGTGTGTGTGTGTGTGTGTGAAGAGAAATGGAAGTGAATCCGACTGTATGTAGTATAGTGATAAATAAAAATTAAATAAAATGAGTAGTAAGTTTATTAGCCAATGCTGCAGTGTTTCAGCTTCAGAACCGTTTGTCTCTGCGTTTCATAATTTCAAACAATCTCTGAACCCTAGATTTTCACTCAGTATTTTAAGGTGGATTGATCAACAAAAGACTCTCACAATCTCCTTATTATCTGTAATAAATTAATTTTTCTTAAAACAAAAGCCCTGAAGAAGTTCTACTAAACAGATTGAAACACTGCAGCGGTGGCTTATAAATTTACTACTCATTTTTTTAAAACCCGTGTTTTTTCAAATTTCTCACTATATATATATATATATATATATATATATTATATATATGGGTCTATCTAGATTATGGTAGTTATTACTTCAGAGCCTGTTTACTCCGTGGTGTTTGTGATCGGAGATAAGAGTCAAATGAGTTCAAAACAAAAAACCTTGATTTTGCAAAAAAGAGAACGAAAGTTGTTACATTATTTTCCAATGTGGGACTTCCCGCGCTATTTTTGTCGGTCAACACGATATATATATCTTTTTTGTCGGTCACACTTTATTGTAGCTGAATTCAAATCAAATAAAAACTTTGGATTTGAATTAAATTTGAATTTGCAAATGAATGGATTTAAATTTGTATGTATGGAACCTTACACTTGAATTTGGATTTGAATAAAACCTTACATTTAGGTTTAAGTTTTGATTTATTAATAAGAACCTTGCATTGTATTTGGTTTGAATTCGGATTTGAAAATAAAAACCTTACATTAGATTTAAAAGCTTCACGTTATCTAAAAATAATAACAAATACCTTACATCCGTCCATACCTTTTTTACTTTATATATAAGAAAAACAAAATATAAAAAAATAATTAATCTCAAAAATAAAAATCCTTTTCTAAAAATCTTTTAAAAGCCAACCGTCATATTGTTTAATACCCATCCCCTTTTTGAATAAGTTAATTCGTCTAGTTGCCAACATCTCAAAATCCGCTACAATAAAGTGTGACCGACAAAAAAAAGATATAAAAATAATGTAACAACTTTCTTCTCTTTTTTGCAAAATCAAGGTTTTTTGTTTTGAACTGATTTGACTCTTATCTCCGATCACAAACACCACGGAGTAAACAGGCTCTGAAGAAGATTTTTGTAAAATCGATATTGATCAATATCAGCTATGATTATGTTATGAATTGTTTTCTCTTTAACAGCATTGTTTGGGGTTTTCATTGCATTCTTTATACTATATATATATATATTATATATATATATATATATATATATATATATATAATATATATATATATATATATATATATATTTTTCTAAGCATCTATATAGTTGTTGGCCCAATGTCTTGTGAATGGAAGCGATTTTTTTTTTTAAACCCGAATAAATGTATATCATCATGACCTGGTGCTTTCCAGTTTGATTCCTTCTTGTGTGTTGCTCTGAGCAACTGAGTATGCATATTTGCTTCAGCACCTTTTCGAGTCCTTCTACTTCATTTTTCAGATCAGTTGTCCCTTTGATTTTTCAGTTGCGTTCTTTTTTTCCCATATTCTGCTCCAAAGGAGTTTTGTTCCCTTCGCATCTAGCTATTTGATTGTCTTTGTTTTTGCCCCATCGATTTGTTGGGAAAATTCCCTTTCGTAGTTTCGGAAGGTCCTGTTTGGCTTGCTTCGGTTATGCCTCGGTGTCTTTTGAGTTTTCATTATTATTATTATTATTATTATTATTATTATTATTATTATTATTATTCACTCCTTTTGAGATTTTCACATAAGCGTTAGCTGATGCTATTTCATTGGAGTCTGATTGACAACAAGTCTCCTCTGGTCTCCAGGACTCTTCTGAGTATTCTGGCAGATTGCAGCAGTGCAGCATTCTGGATGGTCTCAATTCTACCTCTGATTTCCAGATTTTCCAAGCATTTTGGGACCGTTTTATTATTATTATTATTATTATTATTATTATTATTATTATTATTATTATTATTCATTAACACTTATGGTCTTCTCGCGGACCTTGTGAGATCTGTTTGTATCTTAAAGTCACAACCCAAGTGGATGAGCAGTTCATAACTTGCAATACTTTGGCCCTATCTTGGCTAGACGGTGGTTGAGAGGCCCCCTCCGATCAATCGGCTGGTCACGGCAAGCCCTAGCACCTATATGGTTTTCCCAACACTATTGCCCTTATGGCAAGCCCCAGTCCTTTTTATCATATGGGTGCTAGAAGGCGGTGGCTGAGGGTCTACATATCCTGGGAATGACGTTAAACTCTATCTGATGGTGAGGTTCCAGTTTTGGAGGTTTGGGGAATGTGGAGCACCCCTTCATCACTATTGCTCCCTGGTCCACTCTTACCCGGAGTGGTAGTACCTGTTAGGGTCCCATCTATGGGTTGAATAGAAAAACAAGAGTTGATAAACAAAAGTGTATTATGCATTAAGAATTAATTTATTTCACAACTTTTTCGGCATTAAATGACCTACCGAGGTTGATATACCGTAAAACAAAACAAACCAAACCAAACCAAACCTTAAAGTCACGGGTGATTTTATGCGTATAAATTTATTGGAAATATTCTAAGTTGG
This sequence comes from Doryteuthis pealeii, assembly GCA_023376005.1. Classification (NCBI taxonomy): domain Eukaryota; kingdom Metazoa; phylum Mollusca; class Cephalopoda; order Myopsida; family Loliginidae; genus Doryteuthis; species Doryteuthis pealeii. The sequence goes on from CM042164.1 coordinate 29,761,508, forward strand.
TCACATACCATTTGTTAGCATGGTCAAAATTAATATATAGCACAATTCTCAGTTGATCACCGTTCCTATTGAGTTGCGATTCTTCTTATATTCCTTTAATGGCAGTTTTCGTTATTATTATTTCACTCCTCATGAGTTCTTACCACCAGTTTTTCACTGAAGTGTAAATAACCGCAAGTCTACTCGAGTCTCCAGGATGATTCTGCTTATTCTAGCCGATCTAAACAATGCTCTTGTCCAGAGGGTCTCAATTCTTTGATTTCCAATTCATCCAGTCCGGTTTCTAAGTACCTGGGGACCTTTCTAGTTGCGCCAACTACAATTGCTATCACTTTCGCCCTTATATTACACAATTTTTTCAGTTCCCTGGCTACGTCCAGATATTATCTTTTCGTTTTCTTACATTGTTATCCTGATATCTCACCCTGGAAAAAATTTTTTCTTGTTAATCAATACTGGTCTTCTGGCTGGGATAAGGTGATCCGTTTGTATCCCAAAGTCCCGCAGAATTTTATACGTTTCATTGGCAAAAACGGATTATGGTTTGTGCATATACCATTTTGTCCTATGGTGAAAATTTAATTTCTTCCAGAATTTCCTGGGGATCACCTTTCCCACTCAGTCGTGCCTAGTCTTGTTGCCCCTTTATGATTTTTTCTATATTCGCTTATTATATGGTGAAATGTTTCCGCTTTTTCTCCACATATTCTACCCTTACTATTCTGTTACGTATTATCTATTTTTAATTTAATATAGTTTGTTCTTATGACATGTATTAATAATGGATATTCGCTTCCGGTTTTTGTCTGTAACAAAAACTACGCCACTGCTTACGTCACATTACCGAAAATTGTCATGTCATAGAATAAATGCACTCAAAATTTGAACATGCAATATTAGACAGTCCTTATTGTTTTTTAAAAGTTTTAATAAATACATGACTGGTATTATATACCTATATATAGTTTGTTTTATTTTGATATATATTTAAAGTTTACATTTCAAATTGTCTTATTTTTTAATCCTTTAATAAATTTTTGTGATTCTTTTACTTAGGGTACACACTCGCTGACATTGAATTTTTAACTCCCATCCCTCAGGCAATTTTTCAAAAATCTATTTTTACATCGCCCGGAGGGTGTTTTTTATTTTGCTAGTATTAATAAATATTCAGTTTCTCTCGCTTTTCCCCTTCATTGCCATGTTTTTTTTTTATGTTCAATCTCTATCATTTTTATTTCTTGAAGTATCCATATAGATAGTTTTATTCCCATTTCTCTTGTTGTATTACTGCTTGTCCATATGATGCAATTGCTTTTTCTGGCTGCAGCTATTAGTCTTTCTTTGCTCTTTTTTTAGGCATTCTTCGAGTTCTCGAATTGTCGCATCTACACAATATTCAGTGTTGGCGACACATACAGTCTGTCTATTTCGTCTGTCGGCTGTAATATTTGCGCATTGTCATAAGTTTCGTGGTCCTTTTATCCATCCTCCGGATTTCCTTTTGTACATTTTAAGAATGGTCAGGAGTATGTTACAAAGGGGAAACCTCAGGTGTTTATTCCAATTTTATTATTATTATTATTATTATTATTATTATTATTATTATTGTTAAAATTTTAAAAATTAACAAAGAGGGGGTGGGAATAAAAGAGACAAACTTACAACAGCCGTTCTTCCTGGTAGTGAGACCAAACTAGAGTAATACAATTAATATAATATAAATGAGGAGAGCTCCATTGCCATTGGTTGGGGTTCAGGTGACCAGAACAATAAAGCTATGGTCATCAGAAGGCGAGGTCATTTGCTGAGGGAGAGGGTGGGGTTTGATCGGCCCCGATTGGTCCCCTGGTGGAGGAAATTCGTTGTTGAAAGACCAGAAATTTCCAATGATCCCAAGGATATAACAACGCTGATGATTTCCCCCTCAATCATCTCATAGATGTATTTTACGAGATTTATTATTATTATTATTATTATTATTATTATTATTATTATTATTATTATTATTATTAGTGTTGTCGGTGGTGAGGAAGACGTGTTCCATTGTGTACTATAATGAATTCTATCATTATATTCTGCGCGTGCTGCTGCTTCATTGTTATTACTATTGGTAATAGCGAAGTTATTAATTTGCAGTTATTATAATATATTCTCCCAAATGAGTTGATTATTATTATTATTATTATTATTATTATTATTATTTGCTATTTTTAGCTATTGATTGGTTGTTTATATCATTTCTACCCTTTAATCAGTCCGTACCGATTGAAAGCACATCACAGACAATTTCCAAATGCAAATGAACATTTAAAATTCAGACTTGCATTTAAAGTTTTCAAATTAGGAAAAAAAAAAGGTCTTTAAATGGACGCCTTTTTATTTGTTAAAAATTTTAAAAATTGAAAAGAAATGATATTTGAAAGCAAAATTGTGAGGATAACAAAGCAATTTGCAATTCAAATTTGTTTTGACTGTGTTTTGCATTTGCGAATTTTCAGCTGAATGTAGAATGAAAAGAAAAAAAAAAAAAAAAAAATTGTGACAGCTAATAAAACGTTCCATTGATTTTATGTTTTTTTTATTTTATTATTCAATATTTAAAGGAGCGTTTCTTGGTACGCGATCGACAACGGAAGTGAACCACGTCGTATTTGTTTGCCGTTATGGCGTCTGCGATTTTTGACGTCTCGGCAACACCATTCCTCATATACATGTATTTGATAGAGTCATACTGCAATTGACCTGCAAACACTAAATAAATATATATATATATATATATATATATATATATATATATATATATATATATATATATAAGAAAGTTACTTGAAAAGTATATATATATATATATATATATTTACATAAGCAGCTGTATGGCCACCTGCCTCCCATTTCACAGACCATACGAGTAAAGAGGGCTAGGCATGCGGGGCATTGCTGGAGAAGTAGGGATGAGCTCGTAAGCGACGTATTACTGTGGAGGCCAACACATGGACATGCTAACGTAGGCCGCCCAGCCAGGACCTACATTAACCAACTATGTAAAGATGCTGGATGCTGCGCGGAGGAGCTCCCAGAGTCGATGAGTGATAGGGAGGGTTGGCTAGAGACCGTCATGGATAACCGTGCAAATTGCGCGACATGATGATATATATATATATATATATATATATATATATATATATATATATATATATATATAGGGACTGAACGCTGACATCGGAATACTGCCTTATTATTTTTTTTTTTACACTGTCAATAACAACAGAGACAAAAGATCCGTTGAACAGGAACAACAGTCATTTGATAAAGGGTATCTAACGAACCCGAAAATACCGAAAGAAGCATACGGAGAACCCTAAAATACAACATGAATATATTTGAAAGTTATTTGAAAAGTAGCGGAAACTCACCATAAAGCGAGCGGGCTGTAGAATGCTCCTCATTCTAGTTGCAAAACCGACGAGAAGTTCAATTCTATGATTCTTTTTCTTGTTTTTTTTTTATATCTTATGTAATTGATTTTGGGATCATCAGGAGAGAATGTGCACCGTTGTCATACTGCAATTGACCTGCAAACACTAAAAACTATATAATATATATGTAATATATATATATATATATTATATATATATATATATATATATATATATATATATATATATATATATATATATATATATATGAATAAACAAATCGTTTAAAAAGTTTCTCAAATCACCAAAAATCCACCAGTAGTGTAAGATAAGACATTAATAAACCCACATACACACACACACACACACACACACACACACACACACACACACACATACACACACACACACACACACACACATATATAATATATATATATATATATATATATATATGAACAAATAGCGTAGACATTGAGTAAATGATGCTTTGTGAATTACAGTTTTCGCCTATGCGATATATATCTACAGACACAGACACACACTCTCTCTCACACCACACACACACACACACACACACACACACACATATATATATATATATATATATATATATATATATATATATATATTATATATAAAGGGCAGTTGTATTTACTTGTATCTCCGGTGGAAACTTCGAAAATAAAACAATGACGACAATGTACACATTAAATATTACCAGGGATTGGGCTTTGAGCTAAAAAATAGAGATTTGATTTATATTTGTGAAGATAACTAAACGAATAAAATTAAATGATAACAGCATGGTTTTTTTTATTTAATATTTAGATAGTAGACATTACCATTTTTTCTAGAGTAGTTGATCAATGCAAGTCTATTTTTACATGGGGGTTTAAATGGGGCATCCCACGAGGATTCAACTCACGATTCAGTAATAATGGATCTGCTTTTTAAAAAACGTCTACCAGGCGACACCAGGTAACCGCTGCTAGTCTATATATAAAGGAATATCGTTGTAGGTGTGTGTCGTCTTATTACTCAGAAAAGAGATGTCATTAACTATTGAAATCTAGCATATCCCTTATCATCTTTGTAATAAGAAAAATAGTTTTTGATTTAACTGATTAAATTATATAATTCAATGAGCTAAAAAATCAATACATTGCTGGATCTCTTCGCATTAGGTAAATTAAACGTCGTACTATAGCCACAATAACTTCTCGGTGTAAGAAGGACATTTTGCTTTAGAAGTCAGCATTGGAAATTCAGACCTCTATCTGGTGTCGAATTCCTATTTCTGGCATTTCTGCGCATCTAATTCGACCAAAACAAAACCCAATATATTTTTCTCTTCAATCTTTCTTTTTTATACCTATGATTGATTTTCTTTTTTTCTTCTCTTCTATCTGTCTGTCTGTCTCCCTCTCTTTCTCTCTCTCTCCTCTCTCTCTCTCTCTCTCTCTCTCTCTCTCTCTTCTTTTTTCTCCTATAATGTTTCTTTCTTTCTTCCTTCTTCTTCCTGTCTTCCTTTCATTTTCTTCTTCTTTCATTTCCTTTTCCGATTTCCTTCTTTTTGATTTTCTTTCTCTTTTCTTCTCTTCTGTCTGTCTGTCTGTGTGTGCCTGCCTCTCTCTCTCTCTCTCTCTCTCTCTCTCTCTCTCCTCTCTCTCTCTCTCTCTCTCTTGTTCTTTTTTTCTCCTATTTCTTTCTTTCTTTCTTTCTTCCTTCTTCTTCCTTTCCGGTTTCCTTCTTTTTCGATTTCTTTATCTTTTTCCCATTTTGCTTCTTACTCTATTTCTTTTACTGTGTTTCTTTCTTTCTAGCTTCTTTTTTCTTTCTCTTTCTCACTTTCCCTTTTAGTCTTTATTCATTTATTTCTCTCTTTCTCTCGTTCTCTCTTCATTTCGTAATCTCCTTCTAAACCTTTGTAAGATTCCCCTGCGTGTTACAAGAAACTCCACCCGTTGCTAAGGCTCCAGTTCTTGTGTATAGTCTTCCCTTCGTTGACATTAATTCCGGATCTATTCTACCCCTCAGTGTTAATATCTGTTATGGAAACTGAATAAAATATATATGATTTTGATATACATTATTCTTAAAACATTCATTTTGAAAATATAGAGTATTTATCAATTTTAAAAGGATTGAGAACAACATTTAATTCCTGGAAAATTGTTAGTTTATAAGAATAGTTAGTATATTTACTCCCGGTTTAGGTCAGTCGTTAGAGTGTTTTGTTACATAATTATTACATTCCTAATACTTATGTACAATAGTGTAGAAACCAAAATGTCTGTTTTGAGTTCAGCCGGCGGCCTTGAAGGATTGAATGACAAGGCTTGACCTCAGTCCTGATCCTCCTTCCGGTGGATACCGTGAGAATCTGTGGAGAAGACCCTCTTCGGTTTAGATTAGAGATAGTTTTAGTCAGATCGGACAAAACCACGACGGTGGTAAGTCGTGTTATGCACGCAGCCGACTCAATCTGCGCAGGTAGTCTGGTGGGGATTTCAGAATAAAATATGGTATAAGTTAAATCAAAGTCTTGTGTTGTTATTTAAAAACTACCAATGGCACAGGGCTTCTGATAAAGAGATATCCCCAATGGAAGACCAGGCACGAAGTCCCCAAGACGAAGTCCAGACGATAGAAGAAATTAAAATACGAAAGATGACCAGATAAATAGAAGTAAGAAAGTAAGGAAAGAGAGTATACAACAATTTGGCTGGGTACCTCTCGTTCTGTCTTCATTTTCTAGTCTCCTTCTAAACTTTTCTAACTAGATATTTTGAATTCTCCTCTCTCGAGATTGGTAAAAGAGGAGCTAACTTTCAACACATCTTATTGAGAAAGGAATGAATACAATTCTCCTCATGGCCTTGTGAAAGGAAGTTTATCTTGGTCCTTCAATTACTGGTAACATGTAAACCAGTATAGCCTGTTGTGCACATACTTCAGTCGGTAGAGCGTCGGACAAGGAATCACAAGGTTCTGGGTTCGATACCGGCCCCCGCCAACTCAGCGTATGAGCAGCACGGGTGTCTGTGCGGCAAAGTAAGGAGCTGATAGTAGGTATAGCGCTCCACCTCAGAAGCCGAAAACAATCTACTTGGTCTAGCCTAGTGAAAAGGGATAGACTCCCTCGATGTTAGTCTGATACCGACTTTAAGCCACTCCGACGAATTTTACCGTAAATTATAGATAGGTAGTTATATATATATATATATATATATATATATGAGGAAAGAGGATTGGAATAAATCCGACAGAATGTAGTAGAGATATGTGGAACACAATGAGAGAGCTCAGACAAACGTATGTAGGATATATTTTGCTAAAGCTTTGAGCTCGGCATCATCAGTCGCATTATTAATTATCAAAGGTATCATACACATTTTTTTATAGAGGGGGAAGTGGACTGAAGGGGGTGGATGGGAGAAGAGGTCAAAGTGGGGGTTAGTGTTTGTGAGGAAAGATTTTGATTGGTCAGACAGGAATCATTGGAAAGGAAAGGAAGGAGATCGAAAGAGAAGAGAGAGGATATTACAGAGTGATAGTGGAAAATATATTGTGAAAGAGACAAGTTTGTAGCGAAAGTGGGTTAGCTTTCTCGGAGAGAAATTTGATCCAAAGAAGTAGTAAAGGGACTAATAAAAGGGGGAGGTTTAGGTAGGAGTGGTTATAGGTGGAGTTGGTCACTAAAAATGAGAGAAAGGGGGTCAGGAGAAGAAGTTAGGTCAGTGTAGGGGGTTGGGGAAGTGGTTAGATGAAGGGGTAAAAGAGAAAGCAATGAAGTGTGCGGAAATGAGGTGACAATCTAGGTTGGGATAAGGAGAGAATTTTCATACATAGGCAAAAAAGGGGGTGAAGGAGGAAGATAGAAAACGGGTGAGATTGGGTCAGTGAGGGAGAAGAAAGTCAAATTCATGAGTGCTTTTTTTTTTTTTATTTTTGGTAAATTTTTAAATTTTGATTTACCCATTTTCAATTTTAATTTTAATTTTGTCTTCACGTGTGATAGTTTTTGCGAAGATAAGTCCAGGTTAAAGAAACCGGGTCTTAGGTTTATTGTTTCAGTGTGGGCTATGACCGATGATGCCGAGCTCAAGGCTCTAGCGAAATATATCCTACATACGTTTGTCTGAGTTCTGTCCTTGTGTTCTTCATATCTCTAGCACACACACGCAGACACACACACACATCCACCCACCCACCCATAATATATATATATATATATATATATATATATATATATAATCAGAGTGATAGTGGAAAATAAATTGTGTAAGAGACAAGTTTGTAGCGGAAGTGGGTTAGCCTTTTTGGAGATAAATTTGAGCCAAAGAAACAGTAAAGGGAGTAATAAAAGGGGAGAGGTTATATATATATATATATATATATATATTATAGAGAGAGAGAGAGAGAGAGAGAGAGAAAGAAAGAGAGAGAGAGAGAGAGAGAGAGAGAGAGAGAGAGAGAAGAGAGAGAGAGAGATCCTGGGAAAGTAGATGAAATGCTGCAGTTTAATCCTAACTGTCAGTTTGCTGTTGATTGGTTGCTGCTTTTAATTTAATGCCGAATCAAATCGTTTTGATAAACAAAAGACTTAGTTTGCGTACAGTACCTATCGTTGCTTAAGTAGTCACCTAATTAAATATTGAAATCAGTGCATTCAGCATGACCTAACCGTAATACACCGTCCTGAGAGATGTCATAAAGAGGATTTGTTTATGAGACACTAACACGTGCAACCTACTTAGAAGAACAGTATTCCCTTGAGTCAAATGACTCAATTCATTTTGCCATGTGCCTTACTTAATTCAGTTTTGTTCAAATAATCTATGAGTTATTACAAAAAACATAAAAGGAGACGAAAGGCAATATTATTCAATTCTTCGGTCTGTCTGCGTCAGTCGCATCCCAAGAGACTGCACTAAAGATGCCGTTCTTATCACAATGTCTGACGTCATTATAATGTTTTCTTTGTTTTAGCTTTTGAAATTAACCAGCACAAAATGATTTATCAAAAGGACACTAGTTGAATTAGACAAATGATAGGGTATGGATATTCCTTATGTACCACGTGCATCACCTTCCCACCCAGTTCTGTTTAGTCTTGTATTTCCTTTTGCGCCTGTTAGCTAGATTTACTTACAATGTTACCAACTGTTTAATCTCGCTGTTGGAATTTTTGTGATATAAGGCGTGTGCCAGATGGCCACTTGTAAATATAGACTCGTTGACTACCATGAGACCATCGAAAGCAACCTATTATCCAATCACTGGCAGTGCTGCTGCTGCTGTTGGTGTATTTATAATGCCTGATTCTAATCTTAGCTCACTGCTACTCGGACCATCTAGGACGTTGGATCTAAAGGACACTATCCCACAAGGACTTATTGGTTTACTCACTTGTTTACTTTAAGTTCTTTTACAACTGGAACCAAGGATGACGGCCAGTTACTCAACACTCGCTCACCACATAACCTACACTTTCTACTCTGTTGTGTATAACCAATTTTCGCTGTGATATAATTGGTCCTTAAGGGACTGGTTTAGCTCTGAAAGTGAAGCATTCGCCTAGGGACCACAATGTCCTGGGTTCGATACAGCCCTCACCAACTCAACGCATTGGGGGAGCTGATAGTAGATATGGTGCCTCTCCTCAAACGCAAAAACAATCTCCCTGGTCTAGCTCTAGTGAAAAGGGGATGACTCCCTCGGTCCTCGGCTGATACCGCAATAGGCCACTCCACCATTTAGGTCGTTACTTAATTGGTCTTTGTGGCGATAATTTGTACTGATATTAAAGGAATGCGCAGATTATGGTCTTAAACTAAATCTAGTGACGAGGTTCCAATTCCGCAGCTCTAGGGAGTGTGTAGTACCTCTTCATCGCCATTATTCCCAGATTCACTCTGAACCTGAATGGTAGTACCTGGTAAGCTCCCATTATTGGTTAAATACATTATAAATGAGTTTTAGAACGTGTTTAGAAAATAATTCAGTTTGAACTAAAAATTCCCAACAAGAATGAATCAACAAAACGCGTTCGGCATAAAATAACACAAAGGGTTGACAATCCCTACAATCCAACAGCATCAACTTCATTGCAATTTGTTCTTTGTTTTCATCATCATCATGTCGCGCAGGCAGCACGGATATCCCTGATAATCTCTCGCCAACCTTCCCTATCATTCATTGCCCTAGGGAGGTCTTTTGTGCAGCAACCAGCATCCTCGCATAGTTGGTCAATGTAGGTTCTTACAGGGCGGCCGACATTAGCATATCCATGTGTTGGCTTCCATAGGAGAACGTTACTTACTAGCTCGTCCTTGCTTTTCCAACAGTGTACTGCATGTCTAGTCCGTCTGACTCGGATGCTGTGATATGATAGGCAAGTGGCCATATAGCTGCTTCCTTGTGGGGTGCTGTTTCCACGACTTGTTCAAGACTGCACGTATCATTCTTATGCAGTTCCCATCTTGAAAGTAACCAGCATAAAATTATTTATCAAAAGGACACTAGTTGAAATAAATCACTAATGAAGGTGCGGCTGGCCTAAGCGTTAAGATTTTGAGCGCTGAACCCCTGAGTCTACATTTACCTTTTGTGGTTAGAACGTGATCACCGCGTAAACGAGGGATCAATTTTTGGGGGTAATTAAAAGTACCTCATGTGTTCCGGTTGTTTGGGTCAGTAAAATGGTTATTCCTGTATATAGAATGAGTGAGGGAGAGAATCTGTGATTGGATATACCAATCACGTGATAGCCCAGTTTAGGCGCAATATCCAAAAAAACCAAGGGCAGACAGATTCCACCAGCGGTACCACGAGGCAACGAATTCAGGGGCTCAGAGAAACCACCCTAAGATATCTTCTCCAACGCGCCGGTAAGTCCCTTAAACTCAACTTTATATACAGGAAGGACTTTATATTGTTGTTTGTTGTTTTATGTCTAGCCAATAAATTGTTTGAATTAGAGGAAAATATTAATTCCTTTCTTGTTGTTGTTAGTCTTAGAATGCTATACTAACACATACGCTGTTTTAGACTCAAAGAGGTAATAAACACAGAAAATGGCATATTTGAGCCGAATTAAAATTTTGGTTAAGTTAGGTTAGGTTTATTTACAATACATGCCACTGAGAAACGGACGAGGGTATTTTTCAACTCACAAACTAGAGATAGAATAGCATGTTAGGTTGGTTGTCTAGTTCAGGGGCATATAAACCCTTATGGGGTATTTAATACCAAATCTTATTTTTTATATAGATATGATTTGTTTAAGGAATAAAATACATTAAGTTCATGTGTATTGATAAATTAGTATAGATGATTTTTATTAACTTTACTTGTATTGATAAATTGATTCTCATAAATTTGTAGAAATAATTTTCATTAACTTTACTAGCAAATATATGCACCCTCCAGGTGCAAGTATTTAAGTTTTAATGTAATAAAATATTGTATTAAATTAGAAAGGCTAATGAAACTAAATAAGAATACAGATAACAAGATTTGAAACAGAGGGAGTATAATAAAAGATTTGAAACAGAGGGAGTATAATAAAAAATGGAACAACTGAAACTTACTCTTCCATCACTCTCGTCTTTCATTGTTATTTTTCTAATTTAAGTATTTAGTTATAAGAGGAAGTAAAGAATAAAATGACAGTTATTTTATCTTGTTAATGGATTTCATTTAAGATTCATTGAAGAGATTTTTGCTTATATTCATTAAATAAAACCAAACAGTTAGAAATCAATAATACTAAGCACATATTTATTAAATTCGATTTTTTAATATTAATATGCAAATTAGCCTTCCCGTTCACACTGTAAACCGCTATTTTGTTGTATATATAAATATAATTGCATGTTGTCAGTATGTAGACATAGTTAACAGTATTAATAATGTAAGGCAATTTTATTAATAATTGAGATTTAGATAAGATCATGGAGAATGTGATGTAAATAACTAAGGGAATTGTGACTTGAGTAGGAATATAGTTTCGGTTACAGACAGAAAAACACACAATCTCCATTATAATAAGATATTTATTAATGAATTGACTGAAATCATTTTCATTCACTTAATATGGATTAATAAATTGGTAGAGATCATTTTCATTAACTTTATGTGTATTACTAAATTATACAGACTTAAAACAATATTAGATATCCTGTGCATGCGAAAACATTAGGAACAAGAGGTGAATGATACACCGTTATTATCATTGACGAGAGGTACTGCAAACATCTTTGACATAGAATAACTATTGTTTTTTTAATGAAAAATATATATTCACTAGCAGGAACTGTGGATATACCATAGTATGAGAATGTTATTATTACAGTGTTTGGTATGTTTTCTTAAGAGCTATTGCGAAGATAACCCAATATGTAAAACATATACTTATTTTTATTTAACTCTCTCTCACCCTTTCTTATTATTTTTTTCCTTATTTTTTTCATTGTGTCGATTGAAACATATTAGCGTTATCGAACCCTCTCTCTATCTTTCCCCTACCCTCTTTCTTTCTTTCTTTCTTTCTTTCTTATTATATTTTTCTGTGTAGCATGTCCTTTTCTTCTTTTTCTCTCTTTGTTATAAAAACGGAATGTTCAGTGACGAAACTCATAAGAAATAAGAATTATGCAGATAAGCAACACGAGATACTTAGGATTTACATTTTTGCATTTCATCTTGGACAATTTGAACGGCCTGATTTTTAACCAGAAGGTGTTGCAAGAGGATAAAGATCGGAAGATTAAGGAACAAGCGTATTAATATATAGATTAACGTGTCTAAGTCATTTATTGAGAAGCATTGTATGACATTTCCCATTGAATACTAAACCTATCATATTTGCTTATGGAAGGGTTCAATTTGATACAAAGACATGTCAAAGGCTTGATTGTAAAATGTCTCCTTGCTTGTTTATTATTATTAACCAGTTCGTCTAAATGAAGTGTTTATGAAATAGCTAGGTTGTCTGCAAGAATGATCTCATGTGCTTTGGCATTGCCCCTTCCATCTGGGAAAATTTGGCTCAGGACCGCACTCGGTGGCGGCAGAATCTTCGTAGAAGACTGTTCACGTCAGAAGTAACCCTGACGCAACATCATGAAGCTAAGAGGTCTAGAAGAAATCAGCGGCAACAAAGCATCGGCACATCAACATCTTCAGGGACAGCCTTCAAATACGACATCTGTGGTCGAGAATGTTTTTCAAACACCGGACTTCACAGTCACAGGAGGCGCTGAAACTTCCGGGGCACTAAATGTTTTATTTTTCTTGCACCCGTTATTTTACAATACAAAATATATTTTATTTATTTATTTTAATATTTACTTCAATGTGTATATTTTAAAGTTTAAAATAACGGGTGCAAGAAAAATAAAACATTTATTGCAAAAACATTTATTGCATAAAATGAGGGTTCAATTTAATTTATAGTAGGAATTTACGAGGAACAAGTTAAGAATTACCGTATAGTCTTCCGAGACTGAAATGTCAATGAGAGTCATATTTACTTGTTCATTCTAATGGGAATTTTAATTTAAAAGAATATTGGTTGTTTACAATGTTAACTAGGGACAATATCCCAATTGAGTTTACAGAGAATAACAAATAAAGTAATCGATGTTAGTCAGGAAGAATGAAGTTATAATAAGTTATAATAAGTTAGTATGTTTCAAATATGATTAGATTTGCATTTTTAAAAAGTTTTAATTTGTTTATTTCCAACGGAATATAAGAATGAAATTATTTACAATGCCCTATCAAGAAATTTTCAAAAATTGTTTGAGTTCGTTTTTTAAATATTTTTTTCACTCTGAGAAATTTGTATGAAATTATAAATGACATTTTATAATCATCGAAGATTTACTTTTGAAATTGTCCTATAAATCATTCGGTTGTCTCAATCATCTATGACTGCCCGCATTTGATTAGAAATTCAATGGATTTTCAGGGCCAGTTAACTCAGAGTCCTGTTGGAATTAACGATGCTTTAAAGCGATTATACTCGGGATCGGCAGATACTAAAATAAATAAAACCTTCCTTTTTACAGAAAGTCAAACATGGCGTAATAAAAAATCTTCGTTGAAAATGGACATGTGGTGTAGAGAAAATTTTCGTTGAAAATGGACCCAGCGACCCGAGGTCGAATCCTCGAAATTCTTATTTCACATACTACTTGCTGTCCATCGTATCCGATGATAACACTACGCGAATCATTTTCCTCCAATTTAATTGATCCCTGGTTGCGTCTTGCCAACTGCCTATGGGGATATTAAAGTCCTTCAGGTTTCTTTTGATGCTGTCGTTGTACCTGAGGTTTGGTCTACTTATTCTACGTGATCCCTCTCTCAGTTGAGAGTACAGAATCTGCTTTGGTAGTCTGTCATCCCCGAGTCTGTTTAAGGGCCAGCCACATCTCAGGTTGCGTTGGACAAGTATTTGATGCATGCCAGTGAGTCCAGTTCTTTTCAGGATGGTCCTGTTTGAAACATGTTGCCACCACCTGACATTTAATATGCTGCGCAAGTGAGGCATGTAGTAGACATGTAGTCTATTGGTATCTGCTTTGTATATCGTCCAGGCTTCTCCACCATACAGGAGGGTTGAGAGAACTATGTCGCGGTATACTGCATATTTAGTTTTCAAGGAGATGTCTTTGTTGAACCAGATTCGCCTCTTCAGCCGACCAAATACTTTGGAAGCATTTGAAATTTCACATAAGGCTAATATAATAGCCTTTGGAAATGTATGAATCTACCCCCCCCAGATGTTAGTTTTTAGTAGGATAAGTGATGCTCATTAACCTTAATATGGCAGTCTAGGAGAAGGAAAACTCTGGATTCAAACCAGCTGTCCTACGTTTAAAAACTGACCTCGTTGAAATTACGCTTTTATATTAATGCCTAGTTAATAATTTGAAATGCATTTCACTGAATGATTTTAATGTTTTCTCTGTAACAAGAAATATGATTAAAAAAAGACGCTGCTTCAATTAGTTATTATTCACTGGTGTATTCGTATTAGTTTCCTCATCTGTATTGTTAAGGAAGGTAAAATGTTTGGAACATTTTTAAATGTTTAGTATATGCAACAGTTCTGGGAATTTTAAACCGAACTCATTTTTTGTGTAAAAAATTAAAAGATTGCATTGTTCATCTAGACGGTTTTAAGATAGTATAAGTGCACGGTCAACAAAAACAGAAGTTTACTCTTCTGACAACTACAAATAAAACAATCTCAACTATCCAATTTTTTTTATTGTGAACAGAAGCAAGTGAAGCCAGTGTGAGCTGAGATAAAAAGATCATCAAAGATCTGAGATGTGTTGCTTTATACTACACCAATGAAAGACTCACCAAATTCCCAACAGTCAGCATAGGTTACCTGTTTACATGCCATGAGTATGACAATAAACTGCTGATGAGACTCCGGTTCTGGAGATCTTGTGTGTAGAGTACACCTTCATTGCCATTACTTCCAGGTACACTTTGACTTCGGAGTGATAGTATCTTTTAGGGTCGTATGTATGGGTCGAATATATATGTTTAAATCATTGGTTTTCCATAGGACAGCGTGCGAAGAAAAAGCCGTTAAGAAACAACTGCACAATGTAAATATGAACAAAAACTGAACGCGATTCCCTAACCTCTATGCATGAAATAAACCTAGACAGTTTTACATCTATCTATAGTTTGCGAAACTGATAAGGATAATCGCTTTTTCCAGCGTCAAGGTCCGACGACAAAATTTTCCTTCCTGCACGAATATCGCAGCAGTTTTTAGCATATAAATCGATCACAGCTTCAAAGTTTTTTTCGTCTTTTCTTGGTCATGCTTAATTTTATGCAGCGCGATCTAAAAAAAATGCATACGTGCAACTTTACTCTCGCCAAATCTCTTGGATTTGAGAACGTGCTTCTTTAAATTACAGTGCCAAGACAGCCATATTTTCATTTTCTTCTCATCTTGCGAGCAAGACATGTTCGTGCCCGCTTTGCTCCTCGAGGTAAGTCTCCTCTCTTGCTACGCTATCATATTTTACAAATATTTGTTACAATTACAAACCCAAATAAACAAAGTTAACAGCGGAATGTCCTATGTTAGGAACGAGTTTTATTTTTGTATTTTTCTCAACATACAAGACGATCTGTTCATCATAATCTTTAATATAACAGTCATCATTGATATTACAATAAAACTTCAGGTGTTTTCTTTTTTTTTTCTCTACAAAACTGTGTATTGTTGTTTTCCTTGTTTTAAATAGTTTTCTTAAAATAAATTTTGAAACTGTTTATTTCTTTAGTAGACTCATTGTATGTATTTATTTGCAGTGACAATGGGATCGAATTAGAAATTAAATTGAACATCCCACAAAACAAACAGAAATAAGAATCGAGTTTAGTTGTAGATGTAATAAAGATTCATTCTATTGTTTGTTCACTGTTGTATATATAATTTATTTCCATCTGGAAATACAAACTTTCGTTTTGCAAAACAATCATTCGTCTTCTATTTTCACTTTTCAAAAATTTGATTGGGGCGAAAATAGAACTAAAGAATAAGTAAAAATATTCAATGTTAATTTAATCCTGTTTTATATAAAAATGTTCACCTGATTCTTCCTATCTAACATCGATTTTATATTTGTTATTCTCTGTTATTGTCCCTAGTTAACATTGTAAACAAACCAGGTAATTTTCTTATTGTTTTTAAATACAATCCCTATCAAAATAAACAAGGAAAGATGTCAATATAACCCCTCTATTTCATAAACACTTCATTTACAAACAGTAGTCAATAATAATAAGAAATAAGGACACCTTTCAAAATCAACTGCCCTCTTAAATTCTATTGTATAAAATCTCGATATACATGACCTAAAAAATATCGACATTTTTGTGCATAATTCTGACTTAGTCAAGGATAATCTTCCAAGCATCCGCTTTATGGGCGGAGCCTACAATACGCAGACTGCATCCTCTAAAAAGGGGTACCCCCACATAGTAAGAGTCCCCTGCGTGTGACAAAAAAACTGCACCGTTGCTAAGACTCCAATTATTGTGTGTAGAGTCTTCCCTTCGTGGACATTAATTCTAGATCTATTCGGCCCCTGAGTGTTAATATCTGTTATAAACCAACCTCTGAATAAAATATATGATTGAGATTACGTTTAGATGATTTTGAAATACATTATCCTATATACTTATTTTTCTATATCTCTCAATTCATACGTGGTATTAAAAATGTATATATATATTGATTACCCACTGAGGTTGATATGCCGTAAAACAAACCAAACCAAACCAAACAACGTAAACCCGTTTTGCATGCTTTCTTTCTTTCTTTCTTTTTTTCTTACATTTTCGAGAAAATGTGATTTTAAAAGTTCAAATGAAGTACAATTAGATTATATCATTTATATACACCTGTGCATGTGCAGTGTTTGCAAAGAGTGAAAAGTATTAGTGTGGTTGCTCTTAATCAATTTAGGGATTTAGGTTGGTTTTGGTTTTACGGCACATTAACCTCAGTGGGTCATTTAATGCCAATAAAGTTTTGAAATAAATCCATTCTTAATGGATAATACAATTTTTTATAAATATATTTTTCTATTTAACCATAGATGGGACACTAACAGGTACTACCACTTCGGGTCAAAGTGGACCAGAGAGCAATGGTGGTGAAGGGGTGCTCCACATTCCTCAAACCTCCAAAACTGGAACCACACCATCAAATAGAGTTTAACGTCATTCCTAGGACATGTAGACCCTCCGTCTTCTCGCACCCATATGATCAAAAGGGGCTGGAGCTTGCCATAAGGGCAATAGGGTTGGATAAATCATATAGGTGCGAGGGCTTGACGTAACCAGCCGATTGATCGGAGGGGGCCTCTCTGACCGCCCGTCTAGCCCAAGATAGGGCCAAAGTGGAGTATTGCAAGTCATGATCTGCTCATCCACCTGGGTTCTATCCTTAAGCTTCACGGGTGGCCACCCACGGCCAACAGGTGGTCTCATTGGGTGTCTTACTCTGCAGAGGTGCAGTCGGTACATTCTAACGCCCCAGTGAAAGGGCGGTAGAGATTTAGGTTGAGGCTTCTTTAAAATAAAAACTAAACAGAAAGAAAAGATAATGTTTACAGTGGTGATTTCAAATCCTTTTCCCTCACAGCAATCTTTTCTACAATTTAACAAGATTTACCGACTAAACTTCAAAGTATTCTTAACATTTTGATATTCATGTTTTTTAATGCGCCTAAGAGGATTCAAAAAGAAATTATGTGAGACAAAAACCAAATCTGTCAATGACATCTCATTGTGCTTTAAGCAAAGATCAGTTGATAATCTAATTGTTTTTCAAGATATTGTTGAGTCAAAAAGGATTACCATAGCGGTCTACCGTCCTTTTTCCCCTTGTAGTATGCGGTCTACCACAATGTTTCTATTGTAATATGCAGTCTACCACAATATTTCTATTGTAATATGTGGTCTACCACAATGTTTCTATTGTAATATATGGTCTACCACAATGTTTCTATTGTAATATATGGTCTACCACACTATTTCTTTTGTAGTATGCGGTCTACAATAAATATTCTATTGTATTATTTGGTATACCACAATATTTCCACTGTAGTATGTGATCTACCACAATATTTCTATTGTAATAAATGGTCTACCACACTATTTCTATTGTAATAGCTGGTATACCTCAATAATTCCATCGTAGTATGTTGTCTACAACAATGTTTCTATTGCATTATGTGGTCTACTACACTATTTCTATTCTAATATGTAGGCTGACACATTGTTTCTATTTTAGCATGGGGGTCTGCCAAAATGTTTCTTTCGTAGTATATGGCTTGCTACATTATTTCCGTTATGTGGTATGTGGTGTACAACATCATTTCCATTATAATACGTGACCAACACCATTGTTTCTCTTGTAGTATTTGGTTCGACACATTGATTCTATTCTACCACGTTGTCTACCACACGTTTTTGTATCGTATCATGTGCTCTATCACATTGTTGCTATTGTAATATACGGTCTATAACACAGGTTCTATCATAGTATTTCGTTTACCAGATTGTTACTATTGTAGTATGTGGTCTGCTACTTTCTATAAAATATGTGTTCTTCATTATAGTTTTTCATGTAGTATGCGGCCTACCTATTTCTATTTCTATTCTGTTTTCATGTCTATTTGTTTATATCATATAACTGTGTTTCTGGCATAGTTCCATATCTTGGGCAGTATTAAGGACGTTCTGCTCTTTCAGAAATGCACATTCTTTACAAGAAATGACAGTTCGGTAAAATTATTTGGCCAGCCTTTTATTATTTATGGGGTCTTATATTTCCCTATACATTACTATCTAGTTTGAATACATCGAATGAACTGAATTTAAATCAGCTGCTTTTTGTTTCTCAAGGCCAATATATGAGATAATATATCATGATCACTCTTTTCACATGCTGTTTACCTTCTCTTTGTTCTGAGTTGTTCTATCAATGCAACCTTCACTGTTGCCTATTAGCTATTCTTCTTCACACATGTATTTGTTCTCGTATCTGCATTTTTAAAAGCAAAACAATAGTATACCATATTATAATATTTAACACAAAACAAGTACCCTTGTGGTTCGTAGGCAGATGATCTACCGACTGAACTAAACCGGCCCCATAGTACACTAATGTAAATGCATATAAACACATAGGCTACGTATTATAGGCATATGTAATCAAACAGATGGGTCTCTCATCCTGGTGTAATGGATAGCAATCTAGTCTCGCAGACCCATTTCCACTGAATAGCGTATTTGATCCTCACTGGATGCCACATACTTGCGATCTTGTTGCCTATTAGCATATTTGCAAATATTTATTATATTGAGCAAAACCTTATTGTACAGATACACTTGTACTTACATGAAAATGCAATATTATATACAAATATGTGCATTTAGGGACGGAAGAGCATGACACAGAGTCTTATGTAATGTCTAGACGTCTACTATAGTTAATTGTCTGGATTTTACTCCAGATACAGATAATTTTTATTTATATATTTTTGGACACTACGCCATCGTCTTTAGTGGACAGAAAGGTGCCAACAACTACATGTCAACCGTTGGGTAATTTATGCCAAAAACGTTTTGGGTTTATTCTTTTTTGTTGGGGATATAATATTTTTAGAACTCTGTTTCCTTTCTCGAAGTTGACAGTTTTTAACGAAATATTGCATGAGTGCAGTTTTATCATTGGAATTGGTACAAGCTTTAAAATGTCTTTCAAGCTCGGGTATATTGTAATTTAAACAAACTATATGGTTTCTAGAAATATACTCGAGTTTTCTGGTGATCGTAACATACATCTACGGATGTATGTACTTATCAGTTAAATGTTCGCCTCTTACTGACAGCTACCAAGGACCGAGAGGTAAGGAGTCATATATATATATATATATATATATATATATATATATATATATATAAGTTTCCTGGTTCGATACCGGTCCTTGGCAGTAACACAGGGATCTGTGCGGGGAAGTAATGAGCTGATGGTCCATGTGGTGCTCCACCTCAGATACCAAAAACAATCTGCTTGTTCTAGTGATCGTGGAAAGAGCAGAGACTCCTTTGTTGCCTGGCTGATACCTATTTAGACCACCCCGACGACTTTATATATATATATATATATATATATATATATATATATATGTGTGTGTGTGTGTGTGTGTGGGTGTGTGTGTGTGTGTGTGTGTGTGTGTTTAAGTGCGTGCTTGTGTGCGTGTACGCCCTCAGCTGTATGTTATGGAGTCTAAAATCGCTTGGAATTGATGAGGTTTCTTCATTTTAGTTTATATAAAGATGAAATCACCGGGCTATGAACATAGGTGATTGGTTTATAGTGATAACATTTTGTACAGTTTTTTTTTGTTGACAGTGATGAAAGCTTCTACATTTTGAATAAGTTATTTTAACAATTAATAAATGATAATGATAAATAATGAACATACAAGGATATATTTCAAGCAGAGTAAAGCTGATTTTAATTAAGAGGTGTTCTTCTCCTAGATTGGTGCCTAAACAAGGCTAAAAACCCAGTTTGCCCAAGTATTTACCCAATGCCGTTGAGAGAGTAAATGGATTCTTCAGTGATGTGTAACAGAGAGCAGCCTTGTCTAATATGTGTAATGAGTCCGCTCCTCACAGTGTGGCGTTACTATCATAACTTTGTATCGGATCAGTTTAAGCTTAGTAGATATCTGACTCGAATGAGGATTTAATAAGCGAATTCACCGCTATGTAATTATTTGAAGAAAAAAAACAAGGATTTAGACTAAGGGTTTTCAAATCATAAAACTAGACTCATTTGGAAAATTAGTTTAACTAGTACAAAATAAAAAAAAACACCCTCCGGGCAATGTAAAAATAGATTTTTGAAACAGATTGTCTGAGGGGTGAGAGTAAAATAATCAATGTCAGCGAGTTTGTATCCTAAGTAAGTAAAAACCATCAAATTCATTAAACGATTAAAAAATAAAACAATTTGAAATGTAAACTTTAAATATATATTAAAATAAAACAAACTATATATAGATATATAATACCAGTCATGTATTTATTAAAACTTGTTTTAAAAAACAATAAGTACTGTCTAATGTTGCATGTTCAAATTTTGAGTGTATTTATTCTATTTTATGACGATTTTGGGTAATGTGACGTAAGCAGTGACGTAGTTTTTGTTACAGACAGAACCCGGAAGCGAATCTCCATTATTAATAGATATATTCTTCTTTTAGCATTGTATCATTCTAAGTGCTGGAGGCGCGTAGTGAATGGTTAGAATCATAGGAAATGGACTCGTCGACTCGTTCAAATCCTGGACGAAGCTAGAGTTCACGTAGCACTAATACCCTTGGGAAAGGTACAAATCCAACTGATCTCCTTCCAGCTCTGGGCAAATAGTAGGGCAGATAGAAAGTTTTAACCTTGATTAGGCAACCCGTCTAGGAGAAGGAAAACTCTGAATTGAAACCTGTTTAACTCGGCTTGGGGTGGTCACTACTAGAATAGGCTCAGTCCTAATTGATGATCGAAAGAAAAACTGCCTTACACAAATATTGTCAGCAATTTCCTTGTTGCTGAGGATAAGAATATGCTGCGAACTTCAACATGAATTTTATTTTACTGTCAAACAGTGGATTTCTTTGTAATTAAGACTACTAGCAAAAATATGCGCCTTCTGGACGTAGGTATTTCAGTTTTAATGTAATTAAATATATTAAATAAGAAAGACTAACGAAATGAAAAAAGAACGCATATAACAGGATTACACTTATTCTAATTATTTCCTAATTGGTTTCTATATAAAATCCTCTATTTGATTGATTTTAATCCGTTGGAGAATAAAACAATAATATTAGAGATCAATAACATTAAGTAATTATCTATTAAACCCGGTATCGTTAAAGCCTGTACGCAAATAAACCACACCATATATTATGTAAACCTTTATTTCTCAGTGATATATAAGACACATTGCATGATTTTAAACTTACAGATAACATGAGCTGTTTTGACACAAATCCAACTCAGATTTTCGTAGAGGCATCTTTGATGATATTTATTCCATGTATTAATGATTTTGACTTTAAATTAAAATACTCATTGACAAACTTACGCAGTTCCTCAGCGTATTGTGACGTAAGCAGTAACGTAGTTTCAGTTACAGATAGACAGACACCAAATCTCTATTATAATAAGATTTTACTTATTTCATCCGACCTGAGAGCTTCGGTAACCTATCAGCAAGCTTCGGTTGATTTCGGCTAAGATGTATCTTTGCCAATCTCCAGCGATCACTCGGCAAACCTGTGGCATTCAGCTGAATATCTTCGCCACATAGACCTACTTTCATGGAGATATTGTCCAAATCAGCATCAGTCCGTCACAACTCGTCGGTCGAATCTGATTGGCTAAAGTCTTTGATTACGACGCTGTTACTGGCTGGCCCCCAATCTCTCTCGCGTGACTTATTTTCCACCATAAAATAAATATCTTCTCACATCATCCAATCACGTCAGATTTAGCAGTTGTAGATTTTGCCATTTTCTTTAAGATGACACACCCACAAAATATTCACCATTTTCCCAAATTGAAATACCAAAAAAAAAAAAAAAGCATATTCTTTTCACGGAATTGCACTATACCCGAGTTACATGGACAGGTCAAAAGTTGACCCCACCGGCTAGCAGTATGTTCTACACGGTAGTGAAAACAATCCCCCGACTGGGGAATCACTTCCCATTGTTTTCGAGAGCTACTCATCTCTTATTTCCCAATGCCAGTTTATTTCAACGACTGATCTGTTTGTTTAGCAATTTCTATTTTCCTGTCATGAAATATATTTCTCAAGTTTCTTTCTTCTCTTTCTGTCCTTTCTTCATCTTTTTTGTGTCAAATCAGTGTAATCGAAAACAGTCTTTCTCTTTTACATAGAATCGTATTAGTTTTACACTTTTTAGCCCGGTATAACTACTAAGGAATTCGTCTACTTCAAAAACCCGCGATCTCAATATTGCCTTCCTTGAGAGTTCCAATTTGGCTACTTCTAAAATCCGCAATAACTCTATTACCACATGAATAATATGCATTGCTGCATAAAAAGGGAAAGCAAGAGAAGAGCGAAAAGACCGGTAACATTTCTGTGTTCCGACATTACCTATCTCTCTCATTCACTCTCTCTCACACACTCTCACTCACACTCTCTCTCTCTCTCTCTCACACACGCTCTCTCACTCTCTCTCACGCTCTCTCTCTCTCTCTCTCTCTCTCTCTCTTTCACTCACTCTCATTCACGCTCTCGCTCTCTCTCTCTCTCACTCACGCTCACCCCCCTCTCTCTCTCTCTAACTTGCAGATTAATGTGTTGAATTACGAATAATTTAAGGAAAATGAAAAATTAAGTTAGTAATTAGCAATTATTGATACTAGCAAAATAAAAAAACACCCTCCGGGCGATGTAAAAATAGATTTTTGAATCATATTGCCTGAGGGGTGGGAGTTAAAAATTCAATGTCAGCGACTTTGTACCCCTAAGTAAGTAAAATCATCAAATTCATTAAAGGATTAAAAAATAAAACAATTTGAAATGTAAACTTTAAATATGTATTAAAATACAACAAACTATATATAAATATATAATACCAGTTATGTATTTATTAAAACTTGTTTAAAAAAATGAGTACTATGTAATGTTGCATGTTCAAATTTTGAGTGTATTTATTCGATGTTATGAAGATTTTGGGTAATGTTACGTAAGCAGTGACGTAGTTTTTGTTACAGACAAAAACCGGAAGCGGATCTCCAATATTAATAGATTAGAATATTTTGTATGATATTCCCACGCACCATAATCTTCAAGGGAACATCCTGCTACGTAGCAATGAAGAAACCAGGGCACTATAAAATGAATGATTTTTATGTAATAGTTGGCTTGTTGCGTGTGGTGTGATGGCCTATTTATGAGCTCCCTGAAACCGGGTGCAGAATAAATGAGATACCAAAGTCACGAAAAGGCACCTGCAAAATGGTAAATTTGGTAATTCAGTGAGATTGGTGTGTAGCAAATCACGTGATAGGTGGAGTATTATGTGGTAGATCAGGGGCCCGAACCTTTTCAGACCGAGGGCCACAGAACTTATTTCATGGTGTTACGTGGTTTTAAAAGGACAGAATAACTGCTGAATTCATTAGGCAAAAATCATAATTTGTTAAAGAGTTTCATATATCTTAACTAAAATCTTTTGTTTAGGCATTAGCCAAGCTATGCGAAAAGACGTTGGATCAGAATAACCGCTAATTAGACAGTCATATATACGATAGCCTAGGTTTTTTTAATATTAGCCTAGGATTATGAATAATTGAGTAATGTTAATTAAAAAAAAGTAAATAATGTCCCCCAAGCGTTAATATCATATAAATCATAGGTAGCCTAAGAATTATGTAAGTACAGTAGCTAGATATTTTTGAATTAGAGTTCGTTAGATTCAAAATAAGGGGATTGAGTGAAAAAGTACCATAACCGTTATGGTTATGATTGACTAGTGGTGATATCCACTCGACCTCCTCTAAAAACGCGCCAGTAGAAGCGTGAGACAGAAGTTTTAGTTTCCGTTTAGTTGCGGCCAGAAATTCAGAGCGTGTGGAAGGCAAAAGTCTGTCCCAGCGGGATGTCGCTTCTCACAGCGCGGTTGAATCCTTGGGCTGGGGTTGTTTAATAAAAGTTATATAGAAAATCAACATAGTCTTGTTAATTGAGATTCAAATATGACCAGCCCGAACAAAACAACAAGAAATAGAATCAACCCGTATAACACAATCCACAGAAGAAGCCCAGCAAAGGAAAATGACAGGAACAATATACGGAGAAAACAAGTAAAAACATTATCCTCTCTCTCTCTCTCTCTCTCTCTCTCTCTCTCTCTCTCTCTCTCTCTCTCCAATTATATACCCGATGTTAAGGGGTATATAACATTATTAATCAATTACATATGAAAGTATTGTATCATGTGTAATTGAAAATCTGTGGTGGTGTTTTAATGATAAAACAAAGTCGTCGGTGTGGCCTAAAGTCAGTATCAGCCAATCAGCGAGGGAGTCTATCCCGCTAGACGAAGGAGATTGTTTTTGCGTCTGAGAAGGAGCTCCACACCTACCATCAGTTCCTTACTTTACCGCACAGATCCCTGTGCTACTCATACGCGGAGTTGGCGTGGGCCGGTATCGAACTTGGAACTTGTGGTTGCTAGCCGAACGCTCTATCGACTGAGCTAACCCGTCCATATAATTTTAGTGGTGTTTTAGTATGTATTAAATATCCAAATAAACATGATAAGCT
Source organism: Doryteuthis pealeii (assembly GCA_023376005.1). NCBI lineage: Eukaryota > Metazoa > Mollusca > Cephalopoda > Myopsida > Loliginidae > Doryteuthis > Doryteuthis pealeii. The sequence continues at coordinate 29,786,867 of CM042164.1, forward strand.
ACATCAAGGCCTAAACTACATTGTTTATTTACGGTGTTGCATTGACTTGTATTACAGTAGTTTGAAAGTATAAATATCTTTTTGGACGTTTTCTCTTTATGTCCTTCAGTTTTGAATCCTTTGTTTGTAGGCTAGAGCAGCAAAAACTTAGGAGTCGTTCATTACACGCAATATATGATGAATCAATTTTGGTAGTTAAAAAGTAGAGGTCGTTCATTACACGAAGTCGTTCAGCACTCTAGAATATACGGTATCAGTCAATTTTCATACAACCCCTATTTGCTCAGTTGATCTAGCACTGGGTAAAAATAATAAACCAATTCTCTTATAGCCCAAGTAAGCTACGTGTTCAGCTATTAATGATTCCAAAAGAAAGCAAGAGATGGACGTTTCTTAATACAGCGCAATCAAATGGACGAACAAATTGAAATTGGTATCGACCTTAATAAAAAAAAACACATATTTCGTCAACAAATCGATATCGAACGTCCAAAATAAAAACATATCGATAGATCAATCAATAAAGTAAAATGAGAGATGCCCATTATTCATTGACACAGGGATAAATATGTAATTTCTAAATAATCCGGTGTGTGTGTATGTGAAAATTAATTGAAATCTAAAAATGGCAGACCTAATAGCAAATACAAATGGAATACATAGAAGAGTTTATTGGGCAGCATTTTTCTTTGCAATGCAGAACTAATGACATTCGTTCCGATGTTATTTGATCGATGGTGAATGTTTATTCATGAAGTGTCGGCCATGTTGCTGTGGGATTGCTGTCTGCATTCAGGATATCGATGAAGAAAATCGATTAGGTTGTAATGAGAAGAGAAAGGAAAACGAAAAAAAAGGAGGAGAAGGATTTTTGAAAGGAAAGAAAGATAGAAACACATACATAAGAAGAGGGTGTTTATAGGGTGATGATATGAAAGTTTGTTGAAAGAAAGAAAGAAAGAAAGAGATCGAATTGAGAATAAGAGGAAAGGCAAATTAAATTGAGAAAGAAAGAAAGAAAGGAAAGAAAAAGAAAGAAAGAAATAAAAAAGAAAGAAAGAAAGAAAGAAAGAAAAAGGAAAAAAAGAAAGAAAGAAAGGGTAGATAAAATATGTAAAAAGGTAAGTGAAAGAACATGAAGTGGCACAGGGTAGAGAGAGAGAGAGAGAGAGAGAGAGAGAGAGAGAGAGAGAGAGAGAGAGAGAGAGAGAGAGAGATAGATAGAGAGAGAGAGAGAGAGAGAAGAAATAAAAAAAAGAAATAATAAAATAAGAGGGAGACAAATAAAAATTTTAAAAAAGAAAGAAGGAAAAAGAAAGTGCACACAAAATAGAGAAGGAAAGACAGAAAGAAAATATAGAATAAAAAGGGAAAAAATGAAATTGAGAACGAAAGAAAGAAAAAAGAATCAAATAGAGAATAAGTGGGAAGAAAATGAAATTGAGAAATCAAATAAAGAAAAAAGAAAGGAATCGAATAGAGAATAAGGTGAACAGCATATGAAATTCAAAGAAGAAAAGAAAGAAATCGTTTGGGGAAAAGTAGGATAGCAGATATAATTGAAAAGGAAATAATTAAGAGAACGTGGCACAGAAAATTGAAAAAATTGGGAGAAAGAAAGAAGAAAAGAAAGAAAGAAAGAAAGAAAGAAATCAAATAGAGGATTAAGGGAAGGCAATTTAAATTCAAAAAGAAAGAAATCGATTAGAGAATAAGAGGAAAGGCAAATGAAATTGAGAAATAGATAAATAAGATAAATAAATAAAAATAAAGAAAGAAAGAAAGAAAGAAAGAAAGAAATCAAATAAAAGATAAAGGGCAGACAAATGAAAACGAGAAAGAAAGAAAGAAATCGAATTGGAAAAGTGGAAACGCAAATGAAATTGAGAAATGAATAAACAAAGAAAAAACACAAAGAAATTGAATCGGGAATTAGAGGGAAGCCAGATCAAATTGAGAAAGAAAGAAATCGAATAGAGAAAAAGAGGGAACCCAAATAACATTGAAAAAGAAATTAAGAACAAGAAGTAACACGGAAAATTGAGATAGAAAGAATGGTTAGAAAGAAAGAAAGAAAGAAAGAAAGAAAGAAAGAAAGAAAGAAAGAAAGAAAAAGAAATAGAACTGAGTATAAGAAGGAAGACAAATGAATAAAATAAATAAATAAATAGATGAATTTGAGAATAAGGGGGAAGGCAGATAAAAATGAAAAAGGTTGAAGGAAAAAGAAGTGGAACAGAAAAGTAAGAAAGAAAGAAATAAAGGACGAAAAAGAAAGAAAGAAATCGAATAGTGGATAAGAAGGAAGGTTAATGAAATTGATAAAGAAAGAAAAAATACAGAAAGAAACAAAATCGAACAAGGGATAACAGTTAAGGAAAATGAAGTTGTAAATGAAAGAAAGAGAGACAGAAAGAAGGATATCTAATTGAAAATAAGAGGGAAAGCAAATGAAATTAATCACGTAAGAAGCGAAAGAAAGTGGCACAGAAAATTGATAAATGCATAAATAAATAGTTATATAAATGAACAAAGAAGAAAGAAAGAAAGAAAGAAGGAAAGAAGGAAAGAAAGAATGAAAGAAAGAAAGAAAGAAATCCAACAGAAAATAAGAGGGAAGTCAAATAACTTTGGAAAAGCCCGAGAGAAAGGGAGGTGGAACAGGTAAGAAAGAAAGAAAGAAAGAAAGAAAGAAAGAAAGAAAGAAAAGAAAGAAAGAAAGAAAGAAAGAAAGAAAGAAAAAAAAAGAAAGAAAGAAAGAAAGAGAGAAAGAAATCCAACAGAAAATAAGAGGGAAGTCAAATAACTTTGAAAAAGATCGAGAGAAAGGGAGGTTGAACAGGCAAGAAAGAAAGAAAAAAAGAAAGAAAGAATGGAAGAAAAAAGAAAGAAAGAAAGAAAGGAAGAAAGAAAAAGAAAGAAAGAAAGAAAAAGAAAAGAAAGAAAGAGAGAAGATATCCAACAGAAAATAAGAGGGAAGTCAAATAACTTTGAAAAAGACCGAGAGAAAGGGAGGTGGAACAGGTAAGAAAGAAAGAAAGAAAGAAAGAAAGAAAAGAAAGAAGAAATCGACTATTGAATAAGAGGGATGACACATGGAATTGAAAATTGAATAAACCAAAGGATGTAGCACAGAAAATGAGAAACCAAAAAAAAAAAAAAAAAAAAGAAAGAAAAAAAGAAACCATGCATGGAATAAAGAAACTTAATAGAGAATAAAATGGAAGACAAATTAGATTGAAAAAATAAATTTAAAAAAAAGAAGTAAATAAAGAATAAAAATGAGAAAAGGGCTTTAAGAAGTAAAGCTAATTTGTAAAAGTTGAAGATAGGTAAAACATAGACACAAGTTAATTGAGGAGAGTATTGAGAAGATAAGTGGAAAATATTGCAAGGAAGATGGGTGATTTATTTCGAAGCTTTTTTGTAAATTAAAGAAACAATAACCGGAGGAAGAAAATTATTTTTTAAAAATCGCTGATGATAAAAGCTAAACTGATTATTTTTCCAGTAGTGGATAATTAAGAGGAAGATGTTACGCCTGGTAAGAAAAAAGTTTAGAAACTAGGCATTTGAAATGGAAAGCAATGTGGAAGAGGTGTTTGAGAAGTAAATAAAATTAATGATTATTAAATATCTAGTCCTTTTTAACTTCTGCCCTGTCGGCTGGGGCGTTAGAATGCACCGACTGCACCTCTGCAGAGGGGTAAGACTCCCCCAATGGGGCCACCTGTTGGCCGTGGGTGGCGACCCGTGATGCTTAAGGATAGAGCCCAGGTGGATGAGCAGTTCATGACATGCAATACTCCACTTTGGCCCTATCTTGGGCTAGACGGGCGGTCGGAGAGGCCCCCTCCGATCATTCGGCTGGTCACGTCAAGCCCTAGCACCTATATGATTTTCCCAACCCTTATACCCTTATGACAAGCCCCAACCCCTTTTTATCATATGGGTGCTAGAAGGCGGTGGCTGCTGGTCTACATGTCCTGGGAATGACGTTAAACTCTATCTGATGGTGAGGTTCCAGTTTTGGGAATGTGGAGCACCCCTTCATCACGATTGCTCCCTGGTCCACTGACCCGGAGTGGTAGTACCTGTTAGGGTCCCATCTATGGGTTAAATAGAAAAATGTATTTATAAAAAAATTGTATTATCCATTAAGAATAGATATATTTCAAAACTTTATCGGCATTAAGTTGAGGTTGATATGCCGTAAAACAAACCAAACCGAACCTTTTTAACTTATAACGCATACCGAAGGAGAGAAACAAACCAATGGGTTCTATTCTCACTAAGAGCACCATGTTTCTAGCCTTGGGCCAAACTAAAAATTAAGAATGACTATTACTGTCTCACTATTAATCAATTGTTTTTGTCATTTTGATAAATTACTTAGCTATGGATAGTACTACTAGCAAATTGAATTGTAAAATTATTGGAGAAATGATTTTGGATCAAGTTTTAAAATCAGTTTACGGTTTATAGTAATGTGTCTCTGACTGATGCGACTGATAAATATATTGTGATAATCATTGTTGATTTGTATTAAATCATACAAAGTATAAATGTTGTGATTTTAAATATTTTCTGAAATAGGTGGATACATAGAAAATTAAGTCTCACTTTCACTGTATTCAGAAACAACATAGCTGAAATTATAACAATAATACTTATACAATATCACTGGTATCTTGATTGTAATTAAATTTACTTTTAGATTTGCTGGATCACATTCTTATGGTACAAGCATGGTAGTATCTAGGACCACACAATTTACTGCTGATATTACTGTTTCTCTGGGACAGGTTTCCAGCACATTATTTGTGAAAATTCTGGAAAAAATACATTTTTAGTGAGTGATTAGGTTTAGAATATATATATTTACCAACGCCCGCGCACGAGTAATATATGACACAAGGCCAATTTCTTTTGTCAATTTCCGCGGGGTTTAAAAGGTTTGAATTCAGAGTGTTCCCTCTCCTAGGCCGGTTGCCCTTGAAGAGACAAGTCTGCCCTAATATTTACCCATAACTGGAGAGAGAATAGTTGGAATCATACCACCTTCCCAAGGGCATTAGCGCTTTAGGAAATGCAAAAATCTTGTGTAGGATTTGAACTTGAGTGACCTTAAGGTTTAAAATATAATCAATAATACTAAACTGAACCATTACCTTTTGTTGGCTTAGATTTTCAAAACCCATAGTAGCTAAAAAGTTTCTGGATATCTACCAGTGATGTATTTACGAATTACTCACATTGAACCATATTGTTACATGATAATTGGAACCCTAATACATTTTTAAGGTAGTGTAGAAATCATTATGGCGATCAGTATAGCTGATGGCCTTGAGAGTGAGTGACAGCGTTTGACCTCACTCTGACCTTGCGTTCTAGGGATGATCGTGAGAACCGGAAGGCAATAGAAGGCCCTCTTCCGGTTTAAGGATACTAAGTAAGTAAGAGTCAGTTAGAACTTAGAAGCCGAGCTAGCAACATGTAAGCCTCATCTGCGCAGATTGTCTGGGTGGGGATTTGGAATAAAGTAACATCAACATAAATCGACGTCTTGTGTTTATTACTAAAAACTAACAATGACACAAGGCTTCTGATAAGAAGAAATCCCAACAGAAACCAGACCCGGAATCCTCAATAGAAGACCAGACGAGACCTTAGAAGATATACCAGACCAAGATAGATGATAGACGATCAGAAGCAAAGCCGGCCAGAAGAATAGACGACAAAGTAAGAAGTAAGAAAGGTATATAACATATACCTATTTAGTGCCGGTAAAGAAGGCGCTATGCAACAATATGACCTTAAGGCACCCCTTTTTGATCTCGATTAAGAAAGGACATGTTTTTCATTTACACCGTCAATATCCGGTTGTTTTAACAGGCGATTTTTAGATCTTTTATAAAAAATTATAAATGATAAAACTAACCCCTAACTCTAACCCCTAACCCCTTACCCTAACCCCTAACCCTAACCCCTTACCCTAACCCTTAACAAACCGGATATTGACGGTGTAGATGAAAAAATGTCCTTTTTTAATCGAGATCAAAAAGGGGTGCCTTAAAGTCATTTGGTCCCTTACATTTACTTTATGTTTGCATGAATGCATGTAACTGGAAAATATCAAAAACAGCACATTATAACGTGATATTTATTAGGGTACTTATAATTCTCGAACTTAGATTATGGAACATTTTCCTATCTAGTTTTCAGCCATTTTTTTTTCCTTTTTTAGTTGCAAAGGATTTCAGCACGTATTTCGAGATTCAGTATTTCGAATTCAGTAAATGGCTTCATTTTTAAGAAAATGATTACCCCTCAAATCATCATTCTACCTCAGTATAGGGTCAAATATATATATATATATATATATATATATATATATATATATATTTTTAAGGGTCTTTTATAGTTTGTTTGAAGCATTGTACGTATGTGTAAAATAGAAATTAGAAGGCAATTGACAATGGAATAGGTGTTGAAAATGATGTTTATTTACCTTTTTTTCCTAAATATTTTCGAGATAAATCCTATCTTCAGAGGTTTTAGAAGTACTTGTGTTTTTTAGTACTTATCTTACGGCACTGGCGTAAACGTTTGTTGTTTATCAAGTTGAAGGAATATATATATATATATATATATATATATATATATATATATATTACCCAGTACGCATGAGAGAGGATGTGACATAAGGTAAATTTCTTAAGACGAGTTAAACCGGTTTAAATAACTTCCGCCACAATTATCTCGGTCACCAATTCATGTATCTCTTAATGTAACAGTTTTTGAAAAAAGAAGACATATTCCAAGTTCGACACTAGACGAATTGAAACAGTATGAGTATTAACCCGTTGACGGTATGCCTGCAACGGATTTTTAGAAGAGAATTTTTATTTTTGTAATTAATTTTGTAATTTTTTATTTTTCTATTTTTTACTTTTCTTATATATAAAGTAAAGAAAGTATGAATGATTGTAAGGTTTTTATTTTTTTCGATAAAATAAAATTTAAAATGAAATTTAAATTTAGAGGGTAAGTTATGGATATTGTTTGTTACTTTAGACGATGAGGGACAAGCGAAAAAAAAAAACGCAAGAAACAAAAGCAATCAACAAAGTAATGCAATCCAACCGAACATGTTTTGCTTTTTTTCAAATAAGAAAAGTTTCTGCCAGGATCAGTGGTGAACTCCGACCAATTTCAGTTTTAAATCTAAAATTATATACATGACAATGACAGTGACTTTATATGATACCCAGGCTGAAATCTTAAATACGTTGCTTCTACTAACAAAATATGGAGCCAACCCGTCACAATCGAGACCATCTTTATAAACTGTTATAGGTGATATACCCTATAGACTATAGTGCAAGGCGCCAACGGTTACTATAAGTAACAGGAACAATTATTGTTTGAGTAAGCCAATGCGAGTCAGCTCGTAACTCTATTTGTCGGATGCAATTCCCGCTTTTCTTACTGTTATTGACTACTCTTTTGTTAATACATTTTCCTACATTTGTTACCCGTCGTTTTGTCTTATTTTGACCCCTTGAAACCCCACAACATAAACAGTACCCACAAAATAATATAAATTCTTAATTGACTTATGTTAACGACATGTCAATACGTCTAGTGTTGTTAGGGAACCATGTTCATTTTACGGACCCTGTGAACTATTCAAAAAGTCTTGTCAACTAAATGAATGTTGATTAGTGTTATTTTCTTCTTTTTTGTCCCTACTGAACGTCGTTCAATAATTATATTTTTTCACGGGACGGTAATAACTACTAACAGAAATATTGGGGAGAAATAATAGTTCTGTCGTAAAGGAAAAGAGACAAGGCAATTATAATGTATATAATTGGCGTGAACAATTTATTGGTTCAATATAAGAAGTGTTCACAAAGTGTATGTTCAAAGTTGCGTGCGAAAGAGTTCATAAAAGTTCAAGGAAAATTGCCAAACATGTACGCTCGGCGGGAAATATTATAGAATTAAGATACAAAATTACTTAGCTTTGTAGAAGCAATGTTTTTGTAATTGTTTCTTGTTGCAGTAGTCTGTTGAGTTTCAGGTCTTATTCCTGTTGGAGCCTAGACTAAAAACTGGTCTTATTTTGGCCACTGCTAATGTGTTCTCTGCCTTGTTCCCCTTGTTGACTCTCACGGGTGGTTGCCTGTTCTGCTGATTTCTAGGTCTGACTCTGTCCGGAGTTAAAGCTGTTCTTACCTCATTGTCTGCCGAAACTGTTCTGATGATTTAAGGCTATCTACCCCTAGCGTCTGGACTCCCAGGAACTTATTAAGGAGCAGATAACCGAAATTTTTGATACTACGAAACGCCAATTAGAGTCTTTCATTTCCTCAAAAAAAGAATAATATCATCAAAAACATTTATTACGAAAGGGAACATAACGGGCTTGCTAGTTTTATAATTGGAATTAGATATGATCTCAGAGTTTATGTTTGCTGCCTTTTAATAAGCCGTTCAAGTGATGATTAATTGGTTTTAAGGGTATTTAAACCCGTCGAGGTTTATTTTATGCCTAGAGTTTAGAGAATTGCGGTATTGTACGTTAATATTTACATTGTTGAGATTTTGTTTCCTAAGAGCTCTATTTTACACACGGTCCTATCGAATACGAATAATTTTTAAACATATCTATTTGACCCAGAGC